>QLSR01000069.1:1460410-1598402 GCA_031780015.1 Citrullus colocynthis | reverse complement strand
AAAAAAAAAAAAAACTATACACATTAAAATAAATGCACCTAAAATTTCAGTGAAAGCTAGAGCTATACAAATTTGATGGATAAGAAAAGTTTGTACGTTTTATTAATCCATGGGAATTAAGAAGGAAAATAGCAAATGACTCCGGCTTTAGCTCTCGCTATATGGCTTTTATATATATATTTAATTTCTTCCTCTTGTTGAACTTCATGCATAGATTGTCTTGATGAAAATTATTCTCGCTCTTACTCTCATTTGGTCTTTTACGTTTTGGTTTCTTTTATATTAGGATTTCTCTCGTCAATCTATTCTAAGATAAATTAATTAAATAATATAATTGTTGGAGAAAAATGATGTATGTAAACTGAATACACCAGCAAAACTCAAGATATTATGGAGGTGTCAATAGGTAGCCGAGGCATACTTATGATAAACGTTGTTCTGAAGATTATTATTCGCATCTGTAGACTACAATGATCGTGTCAACAAAATATAACAACAAACTCTACTAAAACTGCAACCTCAAACTACTCATATTTGGTAGAACTCTTGGATACTTGCTCTCAACTCAAATCAAGATCAAAAGTAAGAAAGAAAGAAAGAAAGAAAGGAAGTAAGGAGAGAATTCTTCAATTTGAAGTAAGATCCTACAAAAAAAGAAACAAGTTGCTATTTATAGGTTAGCAACTCTCCAAAATACAAAATAAAATCAAATAAATATAAAAATTGAAACATTTGTCAAATTTAACTCAATTCAGTTGTTACTTAATCAAAATCAAACATAATCTCATTCAAATTGAAGGAACTATAAATTTAACTTCCATATACGTTAAATTTGCACATGAAACATCATCTTAATTTGATGGTTTCAATCTAGTTTGAAGTTTCTAACAATGAATTTAATCTATAAAATTAAATCCATTTTCATGTTTTAATATCCAATTGTTTTATATATATATATATCCAACAATCCCCCACATGAAAGAAAGTGAGAAAAATCAAATAAAAATAGTTGAGAACAAACAAACCAAGTTATGCATTAGAAGAGGTGTCTTCTAGACTTTGAACCTAGTGAATATCCATCAAATTTACCGAAGAAAAAGTGAGACCAAGCTCTGGAACTATCCTTCTCAATGGTGAAGTGAGACAATCGATATCACACACAACTCATCTTGTATCTTTGAGTTCTATACGTTTGTCCATTTGGGTCCTAGATAAAATCATTAATTCACGAGAGCTTTAGAGTATATAAGTCATTTGAAAAAGTTCTCATAGAAGTGACCCCACATCTATTCTCATATAGGTAATATTGATTAAGAATTTTCTGTCAATTTCTGTCAATACTTCTTTTGTAAAACAAGATATCAATATGACCTTAACATCAACAGATCACACACTCAACAACGTCATAGAAATGAGAAGAAACTATAAATTTATAATTAGTATGTCAACTAAGAATTATCCAACTAGTTTGCCTATTGAACCTACATCTTAAGATTACAGTCAACTAGGTTAGGTTACCACCAAATAAATCATTACATAGGCTTTAGCCCCATTTCCCTCGATATATATGCAACTAGCTCTTTTGACAATCCTTTCGTCAAAGGATCTACAATATTTTCTTTCAATTTCACATAATCAATGGAAATTATTCCATTAGGAAGCAATTGCCTTATCAAATTATGCCTATGTCTAATATGTCATGACTTGCCATTATAGATATTATTCTTGGCTCTCATAGAAGTTGCTAAATTGTTGCAATAAATACATATTTCACTTACAAGCTTTGGCCACAATGGAATATCTTCAAGAAAACTTTGAAGGCATTCAACTTCTTCTCCTGCTTTATCAAGAGCTATAAACTTTAATTTCGTAGTAGAACATGTTATACACGTCTATTTTGAAGATTTCCATGATGTGGTTGCTCCACCTAAGGTAAAAATATACCCACTAGTTGATTTTGTCTCCATGCTATCAGAAATCTAATTAGCATCACTAAATATTTCCAATACATGTGGATATCTCGTATAATGCAATTCATAGTCTAGAGCGTACTTTAAGTACCTTAGAACTCTTACTAAAGCATTCCAATGATATAATGCCCTGGATTGGTGGTGTATCTTGCTAACCTTCCTACTGAATGTGCAATATTAGGTCTTGTACAATTCATTATGTACATTAAGCTACTAATAACTCTAGAATATTCTAGAGAAGACACACCTTCATCATTGTTTTTCTTCAACTTACAACATGGATCAAATGGAGTCCAATCGGCTTACTCTCAAAATGATTAAATTGTCTTAATACTTTCTCTATATAGTGAGATCGAGAAAGTATGTATCCACTTGAATTTCTTGTTATTCAAATTCGAAGGATAACATTAGCAAGACCAGGGTCTTTCATATCAAAGTTGGATTTCAACTTCCTTTTAGAGGAATCCATGACACTTCTATTTGTGCCTATTATTAACATATCAGCTGAAAGAATTGAATCCTCGGCGGAAGCGAATAATCGCCATGTGCCAATATATATTTTTTTTTTTAAAAAAAAACACAAATTACAAAGAATACTGAATTTTGATTAACAAAACAATTAGCATGCTATTGAGAATATTTAAGGATTAGAAGTTTCCTACCTTTGAAAACCGTCTTCAGAGTAGGATGTCTTCTTCTCACCAAGTCATGAATCAGAGAAACCTTCTCCAACAAAATGCAGTAATTCTTCTTGGGACAAAACCAAGAAATCTTCCTCGCTATTCTCAAGAAGAATCAAAAGAGGAGTGGTGGACTCTATTGATTTTGGTAAAGGAAAATGTTCTCGAGAGGAAGAGAGAACATTGAGAGGGAAGATTTTTAGAGGAAAACACAGAACTCTTCTGCCAAAAAGTAACCTCCCATTTTTCCTTCTTTTCCCTCTTTTGTTTCATGTAAAAGTTATGTGAAAGAGAAAAAATAACTCATCACTACGTGGGAGTTATTTTAATTAATATAATAATATTAAATTAAAATAAATTTAATATATATTAAATCACGTTTAATATATATAATAAAATTAACTAATTAACAATTAATTCATTAATAAATTAAATATATCATATTCAATTTAAATTTAAATCATATTCAAATAACTTTCTCTCACATAACCTATAGTTTTAATATGTGTCTCATTCATACTCATTTAACCTATAGTTTTTATATGAATCTCTTTCATATAATTAATATTTAAATCTTATTTAATATTCCTCTCTCTTATAACATAAAGTATAAATTTTGAATCTCATTCAAGATAAACTTTATATTACAATGTATGTATATACATTATACTAATTGTATCATATACAATTAACTCTCTTATTAATTTGATCAATTCAAATTAAACCAAAATATTTGATTCTTATACAAATCCTTAATGAGCTAGCAAGGAGACCTTATGGACCTATAGATTAAAAGCCCTAATGATATGAGATTAATCAATTAAACATTTAATTAGATTAATCAATATTCATTAACTATAGGTCACTCCACTAAAGACTTACAGTTGCACTCTTCGCACTATAGATATATTTTTGTGTCAATGGAATTAACTAATGAAGAGTAAGTCGACCCTTCACAAATTACTTATAACTACAACTCAGTCAAATTACCATTTTACCTTTATAGTTATATTTAACTCCTTAAGTAGCACTAATCCCTTTAATGAACAAACTAATTATACTCCAACTATAAACTAACCTCTCTCGAGTTAGTGAGAGGGTGAGGCCTCAATATTCAAGACCCAGAATCAGCCCTTTAAGGGAGTAATTTATCTACTTACCCTAAACATGGGAAGGAGTGAATTTTATCTTATGAAGATATGTTCCCAACTCCCACAATAGACAAATCCCCAAAATGGTAGGCATATTGAGTTGATGATCTGGCCACTTTCACTCATACAAATCAAAGGATTGTTCTCATATACAAGAGTTCATAACTCAGTCAGAATTAAGGTTGAGTCACATATAGTCATCTTATAAATTGTTAACTTCTTCAACTAACGGTGTTACAGAGAGAAATTAGACATTTCACGGTTCTGTCTTATACAAAATTTGTGCATAGGATACGTCACTTATATGTCTCCACATTAACGTTTAGGATCAAATTGTTTGTAATACTTTACAACTCTTTGTAATAATTACAAAATGGGCCATATCCGTAGTGTTACCAGAATAAGGCCCCAACCTTATTTCCATACTACAGATCTTTTGGTTATTATTTAAACATCATTCAATCTTGTATGTCAACCACATACATATTTAAGTTTACATAAAAATAACCATGGAATCTTAGTTTATTGGATTGAGTTAATGCAAAAGATAAATAGAGTAATTTCTTATTTGATTGAATAAATAAAATATATTTATAATTTACAAAACTACAAGATCCTAAAAGATTTAGGATACCAGTCCCAACAATCTCTTGCTTGTCCTAAAGGTAGTAGGGTGTACAATACATATAAACTAGGGCATAACTCTATACCCATCTCCCACTTGCCCTAGACTAGATGTGGCATGTCCCGTAGACCTAGACTCTTTAGGTGACCCTCAAACACTTTAGTAGTGAGAGCCTTTGTAAGTGGATCAGCAACATTATGCTCCGAAGCAACCTACGTGACAATCAAGTCTCCTCTTTGCACAATCTCCTATATCAAATGATACTTGTGCTCTATATGCTTTCCATGTTTGTGGCCTCTAGGCTCCTTGGAATTTGCCACTACACCACTATTATCACAATAAAGAGGGCGTTTAGGGGAGCCGAATTATAATCAGGATTACTAGGAATCTAATTACAATGGGTTTTGTTGTCTAGAATCAGGATGTCTGGGAATCTGATTATGGTGTTTGAAATGCAGGGTTGGATTGGCTGGGAATCTGATTACAGTGTTTGGATTGTAGGGTTGGATTTGGCTTTTTCTTTTTTTTAGTATTATTTTGACTGTTTTCTTTTTCTAGATCTGTTTGAAGCATCATATATTTTGAACTTTATCTGTTCATACTATAAAAAATTAAACTATCATACTATATTATAATTTTGATTTTTTTAAAAAATATTATTTTGATTGTTTTTATTTTTTTCATATTATTTTCACTTTTTTTTACATCTATTTTAACCATCATATATTTTGAACTTTATCTGATCATACTATACAAAATTAAACCTTCATACTATATTATAATTTTGGTTTTTTTCTTTTTAAATATTATTTTTTATATAATTTTAATATTATTTTATTATTTTAACCTATCATACTATATTTTAATGTTGACTTCTTTTTATTGAAGTATTATTTTGACTATTTTTTTTTTCTATGTTTGTTTCAACTATCATACTATATTAGAATTTAGAGTAAAATAATTTTAGTATATAATAAAAGGTCTACGATAGAAAATTAAAGTTCGAAAAAAATTACACAGAAGTCAAATTACAAACAACATCATGGAAAGATAAGGTTCATTAATCATAACATAACTTGGGTTACAAATTGATGGAAGAAATATTCAAACAAATTCAGGGTACAGAAAAAGCAGAGTCATGGTGCTGGATCCCGTGGTCGCCCAAGGACTTGCATGCAATAGTTGTACTTCCACTGCGGTAGGAAGTCCACAAAGTGGCTTAACAGCATCAGATCTACAAGCAATGACCGTGTAACAGTCAAGCCATCCTGCATCGATAGACCAGGAATGGATTGAAGCTCGGTGTATAGTTCTCGATGACGACGCTTTGCCAGGTCCTCGTTCACAATAGACCACTGTGCAATGTCGTCAATAGACTTCGTCAGAAGTTGGAATCCCTCCTGAACCACTTCATTGTTGTAATACCCTATCTTAGAACCTAGGTACTTAAGATGGCTAGTAAGAAAAGAAGTAAGACAAGAATAGTGGAGCTAAGATTATAAGTGTGTGGAGTTATGAAATTCTTAAGACAGAAAAGTTATGTTTGTGGAATTGCTGAATTATTGGCCAAGAAATTCTATGCGATGAGATGAATGGAAGGAGGAAAAGTTATTAATAAGCTGGAGTTTTGGTTTAAGAAGAAGGCATTAAGAAGTTTGGAAAGAATTATGTTAGGTGATTTTGAATGCCAAGGTGATCTAAGGACTTGGGAAATCTTTCAAGTGTGTCAACTATGTTTGGGAAGTATCACTATGCGATAAGAAGACTAGTTGGACGCATAGTATTACGAAAAGAATGAATATTTCACTTAGAGTTCGAATGAAGGATTGAAGGCATAGTTGGGATTTAGTTATAAGATAGATGTATCTTTGGAACATAATCAGGTTGACGCATAGATGGTAAAGCATGAATGCATGGTACTTTAATTTTGAAGGAATTTGATATTGAAGTTTGGAAAAGGAAAACGAGAATTAGGAAGAAGAGGAAATCGCATGGCTCACACTTAGTCTTGGAAATAAACAAGTGATGGGAATAATTTTGGAGGATGTTAAGCTAGAAAGATAAGAGAAGCCGAAGAACCTTAAGGCGTGAGCAGTATGCGTTGAAGGTTTATTATGCGTTAGTAAGGATTATGGTGTTGGTAAAGAAGTCTTCGGGTATATCATAGCAAACGTAGATAAGGTCATCAAGTGTTCAAGGTAGCTATGATTAAAGGGTTGCTATGCATTGAAGGTGACTACCATGGATTGTTAAGGCTATGGGTTGAGGAGCTTAACTCCATGATAAAATGGAAATGTAACCTTGATTTCGGGTAAACGCATAGGAAGTAGTTAAGGAAGGAAATGTAGCTTTGGCAAAGGTAGGATGTATAAGCAAAAAGGAATAAAGTTAAGTCATGGAGTGTTGGAAAGAAATCTAAGTCTTGGAAAGGAAGGATAAACGCATAAGGAGAAACCGGGGGAAGAATACTATCGCAAACTGAGTAATGCATAGACTTCTATCGAGGGATGTTCTCGAGTGTTGGATAAATTAGAAGGTGAGAAGTAAGCTTAAAGACTGGGAGCAGGAGGTGGACGCATACTAATTTATCATAAGAGAAATAGTTAAGTACAAGGAAAAGGTTAAATGAATAACCTTGGAATATAACTCAAGGACATATAGAGGGATAGTCAAGGAATTCTCAAGGATAGGAGGAAGGTCATGGACGCATAACGAAGTAAAGGTAAACGCAAAGAGTACAAACGCATAAAGGAAGGCCTTGAGTTGGATTTGGCTATCAAGGGTAAACCACATCGTCGGATGTGTTATGATGCACAGTAGTGTGCGTTTGAGACTTTGACACCTAGTAGTAGGCGGTGGAGAAACAGGGTTAAAGGTAGTAAGGCCGAGAGTCAGGAAAAGGAGTAAAGAAGCTAAAACCTGGAAGAGGATTATATGAACGCATAGGGAACACTATGTTGGATGGATAGTTTGTATATTGTAGTAACTTGGACATATAAGAGGAATTGGTAAAGGTTGCATGGGTTAATTTGGACTTAACACCTCATAAGGAAGAGGTATCAAGATTGCATGTTGGATATGTCATGCAGCGTGACAGGGGGCAAATAAGTGGCAAAAAAAGAAGAGAAGTGAGATGGAAAGCACTCTATTCCAAAGCTGTAAGTAGGACCTTGAGGGAGGAGGAGCAAGAGGAAGGATCCAAAAAAATCGGAGCTTCTGAGAGAGGAAGCAGGGGAAAGCTATCTCCCTGCGTTCAAGGTGAACGCTGCGTTTAAGTCGGACCTTGCGTTCAAGAAAGGTCGACGCATCCAAAAGGGAAGTCAGAAGAGTTATTTGTTAGGCTGCATCTTGCGTTAGCTGTCAACCTTGTGTTCAAGGAGCAAGGTTGTGTTCAACTGAGCTGCCAAGAAAGGAAAACAGCTACCTTGCGATTTATAGTCTCAAGCCTTGCATTCAAGGAGCTCGGAAAAGCAGAATTTGAAGGAAAAAGAGAACATTCCTTAAGTGTTTTTGTGAGTGACACTTTCCTTTATTTGAAAATGATTTATTGGAAATGTTGTTTTGGTTTTCTTATAAGTTGTGGTTTGATGAATGATTGTATTATTTACGAGGCATGTTAGTTGTTTCCTATAAAAGGTTGAAATACATATTTGTGAGATATTATTTATGAAAGATTTCTCTCTAAACTAAGTATGGGGAATACAATATATCAGTGCTGAGGGACCACGTGTGAAGGCACTTGAGTAGTTAATTGAAATGGATTCCAATGCTGAGGGACCTTGTGAGAAGGCATATGGAAATCCAATACATGATAGCTCAGTGCTGAGGGACCACGAGTGAAGGCACTTGAGTAGTGGATTGATATGAGCCCAGTACTGAGGGACATGGAGAAGGTACTAGGGCAACCCGCGATATTCTTATGTGCACATAGAGGTTGTTATTGCTGGTGCGTTGAGTTCTACTCCGCATCGAGCCAAAGTTGTATTTGACGTTGGGTGTGTTGATTCTTGCTCCACCCCAACTAGGGTTGTTTTCGACATTGAGAGCGTTGAGTTTTGCTCCACCTCAACTAAGGGAAATGAATGAGAAACTAAACGGGTTTTCTGTATAATTTTTCTAAAATGATCTTATACAATTTGAAATGGATTTATGTCATTTAACATGCCTGTTTTCAAAGAAAAGTTAGTTTTATAAAACTAGTCACTCACGGGGCTTTAGCTCACGTTTTCCCATGGTTTTCTATTTTTCAGGTAGCGAGCAAGTTCGAGATGCTTTGCCTACGCAAGAACCTTATCTGGGTCGTCTTTAGTCTTAGTGGTTGGATAGTGAACCTTACAGAGGAGTCAAGGTTGCTGTCTTCACATCTCCTCTCGGGTTATGGGGGATAATCCGGGAGGGGGTGTGACAATTGTACTCACCAATCGAGGAACTTCTGGACCTCCTACTTCTTGATATCGTGCTACTCCCAGACCCTCTATCACCAGGGGTAGTTGGAATGTCCTCTAACGTGGGTGAGTTGGTGAACGGTGGATCAGGAATATAGAAATTCTCAATGTTCGGGGACTGGTTATTCAAGATGTCCTCGTTCTCCTCTTCCACAATAAGTTCAAACCCGGCCTCTGCAGTGGTGCTTGCATGACTCCCTATGGCTCTGTCTTTGTCGAATACAATGGCCAAGTTGTCATAGAATGGAAATGATTTATGGCGCAGTCCTTTTGCACTCGGATGACTCTATTAAAGGTGAAATGTGTTATGTTATGGTGAAGACATGTTTAAAAAAAGAAGAAATAAATAAAACAAACAATAAAATTACCTTGACCCACGTGTCAAATATCTCCGCCTCATAGTCAATACACTTGCGCTCAAACCCACTACATCCTGGGCCCAACATTTTAGCGATCTCGCTGTACTGTCTCTTCAACGTCCTGACCCTTGACTCCAAATGTGGGCTTACCTTTATGGAACACCTTGGTATCCTCTACTGCATCATCCGTAGTAAGTTTGCTAGGAATCCAGGTTGGAAAGTTCCGTTATCAGCTTGCCAGTGTCCAGACTACACACACTGAACCAAACACTCTACAAGGATTTTGTCCTCCTCATTCGTCCAAATATGTTTTGCGACTCTTGCGCGTGATCTGGATGCTTCCATCTAAAATTAAACTTGTTAGCACAATCAGGCTATAACATGATGGTGTATTGCAGGCAGCAAGCATTAACCATTGAAAGTGTATATAGTAAGAATCAATCCATTCACACTATACATTGAAATATTCACATATGTTAACAACAAATTATAAAACGTACACGTCGGACATCAACAAAATACTATATACATTAAAAAAAAAAAAAAAACTATACAGAATTTCCCAAAGGCATCCTTTGTTTGGATTCCATTCAGCCCACATCTAATTTGCGAGATCATCCATCCATGCAATAAAAGCATTGGATGTCTCCACAAATTTAATATTCTCAGTGTCTGTTGGAATTGGTCCCCCTTGACTTCCCTTTCCTTCTTCAAGTAATGAATTTGGGCCCATTTCCCGAATTATTAGATTATGTAGGAGACAACATGCATGTATGGTTGATAAGCACTTGAAAAGTGCTTTCTATTCTCTCAAATTAAGGCAGTTTATATTAGATTTCACTTGTTTGCTAGTGGTTTTCAGGTTAAAATGAGGAAAATTAGAAGAAAAGACTAAAAGATCAAAACCGAGCAAGAATACCGCAAAAAAGAGCTGAAAAACTCAAAATGGCACAAATTGGGGCAGCGCCACGGCGCTTGGACGGCGCTGCCGCGACGCTAAAACCCGAGAGCAACCTTGTCTGAACGCAGCCCTAGCGCCGCGGCGCTTTCCAACAGCGTCGCGGCGCCGTCCCAAAATTTTCAATAGTGCCGCGGTGCTATAGACCAGCGCCATGGCGCCAATTTTTCTTAAATGAAAATTGTTATTTTTGGTAAGTTTTTGGGCCGCCAAACTCTATAAATTTGGGGTTTCCAGCAGCCCTAATCATCAAATCAAATCAAGGAAGTTACAGACCTAAAGAGGCACAAAAAGGAGAGAATTGAGTGAGAGTTCAAAGAGTGAGTTAGTTGCAAAGAAGAGGAAAAGAGTTCGAGATAGTTGTGGTGCCCTTCGAATTCCGAAGTGAGAGCCAAGGAGATCGTGACGGTGCAACCTCAATCAAGAGCCTCTTTTCAGTAGAGTTTCCCTTTCTTTACACTCTTTCTTTGTTTATTTTGCTTAAACATGTTGTTTCAAGCTATGAGTGGCTAAACTCTTTAGTTTTAGGGTTTTAATGATTTGTTTATGAATTTATGTTGATCTTGTAGACTTTCATGGTTTTGTTGGAATGATTATGCTTTTCATTGTTATTGTGTTTAATTCTTGTGGATTGACCATCTTCACATGTTAGGTTAGATGTATGATTGAGAGATTGTATGTTTAACTTGATCTATAACAATGAATTGTTGTTAATCTATCAGGAGAGTAGTTAGGTTGACAATAAAAGTTGCTAAAGACTATTTTTAATGCCATGTAATTTTGTATTGGTTTTAAGAGATTAATAATCAATCGAGTTGCATGAGAAAGGGTTGTTTTTAAGAGAAAATAACTTGGAATTAAGTATCTAGACTTAGGCATATGAATGACAATAAAATCCATGAAATCTATAATATTGCATGATGAAATAAGCAAGGATTCATTACCCTAGAACTCTCTTTGACTCTTTTGTTTCTCACTTTAATACTTTCCCTATTTAATTTATATTTTCCATAACTCACAATTTTCAAATTGAATCCTCAAATAAAATTGATTCAACTCTAGAATAGCTAAGTAACTTAAACCTTCACAATTGGATCTCCAATGGAACGATATTCAGACTTAACCGTCTTATATTATAACTTGACCCGTACACTTGCGATTAACACTTAAAGTGCGCATCAATGGTCTTGCACTGTACATCAACCGGGTAGTATGATTTTCCTCGGAGGATTGCCCATCAACCTTTCAACATCCCGAACGCTCTCTCAATGACGTTTCAGACAAATAAATGTCTCATATTGAAAATCTCTCTAGGGCTCGTCGGCAGGTTCCCTCCACGCCACTTAGTCAAATGGTATCTTTGTCCTCGATAAGGAGCCAAAAATCCCTCGGCATTTGGATAACTGGCATCGCATAGATAGTAATATCCTGCAAAATTGGGCCAAGTTATCACTTGTCATACTTTTTCATTTGTATGGAAGGGTACACAGATATTTATAAACTAACCCCTAGAGACTTTCAATCCAGTTGGTCTGGACATTGCATCTCGCAGAACCCTCGAGTCAACAGCTGATACTTCCCATCCAGCGAAAACAAATATGAACTCACAACTTTAATTGCATACAACAAGGATATTCATTGCGATCTTGCCCTTTCTAGTTCTATAGCGTGGTCGATCAGTTGCACTAACATTTGCCTTTATGTGGGTTCCGTCAAGTGCACCTAAGCAATTCTGTGACGAAGTGTTGTTTCAATGATAAGTTTTAGGTAATTTCAAAACCCCCAAACAATACCATTAAAACAACAAGATGATTGTACTTGAAACCAGCGCCATCTATCATCTGTACATTTCTCAGTGACTGGCTCTGGTTTTCGCAACAGAATTTCATACAGTCTCAATATTGCATTCAGCACAATATTGAAGTGCCTGGACACTCAGAATTTGCAAATTGGCGTCACATCACTCGATTTGTTACGTCATGTGCGACTATGTGCAGGAAGATGGCCACCATTTCCTCAACATCTACATACTTTGTTGGCCTTAGCCCACCCGTCATCCTAAGTAATTGACACGGTATCAAATCTTATATTCCAAGATCTAGATACTTGTTTCAATCCATAATTGGATCGATTAAGCTTGCAAACCATTTGTTCTTGACCATGTTGAATGAATCATTCTGGTTGTTTCATGTAAATGTTTTAGGTTGATCTACAAGTTTCCATACTGAATTGAAGTACATAGACTCCATTTTAAGATCCACAACTTTAACCCATTCATCCTTGTCTACATCATTCATTCCCTGATTATAGGTCAATGGATCCTCGACTTCATCACCTGGTATGATATCTTGAGTTTCAGTTAAACCCAAATAATGAGTAGGTGAGTTTAAAACCATCTCACTACATTGAGGTTCTCTCAACTCTTGAGGAGGATGTGTATGACTTAATGAAGCCCCATCAACAACTCTTGTTGATGTACCAGCTTCTTCAACAACTCTTGTTGAAATTTTAGCAGTTTCATTGGAAGTTCATTTAACACTGTTTTACTGCACGATATATACTCTCTCATGTGGTCTTCTTCCAAAAATGTAGCATTTGTCGATACAAATACTTTATTCTGTTTTGGATCAAAGAAGAGATCACCTCTCGTTTCCTTGGGATACCCAGGATACTCTTGAATGAGGTTCCAATTTCTTAGGATTTTTCTCAAGCACATATGCTGGAAAATCCCGAATTTTGAAGTGTCGTAAACCACCTTTACAACCTCTACATGTTTCTAAAGGAGTTTCAGAAACACTTTTGGATGGAATATTGTTCAAAATGTATAATGTAGTCGTTACTATATAACCCCAAAACAAGTTTGGCAATTAAGCATAACTCATCATAGACCTAACCATGTCTAACAAGGTTATGTTTCTCCTTCCTAATACACAATTTTGCTGAGGTGTACTAGACTCTCAGGGTTGGATGCAATTCCATGTTCTATCATATAATTCTTGAATTTTAAATCCATATACTCTCAACCTTGGTCTAATCGAAATGTTTTCATAGTTTTACCTAATAAGTTTTCAACTTTAGCCTTATACTCTTTAAACTTTTCAAGAGCTTCAGACTTGTTTTGCGATAGGTAAAGATATCCATTCTTGAATAATCATCTATGAAAAAGATGAAGTATTCATACCCTCCTTTTTCCTTAACATTCATGGGACCACAAAGGTCTGAATGTACAAGTTCTAAGGACTCTTTGGCTCTATAAACTTTTCTAGTAAAAGGTTTTTTGGTCATTTTGCCTTCAAGACAAGATTCGCATACAGGTAAAGAGTTTTCTTCTAACTCGCTAAGAACTCCAATCTTAACCAATTTCTAAATCCTATTGAGATTTATGTAACCTAATCTTAGATGCTAAAGATGAACATTTTCTTTAGGAGAAACCTTTTGTCTTATATGTTGAGTTATGGCAGTTCCAAACATTTTAGTATTTAGAAGCGATTTAGATGCTAACGACCTTAACACATATAAATTACTCTTTATGTTTGCAGAACAAAAATGAACATCATCTTTATAAATAAACGCTTTATTTACATTGAAACTCATGGAATAATTTTGTTATAACAAACATTTAACAGAAATCAAGTTTCTTTTTAAACCAGGAACTAAAAATACATTCTATAAAGAAATAAAAGATCTGGAAGAGTAATTTGACGCCTCCCATTGCAATTGCTGAGACAACCTACCTTGTTCCAACTCGCATGGTCATCTTGTCACACCCCCTCCCAGATTTCCCTTCCTAACCTAGAAGTGAGTGCGAACCTGTACACACATGTTCCCACATAACTTATAACATGAATCAACGCCAGATCATTTATTTTTAGCTATATGCCAGTTGAACACCATAAATTAAACATAACTGCTCAACCCAGATACTTAAATCATAAATCATCATAACAAGTATTCGTTCTATACACCACAAAAACCCACTTTTACTATACTCTAAAGGACATGCATGACAAAAATATGTACATAAACTGTGTATTTACAACTATTCCAGAGGACTGATCTGAAGTAGGCCCAAACGAGAATCTTTAGTAGGCTAGGCATCCCGGACACGCTCGCTACCTGAAACAATAAAACAAACAAGCAAGAAAGCGTGAGCCTAATGCCAGTGAATGACTGAATTTAATTAATTACTAATAGACTTCCTTGAGTTAACATGGATCACCATAAAACTACCACAGATATATGCATACAAAAATTCCTAAATCATCAATACTACGAAAGAATAAGTGATACACTTATCCCTTTTTTTTAGCTGAGGCGGAGCGAAGCTCAACGCTCTCATCCTTGTGTATCAATACTCATCATTCTCATGTTTAAATGCCTTTACACAGGTCCCTCGGCACAAATGCCTTCACATATCGTCCCTTGGCATTTCAAACCCTCAAGTGCCTTCTTATATTGTAACTCAGCACTAAGTTCCATATCAATCCAATGCTCAGGTGCCTTCACTCGTGGTCCCTCAGCACTGAGCTAACATGTACTGATTTTCCATATGCCTTCTAACAAGGTCCCTCGGCATTGGAATCCATTTCAATCAATTTCTCAAGTGCTTTCGCACATGGTCCCTCAGCACTGTGTATCATATATCGTATTCCCCATAGGCCTTCACACGTGGTCCCTCGGCCGTGGGCTGCATTTAGATAATATACATACAGGATTCCATATGACATAATAGTTTCCACTCACACATTGCTAAAAATAGTCATTGTATGAAATAAAAAGTCACTCACGATTTGTCTAAGGCCCCGAGCGGATTATATGCCTTTCCGAGCTCTTCTTGGCCTGTAAATACACATTTCTCACGTTAGGTTTTCTTTGAACTTCCTTTCCATGATCAATAAGTATGCATATTAAGACTCCATTCTCATTCCATCAGTGAGACTCTCTTTTTTCCAAAATATTCACAACTAGCGATACTCTATGTCACTAGCGAGATTACCAGCGAAATCACATCGCAGGACACTACACTAGCGAGACTGAAATGAACAAGACTAGCAAGATTACCTTAAGAAGTGACACCCAGCAAGACTTCAGCGAGAGTTGTGAGACGCAAAACCATTAACGACACTCGTTTCGCTGCTCACTCTCCAGCTCTTTTAGCAATACCACTGTCTTAACGACACCTGATGACCACTGCTTTCTTCCTTCCCTTCTAACTCTTTCTTTATCCTGTTAAAAATCATATTCTAGTCAAATTCAGAACTTCCTCTCTTCTACAATCTTGTAAAGAAGTGAGCTTTCTAACTTACCTCAAAATTTAAGACCAGAACTTGTCTTCGTTTGAGAACTATTCTCAAATGACTTCGGCTGCTTTGAATCATCTAGCAGTTCAACTCTGATTACTCCCTCCTAGAATTTAACATATTTTTGCTCAGATTTAGCTTAAACATCCTTCATGGAAGTCGCTAAGAATTAAATTAACTTACTAACCTCAAAATTCCAGTCCTAGCTTCAACTTCCTCAGCGCACTCTTCTTCAAATACCGAATGATGTCCAGATTTATCAACAACAATCAAGCTTCAGGTTCCAGCTTCAATGTCACCATGAAAATGATCTGGTTTCTACTTAAATTTGATATAAACACCTTCTTCCACCTCTGCTCGTTGTTCGTCTACGAAATGGAATCAATCTGAGTTCGAAAATATGTCCAAAGTGTTTAATTATTCGGTGCACTCACTTATATATCAATATAAATCACCGACTCACAAGCACTACCATCGTCTTCCTACTTAGGTTGGCCAACGCAAACCTTCCGCGCAGGGCTTCGGCAACGCATAGCCTCAATTTACTGTGCTACTAATTGCCCAATGCTCCATCGCCAAATAGCCTACTATCGTATGGTCCTCTCGGCCCCTTTTCTATGCACCAACGCATACCAACCTTCAATGCATAGGCCATCTCAACGCATAGCAATGCTAACCTTCTAACGCATAGTAGCCTTCAATGCATACTTCCACCAACGCCAATCGCACCCTCCTTCCTTCACATCTGCGTCCATGCCGAGCTACCCTCTTCAACGCATGGCTACCAGCGGCAACTCTCATCAAACCTCAGACATACTCTCAACGCATAATCACCCCAACGCATGGCCAACACTTAGCCACTTTTGCTCCCACACAACTCGGCCAATTTTCTTTACTCAATGCCCGTCTCATAGTTTCTTCTTACTTGCCTTCTCCAAATGTCAGGTACGGGGCTTACAATTACCACTTCTTTACAAAGATTTCGTCCCCAAAATCAGCAAATAGTCAATTCCTAAACAAATAAATATGGATATTGTTTCATCATTTGCTCCTTCGGTTCCCATATTGCTTCTTCTATCTCATGATTTCTCCATAAAACTTTAACCAATGGAATTACTTTAGTTTTCAGCACCTGTTTCTTTTCATCTAATATCTGCAGAGGTTTCTCTTCATAACTTAAATCTTCATTAAGCTCCATCGGTTGTATTTCTAACACATGATCAGGATCTGGAACATACTTCCTTAAAACTGAAATGTGGAATACGTTCTGTATCCTGGACATTTCCATTGGTAGTGTTAGTCGATAGGCCACGGGTCCCACTCTTTCCAAGATTTCAAAGGGTCCTATATACCTAGGGCTCAACTTCCCTCTTTTCCCAAATCTTAGGATCCGTTTCCATGGTGATAATTTTAAGAATATCTTATCACCGACCTCAAATTCAAGGTCCTTCCTCCTTTTATCTTCATAACTTTTCTGTTGGTCCCTGGCCGCTTTAAGATTAGCTTTAATCAACTTCACTTTATCTGTTGTAGATTGCACAATTTCCGGCCCAATCAACTTCCTTTCACCCACTTCTCCCCAGCACATCGGGGTGCTGCACGGTCTACTATAGAGTGCTTCATATGGGGCCATTACAATACTCGCTTGGTAACTATTATTATAAGCAAATTCCATCAAAGAAAAATATATGTCCCACCTACCCTTAAACTGTAATACACAGGCTTGCAACATATCTTCTTGAGTCTGAATCATCCTCTCTGACTGTCCATCAGTTTGAGGATGAAAGGCAGTACTAAATTGCAACTTGGTTCCTAGCGCCTTATGTAAATTTCCTCAGAACTTAGAAGTAAATCTAGGGTCTCTATCAGATACTACAGTTACTGGTACACCATACTGACTCACAATTCTGTCCACATAAAGCTATGCTAGTCTGTCCAGGATAAAGGTTGTCTTAACTGGTAAAAACTGTACTGTCTTGGTCAGTCGGTCTACTATTACCCATACACTGTCCATACCTGCTGTTGTTCTCGGTAATCCAAATAGAAAGTCCATTTGGCGTTCGGGTTTGACCTGTTGGCAGATTAAACACTTTGCCACATACTCAACTATCTCCTTTTTCATACCCGGCCACCAATAGAATCTCGGCAGTGTTCTATACATATTGGTACTACCAGGATGCATTGCGTATGTCGAACTATGTGCCTCTTCCAAGATTAACTGTTTAATTTCTTCATTCTTTGGCACACAAATTCTATCTTACTTCAAAAGCACACCATCAGACCTGAGCTCATAATCTGATCTTTGCTGAGCTCTTACTTCTTCCATCAACTTCTTCATTTCAGGATCTTCTAATTGTTTTCTAGTCACCTCATCCATAAGTTTAGGTCTCAACTGGAAATGTGCTAATAAAGCTCCTATTCCGGTTACACTTAAGCTAGCCGCATTATCTTTAAATTCTTGTAATACCACCGCTCTGATTGCATTCACTCTGTCGGCTACACTTTTGCTTTTCATGCTTAACGCGTCAGCTACAACATTTTTTCTTCCTGGATGATAATTTATGGTACAGTTATAATCTTTGATCAATTCCAACCACCTCCTTTGTCTCATGTTGAGTTCTTTCTGATCAAAGATGTATTTCAAACTTTTGTGATCCGTATAGATATGGCACTTCTCTCCGAACAAATAATGCCGCCATATCTTTAGTGCCAACACCACCGCTGCCAGTTCCAGGTCATGGGTAGGGTAGTTAACCTCATGTGGCCTCAACTGCCTAGAGGCATAGGCTATAACACTACCCTCTTGCATCAGTACACAACCTAACCCCTGATGACAGGCATCATAATACACTTCGAATTCCTTTCCCATCTCTGGAAGTTCCAAAATAGGTGGAGTCACCAATCTCTTCTTTAGCTCTCGGAAACTTTGTTCACATTCCTCATTCCACTAAAATTTAGTATTTTTCTTAGTCAAGTGGGTTAGTGGTAATGGTATCTTAGAAAATTTCTACACAAAACGCCGATAATATCTTGCGAGTCCCAGAAAACTACGAACCTCCGATATAGTCTTTGGCTGCTCCCACTTGGTAATTGCTTCAGTCTTCTGATGATCTACACAGACTCCTGCAGTTGAAACAATATGCCCAAGGAACATCACTTGTTACAACCAGAACTCGCATTTGCTAAACTTTGCATATAATTTCTTTTCTTTCAGAACCTGCAAGACAGTCCTAAGATGCTTCACATGTTCATCTTTGCTTCCAGAGTACACCAGGATGTCATCTATAAATACAATTACAAACTGGTCCAGATAAGGATGGAAAATCCTGTTCATTAAGTCCATAAACACCGTTGGGGCATTTGTTTGACCAAAAGGCATCACGAGGAATTCATAATGTCCGTACCTCGTTCTAAAAGCCGTTTTCGATATATTCGTCTCCCTGACCTTCAACTGATGATATCCAGATCTTAGGTCTATCTTTGAGAACACTGATGCCCCTCTAAGTTGATCAAACAAATCATCAATACGAGGCAAAGGAAATTTGATGTGTACAGTTACCTTATTTAATTGACGATAATCAATGCACAGTCTTAGAGTACCGTCCTTTTTCTTCACGAACAACACCGATGCACCCCATGGAGATACACTTGGTCTAATGTACCCCTTATCTACTAGTTCCTCTAACTGCACCTTCAACTTCTTCAATTCCGATGGTGCCATACAGTATGATGCCTGAGAAATAGGTGTTGTTCCAGGAACTAAATCAATAGTAAACTCCACCTCTCTATCAGGTGGTAACCCTGACAGTTCCTCGGGAAACACGTGAGGGAACTACCGCACTATCGGTACATCCTCTAGTTTCAGCTTCTCTGACTTAGCTTCTGTTACATGAGCTAAATATGCTTCAAGCCCTTACTCAATAACTTCCTGGCCTTTACCGCGGAATTACACAGGTAGGAAGAATTCGCCTCATTCCTTTAAGAACCACCTCAATCCCATCGGATTTCGCTAACCCCACTTTCTTCTTGAAGCAATCAACTTTCGCATGGTATTTTGATAAAAGTCCATGCCAAGAATAACATCAACCTCCAATAATACTAGAAGTAACAGATCAGCCAACCATACCACATCATTAATCACAATTTCACACTCAAGATAAGCATGTTCTATAACAATAGTTTCCCCAATAGGGGTGTGCACTAACAATGTTTCAGGCAAGGGTTTTAGTTTTCTATTTATATGCACAGCAAATTCACGAGACACAAATGAATGGGTAGCCCCCGAATCTATCAACACATGTGCATTTTTAGAACAAATAATAAGCATACCCGTGACTACATCTGGTGCCGTTTCGGCCTCCTGCTGTGTCACAGCAAACACCTGTCCCTGCTGTCTTAGTCTCCCTGCATGACCTCTCTGTCGACCTTCACTGTTCCCTTCTCCTACTTCCATCTCCTGCCTAGGCTAATTTACTGTTTGTGGTACAGTTCTCTATGTTGCTTCTCTTCCTTTCTTAGGTTGAGGACAATCTCTTTTAAAATGCCCTAGCTGTCCGCAATTAAAACAAACATTAGGCCCCACAAAACACTACCCCCAATGGGTGTTACCACAAGAAGTACAGGATGGTTTCTGTGCTGAGCTAGCCCCAAATTCACTAGGTTGACTGAACTGCGACCATCCTGTAGGTACAGATGTCTGAGGAAACCTCTCCCGTCTTCTCTGCGGATTTCCTCCTTGTGCTCCTCTTGAGAAATATGAACCACTAGATCGGGCCTTAAACCTCCTCTTACCAGAGACTCCTGGTGTAATAATAAGTCCCTCACCTCGGTAAGTCTGCTCCCGAGATGAGTAATAAGTCTGCCTAGTCCTATTTCCACCCCTGCCAGCTCCATCTCCAGCTAAACTCTTCTCTACTCTCATGGTTGCTTCTACTAGTTTTGAAAAATCAGTCCATTCTGTGCTTGTCGTCTCTGGGGTCCGGATTTCACTGCGGAAGCCTTCCTCAAATCCCTTGCACTTATCTGCTTCTTCTGCTACTAAAGCCAGGGCATACCTGGCAAGCTCTATGAATTTCTTCTCATATTCAGTAACTGAGATGTTTCCCTGTTCTAGATTTAGGAATTCCTTCCTTTTCTCGTCACAATAGGACTTAGGGTAGTATTTTTCCTGAAAAGATTTCTTAAAGTCTGCCCATGTTAAAGAGCCTACATTTAAGTTCCGGTGCTCAGTCAAACGCCACCAATCTTCAGCCCCTTTCTGGAGCATGAAAGTGACCAAGTCAAGTTTGCTGTCTTTCGGACAACACATAACTCTGAAACATTTCTCTATCTGATTTAACCATGCTTCAGCTTCTGCAGGATCTGTGGTGCCTTAAGATACTTGGGCACCCAAAGCTTTAAACCGTTCTATCCCAAACTTCTTCTCAAGATCTCCCTGAGCTGACTCCATACTGGCTACCAATCTATGTGCTATCCTGCTAAAAAATTTGTTCTTCCATGTTAATACTCGCCTGAGGATTACTAGATTCTCCTTCAGACGTTTGCCTCTCCTCTCCGGTACCGCGCGATGTCTTGGCGCCTTCCCGCCTACCTCGTCTGGTTCCTTTGGGCATGTTCCTATAACATAGGATAAATTTACTGTTAACATGTTCCTAACTATTATGCATGATCTAACAGCCCAAAATCTTATGCTCTGATATCAAATTGTCACACTCCCTCCCAGATTTCCCTTCCTAACCTAGAAGTGAGTGCGAACCTGTACACACATATTCCCGCGTAACTTATAACATGAATCAATGCCAGATCACTTATTTCTAGCTATATGCAAGTTGAACACCATAAATTAAACATAACTGCTCAACCCAGATACTTAAATCATAAATCATCATAACAAGTATTCGTTCTATACACCACAAAAACCCACTTTCACTATACTCTAAAGGACATGCATGACAAAAATATGTACATAAACTATGTATTTATAACTATGCCGGAGGACTGATCCGAAGCAGGCCCAGACGAGAATCTTTAGTAGGCTAGGCGTCCCAGACACACTCGCTACCTGAAACAATAAAACAAACAAGCAAGAAAGCGTGAGCCTATGCCCAGTGAGTGACTGAATTTAATTAATTACTAATAGACTTCCTTGAGTTAACATGGATCACCATAAAACTACCACATGTATATGCATACAAGAATTCCTAAATCATACTACGAAAGCATAAGTGATACACTTATCCCTTTTTTTTTTAGCTGAGGCGGAGCAAAGCTGAACGCACTCATCCTCGTGTATCAATACTCATCATCCACATGTTCAAACGCCTTTACACAGGTCCCTCGGCACAAATGCCTTCACATATCGTCCCTCGACATTTCAAACCCTCAAGTGCCTTCTCATATTGTCCCTCAGCACTGAGTTCCATATCAATCCACTGCTCATGTGCCTTCACTCGTGGTTTCTCAGCATTGAGATATCATGTACTGGTTTTCCATATGCCTTCTCAATGCCCGCCTCATAGTTTCTTTTTACTTGCCTTCTCCCAATGTCAGGTACGGAGCTTACACATCTCACTAGTCCCAAGCTGCTCCCAAGAACTAATTCCGTGGCTAATCCCCTAAAAAGAAGAACACACATGATTAGTGGCCCTGAATCAATCATCCAGGCAAAATCATCATTCTCCACTAAACAAGTTCCCAAAACTAATAAATCATATTTACCTTATTTGACTTTTTTTTCTCTACCAAATATTTGGGGCAGTTCCACTTTCAATGCCCATCCTAATTGCAATAGAAACCATTTCCTTTTGCACCCCTGACCTTTTTCTTGCTCTTTTGGGTTGTAGCTTAGTTAGTTTTGTTACCCTTATTTCCCTTCTTCTTCTTCCATTTCTTTTTACTAGAGGAAGAAGTAGACTTTGCCCTAGAGGTCGAACCTTTGTGGAATTGTTTAGAAGAACTGGCAACATTTGCCTCTCCATGTTGTCCTTTGCCTTTATGCATGGACTCATAAGTCTGCAGCTCGTTTAAGAGGATAGTGAGGGAATAGTTCAATTTGTTCATAATAGCTTTGGTCCTGAATTGAAGGAATCTCTCAGGTAAAGATTCCATAATAAAACTAACTTAACTGGCCTCATTGACGATGGCCTCATTCATTTCAGCCACGTTGAAGTGGACCATCATATTGAGGACATGTTCTTGCACTGAGGCCCCCTCATTCGTACGTGCATTGTAAATGAATTTCAAAGCATCATGCTTGATCTATGAGGACAATTGTCCAAACATCTTTTCCAGTGAAGCCATGATCTCACGTGTTATGAGCATGGTTTTGTGCTTCTTTGCCAAAACTTCAGACAAGTTGTCAAGAATGTATGCTGTGGTCTCTTTACTTGCCTTCACCCATTTCTCATATGCATCATGAACATTTCATGTCGCATTTGAGCAGGTATTTGAGACACTCTTCAGTGGTGGCAAACTTTAGGTCCACAACGATGAGTACAGTGTTAATAATGTTTTCCATGAAGTGTAATTTTCACCATTCATTTTTTCGACACTAAGCAACATAATAAAAGCACTTAATATGATTGAAGATGCTGAAACATACAAATTATTTTTATTAGAAAAACACATAACTCATATAATCCAATCAATATTTACCAAAATTTTAATGTACCCAAATTTTAACATCTAATTTTGCAATGATGCTTCAATGATTTAGGATAAAAGCCATTGAAAGGTAGTCAGTCATCCCTTCACTAAACTGAGATATTCTCAACTCATTATTACACCAAAATAACTCTTATTCCTATAATAATTAGTCACCATTCATTCGGTCAAGAAATCATTAACTTGTTTAACAATTTCTTGTAAGTGTAACCCTTCATTTTAGATCCTACAATTCCGCCCTGATGAGCCAACCGAAGGAAAAAATCAATTGGGGAAAAACCTAAAGCAACCCTATCCTTAACAAGAGTTTGAGATAAATTTCATGCAAACACCATCCAAAGGGGGACACAAATCGAGATACCACGAGGCAAGCATGAAAGTTATCTAGGAAACCAATGAAGGAGATCGTAGGATGTGTTGACACACGTCCTTCTCCCACTTACTATAAACACTCTATCCATTCACCTTGATATTGACCTATGCAAACACCATATGAAGGGGAACACGAATTGAGGTGCCACGAGGTTGAACATAGATCTCACGGTGTGAACTTTTAGGGAGAAATGTGAGAAGAAAATGACATATAATATATATCTTTTTCCTTCCATTTAGTGTTTTAAACCTAAGGGTTATTATTTAGATAAATGTAGCTAATTAATTTATCCAAGTCCTTTATTAATTTGCTCAATATAACTCTTATATTGCATATTTTAACAACTTTGATTGTCATTTACTAAACACTTCAATAAAATCAAATCAACTGTTGCATGATTATAAAATATTTGACTAATTCACCTTCCAGGTCGGTGTTCAGGTAGGGGTGTTCTATTTCCGTCAACTTAAAAACTCCAGCCTTAGACGAAACCTAGACAAACGTCCCTTATAGGCAAATATTTTATAAATTTACTCTCTCATTATATTCATTTTAATCCTATTAAAATAAATGTAAAAGATTAACCTTCTAATCATATTAGAAATATTAAACATAAGTCTAGGTGAACCAATTTTAAACCATTTTAAAACTAATTCATGACTTATGTTTGCATGCAACTTTTTATTATAGATTTTAATTTATTTCATTAAACACATAACCCTTATATTTTAATGAAAAATTAAAACCTATTGCATGCATTCTAATAACATTAGCTAAATATAACAATTATATTTACTAAGGTAGTGTCATGCTCATCTTCATTAAACAATATAACACTTTATATTAAATAATGATATTAAATAATTAAAACTAAGCATATCATATCATACAATATAACAATTATATTATGGTATGATGCATGGTGATAACTTGTAGAAATACAAGTTATTATAGTCATTATTTGATTTAATTAGAGTAACTTTGGAGTTAAACGCATGATTTTGGTAGTTAAATGATAAAAATTGTATCAACATGAGTTGGCACTACTTGCAAAAGAAAAATGCCTGAAAAACGATAAGCTTCTGTTCCTAACGCAGGGTTAAGAAGAAAAGAAGTGGGAAAAACCAAGTACGAAGAGATGAAGCTGCTGCGAGACATGCGTCGAGCCTATGCGGTGAGGTCATGCGTTGAAGATCATGCGTCGAAGAAGAAACTCAAACATGCTCAAGCAGCTGTCATGTCATTACGAAAAAGAGTAGCAACCTATCAAGATCATGGCAGAACAAATAGGCTGACAAATCTAAAAAGTATGCAGCATGGGTGAAATTTAATGCAAAGGTGTCAGGTCATCATGATATCAACCTTTTGACGCCTATAGCCCAAAAGCTTCTTAAAGCGGGAGTGAGACGAGTTCAAGAGGCGAAAGCTCTGCACTATTTCTCCCTCACCATAGCCAGCCTCCATTTTGAGCTCTTCTGAGAGAAGGATTCAGAGCATTTTCAGAGTCATCTCCTAGTGAGTGAGAACATTCACCTTATGGAATTTATGTATCAGATAGCGACCATCTCAAGCCTCCATGAAGCAAGACGTTGCCAGTGGCGGTTTGACGCCCTTCATTTCTGTTTTATTTCCATTTTTCTCCTTCTTGCTTATATTTTGTTAATGACATTCGAGAGAATGACTTATTCGCTTAATATGAGTTTGATTGACTATTCTCTTTCATCTATCTTTATACTGAACACCTTACACCATGTTTGAATGAATGAGTTGATGTTAAGAGTTAGTTTTCTTGAGCAATTCTGAGCATACTACATCTTGATTAATGCATATCTTTAGCTTGCATGACTTTGTCTGACAAACACAAGTAGTAAGCATAATTGTCGAGCTTGAGAGAGTGGATAGTTAATCTTTAACATTTATTAAGACTAGATGAGTTGCAGAGATGTAGTTCATCTTTTGCCAATGCAAACTTACCATGCGTCTTAGAAATAAGATTAATGTGGCGTCGAAACATCGAGAGATGGATTCACAATTGCAGTTTGTAGGTATGAATTTGTACTCAGAAGATTTAGGTAACAACTAACTCTTGCATTAACTCCTATCGCATGGTTCCATTCATTCTCAACGCATGCTACCTGACACTAAATGACATATGACTAACCATCACCGCGTCCACCTCATTATTAGTAGTAGGAAATTCTTTTCATTCTTAATGTATAGTTTTACACAACAAGCAATTGCATATATTACATGTATAGTTCACCACATAGTCAGGCTTATAATCTCAGCACCTAGTTATCACAAATCCCTGCGTTCGACCCTAGACTCACCAGGATACCTATAAATACTTATACTTGGGTCTTTATAGGAAAACTTGCTTAATCATGAGCACATTTAGAGTAATTCTCGACGCATTATTGTACAGAAATGTTAAAATCTATTTTGTGCAACAAGCTAAGAAACAACTTAATTCAAATAAGGAATAACCACGAACAAGTTTTTGGCGCCGTTGCCGGGGATTTGAATTGATAATTTAGGTCTTGATATTATTTCTTGATTTATGCAGAAAATCTCAATCTTGGGCTGTACTGAGTGTTTAGCCGAAGACGTATCTGACAGTTTATGAACAAAGAGCAGCCTGTGTTCATTTCTCTGAGATCGAGAGAACCTTTCAGAAAACAAATAAGACATTTCAAAGGCGGCGACAACTTTACAGAGAGAAAAAGATGCAAAATCAAGCAAACAACGCCAACCAGCCTTTGAGAGCTAACAATGAGGGTGACAGACGAGAAGAAGTAGTAAACTATGCGTTAGCCCAAGCACAACTTCAAGCTCAGCAGATTGATCAACAAACTCACCCCATCTTATTGGCACATGATCAAAATCGTCCAATCAGGGATTATGCGTCGCCCATCTTGTATAATTTTCACCTGGAATTATGCGACCCGAGTCCCAAGGATCAAGATTTGAAATGAAGCCAGTCATGCTTTAAATGCTGCAAACAGCAGGACAGTTTGGGGGATCGCCTGGTCAGGACCCTCATGCTCACCTAAAGAGCTTCATTGAAATCTGCAACACTTTCGTCATCCCAAACATAAGTGCAGATGACATTCGATTAACGCTGTTCCCATTCTCCCTCAGAGATGAGGTGAGACAATGGGCATATTCCTTGGAACCAGGCGAGATCACCACCTGGAACCAAATGATAGAGAAGTTCATGAAAAAGTTTTTCCCACCAACGGAGAATGCTCAAAGAAGAAGAGACATCGCCAATTTCCAACAAAAAGGCAGAGAAACCCTGAGCGATGCTTGGGCAAGATTCAAAAGGTTGGTGAGAAATTGCCTGCATAATGGTTTCCCCAATTGTGTTCAAATGGAGATATTCTATGATGGATTGACCGAGGCCTCTCAGACCGCTGCAAATGCTGTCGCAGCGGGAGGATTGCTGGATAAAACTTATATTGAGGCCAAGGAAATTCTCGACAGAATATCAAGAAATCACGAGGATTGGGAGGACCATGGATATAGCCGATCCGGCGGCAGGCAAAACCATGCGTCAGGAGCACCTGAGCATAATAGTGTTGCTGCATTGCAAGCTCAAGTCACCGCCATGACTAACCTGTTACAGACTATGGCCCTGAATCAGTCGAATACAGGAGGCGGCGGCCAAGTGAATGCAGTAAATCAAATGAACGCTGTAGGATGCGTGGAATGCGAGGAGCCGCATGCGTATGAAGTATGCCCACAGAACCCTCAGTCTGTGTGTTTTATACGTAACAACCTTTATTCCAATACCTATAACCCTGGCTGGAGGAATCATCCGAATTTCTCATGGAGAGGTAATCGCTAGCCTGAGCAGCAAGGTGCCCCGATGCACGAAAGAGAAGGATCATCTGGATTCTCCCATGGACATCAGAGGCAAAATTCACATCAGTAGGTGCCTGGTCCATCATCATCCGTGGAAGCTCTTTTAAAGGAATATATGCAGAAGAATGACACCTTGTTACAAACCCAGGCGTCATCCATCCGAAATTTAGAGCTTCAAATTGGCCAGATCGCAGGAGAATTGAAGACGCGGCAAACAGGCTCTCTTCCGAGCAACACCGAAGCCCCACGCGGTACGGGCAGTTCAGGGAAAGAACAGTGTCAAGCTGTGACACTGCGAAGTGGAAGAACTATGAATGAACTTCCCCACACAGAGAACTCTCAACCAACAATTCATCATTCCAACCTCACAACTGAATTTGACCAATCAACGCAACAAAAACAAGCTGACATGCAAAGAAGTTCATCAGGAAAAGACGCATCAACAAGCATGTCAGGCGAGCTGCAAACGCCTCCTTATCCTCAGCGGTTAAAAAGGAAGAAAAACAATGAGAGGCAGTTCAAACGCTTCCTAGATGTACTCAAACAATTGCACATCAACATCCCGCTTGTGGAAGCGTTGGAACAAATGCCTACCTATGCTAAATTCTTTAAGGACATACTGTCTAAAAAGAGAGGAATGGGTGAACATGAGACCATAGCTCTAACGCAGGAGTGCAGTGACATGGTCTGTGAACGCCTTCCCACAAAGATGAAAGACCCAGGGAGCTTCACCATTCCTTGTTCTATTGGAGGAATTCACATAGGAAAAGCGTTGTGTGATCTAGGGGATAGCATTAACCTTATGCCCCTGTCAGTATTCAACAAGTTGGGGATCGCATCGCAGCCAACAACAGTTACTCTACAATTAGCAGATCGATCCGTGGTGTATCCTGAAGGAAGGATTGAGGATGTGTTGGTAAAGGTCGACAAGTTTATTCTCCCCGCAGACTTCATTATCCTGGATTATGAAGCAGACGAGGACGTCCCAATCATACTTGGACGCCCGTTTCTGTCAACGGGTCGTACGCTCATTGACGTCAACAAGGGGGAAATTATCATGAGAGTTAATGATCAGGAAGTGATATTCAACATCTTTAAGGCGTTGGAATATCCAGGGGAGCAGGAAACTTGCCAGAACCTCGACGCCATACCAACGCATGAAAGGTGGCTTGAAGAAAATGATGAAACTATCGCTAATCTGGACGCGCAGCAGCCTGAACAATGCTGTGCTTTGGTCCATTCTGCTTTTGAAACCTCGACTACGAATCGAATCAACCAACAAACAAAACCATCTCTGGAAGAAGCGCCAGAAATCGAGTTACAAGTGTTGCCAGCTCACCTCAAGTATGCTTACTTAGGAGAAGGTAACTCTCTTCCAGTTATTATTTCAGCTGCTTTATCCCCTAGTCAAGAATCAGCATTGTTATTCATTCTGAAAAAGCACATCCGAGCTGTCGGATGGACGTTGGCTGATATCAAGGGGATCAGCCCCACATACTGTATGCATAAAATTCGTCTGGAAGAAGGAAAAGACGGATCTATCGAGGCCCAAAGACGGCTTAATCCAGCAATGAAAGATGTTGTCAAGAAAGAAGTGTTTAAATGGTTGGACGCAGGCGTCATCTTCCCCATTTCTGATAGTAAGTGGGTAAGTCCTGTCCAATGCGTTCCCAAAAAGGGAGGTATGACTGTAGTCCCAAATAAGAATAACGACTTGATCCCCACCCGCACTGTCACGGGGTGGAGAATTTGCATGGACTATAGGAAGCTCAACGCGGCGACGAAGAAGGATCATTTCCCGTTACCCTTCATTGACCAAATCTTAGATAGACTTGCGGGAAATGAATTCTTCTGCTTCTTGGATGGCTATTCAGGCTACAACCAGATCATGATTGCTCCAGAAGACCAGGAGAAGACCACATTTACATGTCCTTATGGTACATTTGCATTTCGATGCATGCCATTTGGACTATGTAACGCCTCAGGCACCTTTCAGAGGTGTATGATGGCAATCTTTTCTGAATTTCTAGAAAAATTTGTGGAGATATTCATGGATGATTTTTCGGTCTTCGGAAATTCGTTTGAAGCATGTTTAGCCAATTTGGAGAAAGTACTGAAAAGATGCGAGGACACCAACCTAGTGCTTAATTGGGAAAAATGTCACTTCATGGTGACTGAAGGAATTATCCTCGGTCACAAGATATCCAAGAAGGGCCTGGAAGTTGATCAGGCCAAAATTGAAGCCGTAGAAAAGCTCCCACAGCCTACAAACATAAAGACGCTTCTCAGCTTCTTGGGACATGCAGGCTTTTATAGGAGGTTCGTCAAGGACTTCTCAAAAATTGCACGCCCTTTAAGCTCATTGCTGGAGCAGAATCGACCCTACATTTTTAATAAAGAATGTCTCAAGGCATTTGAGACGCTGAAAGCAGCACTGGTGTCAGCACCAATTTTAATTGCTCCAGATTGGTCTCAGCCATTTGAAGTAATGTGCGATGCCAGCGACTATGCGATGGGCGCTGCGTTAGTTCAACACAGAGACAGAATGCTGCACCCCATAGCCTATGCCAGCAAAACTTTCAACGCAACCCAAGCGAATTATACCACTACAGAGAAAGAGTTGTTAGCAGTAGTGTTCGCTGTTGAGAAATTCAGAGCATATCTTCTAGGGTCAAAAGTCATCATCCATACTGACCACTCAGCTATTCGATACTTGATGACTAAAAAAGATGCCAAGCCGAGGCTCATCCGATGGGTTATGCTTCTTCAAGAGTTTGACGCTGAAATAATTGATCGCAAAGGTACAGAGAACAACGTAGAAGATCATCTCTCCAGACTCGAGAATATGGAACACGATCATAAACAGCAGGACGTCAACACAAGCTTTCCAGATGAAGCTGTATTGAAAGTCACCGAGTCGGCACCGTGGTATGCAGACATTGTCAACTTCTTGGTGTGCAAGCAATTTCCCGAAGACTTCAACGCACAGCAGAAGAAGAAGTTGATGCATGATGCGAAGTTCTATTATTGGGACGAACCCCAACTCTACAAAAGGGGGCCGGATCACATCTTCAGACTTTGCGTCCTAGAGACTTCATATCAACGCATCCTATCTGAATGTCATGACTCTCCCTATGGAGGACATTTTGGAGGATAGCGAACTGCAGCCAAGGTCCTACAAAGCGGATACTTCTGGCCATCTCTTTTCAGAGATGCCAGGGACTATGCGATCAGATGCGATAGATGTCAACACATCGGAAATATCTCGAGCTGGAACGAAATACCACTTACCTCTATCTTAGAAGTTGAACTCTTTGACGTTTGGGGTATTGATTTTATGGGCCCATTTCCGCCATCAAACGGCCACAACTATATATTGGTAGCTGTGGATTATGAATCAAAATGGGTCGAAGCAATCTCATGCGCTAAGAATGACGCGACGACAATCTCAAGTTTTCTTCAGAAGAATATATTCATGAGATTTGGGACGCCGAGAGCCCTTATTAGCGATGAAGGTACGCATTTCATTAATAAAATCATTTCCAACTTGCTAATAAAATACAATGTGCAGCACAGGGTGGCAACTGCATACCACCCGCAGACAAATGGACAAGTAGAAATTTCCAATAGAGAATTGAAAACTATTTTAGAAAAGGTAGTTAACTCTTCTCGAAAAGACAGGGCGTCCAAATTAAACGAGGCTTTATGGGCATATCGTACAGCATTCAAAACGCCTATCGGGATGTCACTGTACACGCTGGTCTTTGGAAAGGCCTGCCATCTGCCGTTGGAGCTGGAACATAAAGCATTGTGGGCTGCCAAGAGATTGAACATGGACCTAAAAGCAGCTGGAGAAGCGCGTCAGCTTCAACTGAATGAACTGGAGGAATGGAGACTGCAGACCTATGAGAACGCAAAGATATACAAGGAACGAACAAAGCGTTGGCATGATCAATGCATCAGTAAGAAATCTTTGCATATAGGTCAAAAGGTCCTCCTTTTTAACTCTAGACTGCGTTATTTCCAGGAAAACTAAAAACAAGATGGTCTGATTCCTTCGTGATCAAGGAACTCTTTCCTCATGGTGCCGTAGAGCTGATGAATGAAGACGACACTAACGCATTCAAAGTTAATGGTCAACGCGTGAAACCATATTATGGAGTTGGCTTGGAACGCGACAAAGTAACCGTTGACCTAGCAAAGATCGAATGAGGAAAAGATGGACGCGCCCTGCGTTGGCAACGAACACTCATATTTCAGGGACGCGCCTTAACTCTTTGTATATTACCACATTGTTTTATTTGATTCTCATTTTTGTTCATCTCTAATCTATTTTGATTTACTTTATTTTTATTTTTTTATTTATTTTATTTTATTTTACTTTATTTTATTTTTTTGTTGCTTTGAAAAATTTTGTTTGGCGCTATCTATTATATTGCGTTGAGTGAACTGAACTCAATTTCAAGGCGTCGACATCGAAAATGATGCGATACGATTAACTCGACGCCTAGAGGGGAATCTGAAGTGATTCTGTCAAATCGCTCAGATCAAGAATTCGAAAAGGCTGACGGCGTTTAAGTCGGTTGATATCGATGGATGTCAGACCATTTAATTCGGCTATGATGCCCCTGACGCATCGAGCCGATAACCCACGCGCTCCGCCTTCTAAACCCTATATAAACCCCTTTCACCCTTTTTCTAGGTTACGCTTCCATATCTCTCAGTTTTCAAATTACCGGCGCGAATTCCGGCGATTTTCGTTTCCAGATTCACCCATTTTTCTCTCTTTTCACCGATACCATCTCCATGGCTTCCCAACGACCCGTTTCCTCCAAAAGCCCTAAACCTATGGCCTCATCCTCGAGGCAGGTTAATCGGAATCCGTCCACTACCTCCACCACACCTGAACCCCTCACCATCGTTCGCCTCAACAGTCCTGAGTTGGAGGCGACATCATCCCCATCTCCGCCACGCTCCAGGGACCTGTCTGAAGCCCAAATGGTGGGAAGGAATGACGAATCCACCGTCTTCGGAGATATTCTAGACTCCATCGATGAAGAAGACGATGACTGGTTGGACGGGTTGGTCGACCAGAGGATGAAGAATGAACCGCGTGGGTCAGTCCCTGCGGTAAGCGGTCTTGAGGAATCAAACTCCGATGACAGACCTATCAGAAAGGTAATAGCGGCGGTGGAACAGAAGAAATCTGCCAAAGAAAAGCAGATCGGGCCAATGAGGGCCAGGGAAGAAGCCGAGAAAGATGTTCCGCCGCTAAGAAGGAAAAGTAAGAAAGTAAAGGACACGGGGACATCCGAGGCTGTCGCATCTTCAGTCGCCGCATCATCTGTTGAGCGGCTAGCAGCAAAAGCGGCAGAGAAGTCCAAAAAGTTGAAAGACGACATCCAAAAGATGAAAGAAAGGACGGAGTCGTTTCTTGCCGCCAAGAAGAAAAGAAAAGAGGAAATTGCGGCTAGTGAGCAAGCTGTCGCAAAGGCCGCCCGAAGAGCCCAGTTTCTCCGTCGCATTGCAGAGATCGCGATGGAATTAGAAGTAGAATTGGAAGTGAGTGATGCGGAGAGGCCACCAAAAGCTGAACGCATCAAGAAAAACATAAAAAAAAATAAAGGAGGAGAAGAAGAAAGAAAAAGAGGTCGCAGTCACCAAAGCAAAGCGACCAGAGAAAAAGAAGACTGAGGTGCCTAAGGCACTTGGAGTTGTCATACGGGATTCGGATGCAAGCAGCACAAGGAGAATGTCTGCTAGTCCCATCAGAAGGAATGAGAAAGGAAAAGAAAAAGTGGTTGAGGAACCAACGAAGGAGGAGGCGAAGAGCCGAAAGAAGCAATTCAGTGGGCTCTACACCGAAGTGGGATTTTTCCCAGAACCAATAGAGCTGCCCGCCTTCATCATACAAGGAGTTGACGCATTGAGTTGGAGGCAATTGTGTGAAAGTGGCCAGGTCATCCAACCCACCGCTGTGGAGGCATTTTACGAAGGAACAATTCACCGAAGAGCACACTTGGTCAAAGTAGAAGATGAGATGATTTCCTTCGAGCCTCAAGAGATTAATGCGTTATTTGATCTGCCCAACATTGCGACGGCGGAAGGAAACAGAATAATGTCGACGCCTACAGACGTCGAAATGAATGACGCCCTCTCAATCATCGCCAAACCGGGGTCAGAGTGGAACACTTCCCCAAAGGGTATTCAGTCATTGGCGCCTAACTGCTTAGTCGCTGAGGCCAACCTGTGGCTCTATTTCATCAAGCGGTCGCTGCTCCCCACAACGCATGACGCCTCAATTTCAAGGGACCGCGCTATGGTCATTTATTGCATCATGCGGGGAATTCAGCTGGACGTGGGATGCATCATTGCCCCACAGATTCGGGGGCTATTCTTCAAGCCAAAGGGTCAGCTATTCTTCCCCTTTCTTGTGACAAGACTGCGCGCCAACGCACAATTCATGGAGAATGCGCCAGTCAGAGCAGTAAACGGAATCCTTTCAGCGCAGAGTTTGAGACGGATATTAAAGGACTCACCGCATCTGCTTGACGCGGCCAACCCAAAGAAGAGGCCGCCAACGTCACAAGAACCATCATCCCCCCAACCTCAACCCAAGAAGAGGAAGACGGTCAAAAAGAGTTCTGAGATTCAGGCGTCGAGCTCACAACCTAGTGAAGCTGAAGAAACTGTTCAGCACGACGCCTACTCCCAAGCCTTGACCATTTACACTCCTCCTATCAATCCAATCCCTGAGGAGCCCTCTTCCCTACCAACTCCCCCTTCTCCTTCCCCTAAAATCCAAAACGAACAACTCCACCCCCCTACCACCCAACACGACCTTCCTTTGCCTCTTCCCCTCCCTATCACAGACTTAAACAAAGAAACAAAGGAAGTGTCGCCGCCTTCTTCCCCCCATCTGGAGTTAACCCTCTCCCCGCCTTAATCAATCACCTTTCGAGAGGCAACTCCACCACCACCACCACACTTTGAGCCGACCCTGACTCTGGATCCTGAGGAGTCAGTGCCCTTTCAATTCTCACCGCCTCGCCATGAACCTCAAGCTTCCAATCTTCCAACTCCAACTATCGAAGCTTCTGCCCGCCCAACATCTCAACCACAGGCAGAAGCAACTACCAGCACGCATCATCAAGAAGAACCATACCACTTGCGTCACGCCTCTGCTCCGCTGCCGTTTGTTGATTTAAACTTGGATGATCTGCTGAGGTACTTGGATGATGGGATCCTTCACCCCATCATGAGAGACTTGGATGAAATTCAGCGCAAGGAGATGGAAAGTCTCCAGCGGGAAGAAGAGTTGGCTCAACAAGTTTCACAATTGGGTCAACAAGTGACTCAGATCGCGCAGCAACAATCGGAGCTTCGGAGTTTTGTTCAACGCCAAGCTCGGCGTCAGGATGAACAATTCAGCACTTTGATGAATTATATCTATGAAGTGTTCATCCAACGCATCCCAGCGCCAGTTATTCCTCCATCCCTTCAGCAACCCCCCCCCCCCTCCGTTTAACGATCCAAATCCTCCCCCTGCGGACAACAGTGACCATGCCCCGGGGAGAACTTAAATTTGGGGGTATTCTGTGGGATTCTTCCTCTACTTTTCTTATTTTTTTGTATATTCCTTTTAATTCTTTTTGTAAATAGTACAACGCATAATACATTTACATCAATACAATATTCAATTCATGAATCTCTTTGTTTTCTTTTGTTTGTGCTTTCAATTATTTCTTGCTTTATTATTTTCTCCGCCCTGTTTTTGTTTCTGCATCCAACCTCCATGATGATATCTTTGCACTTCACCTGTGGACTTATTGAGATAAGAGGATTGACTCACAAAGCCTTAGGATATTACACTTGGTAAATTACTTCTAAGAGTTAGTATGCATTGCAAGCTTTGCCTCAAGCCTCTCTTACAAAAATTTTTCTAAGGCAATCTCTTAACTCGATTTCAGCAATGAGGACCTTGCTGCCTTCAAATTTGGGGGTAAGAATGATTTGAGTCATGCGTTCAACGCATAATAATAATAATAATAATAATAATAATAATAATATTTCTTTGGACAAACAACTCCGCTGACAACGCATAAAATTAGCCTGTTAAGAGTTGAGTTGAGAATGGCTCTTTTAACACCCCATAATCAAAGGTGAGAGTCCAAGATCAGCGCAAGGTAAATAAATGGTACCACTATCGACACAACCAAAAAGGAACGCGATAAGTGCCAACTTGTGAAAGGGTATTTGCTCGATGTTGGCTGCCTCCATGCACCCCATCGTTGGTATGTCAAAACGAAGGTAGATAGCCCGGATCAACGCAAGTCCACTATCATCTAAAAAAAAAAAAAAAATCTATACGAATAAATGAACTCCAGCACATTACTAAAACGAGGACATCAGATTGGCTGGAAATGAGTAAGGGTATTTTTGAGGAATAAGTTTGCCGCATCTAAAAATTAGAAGTACTTTCAAAGCGTCGATCGAAAAGGAACTTGGTATGGTTATCTGATTGTTGATATAGTCAAGGAGTAGAAGGCATGTTGAGAGAGTGCGCTTTTACTTAGACGGGCGGTAGAAATTAATAAATCTTCAAATAAATGTTCGAGGACAAACATTAACTCAAATTTGGGGGTGTGATAACTTGTAGAAATACAAGTTATTATAGTCATTATTTGATTTAATTAGAGTAACTTTGGAGTTAAACGCATGATTTTGGTAGTTAAATGATGAAAAATGTATCAACATGAGTTGGCACTACTTGCAAAAGAAAAATGCCTGAAAAATGATAAGCTTCTGTTCCTAACGCAGGGTTAAGAAGAAAAGAAGTGGGAAAAACCAAGTACGAAGAGATGAAGCTGCTGCGAGACATGCGTCAAGCCTATGCGGTGAGGTCATGCGTTGAAGACCATGCGTCGAAGAAAAAACTCAAGCATGCTCAAGCAGCTGTCATGTTATTACGAAAAAGAGTAGCAACCTATCAAGATCATGGCATAACAAATAGGCTGACAAATTTGAAAAGTCTATGCAGCATTGGTGAAATTTAATGCAAAGGTGTCAGGTCATCATGATATCAACCTTTTGACGCCTATAAATAGCCCAAAAGCTTCTTAAAGAGGGAGTGAGACGAGTTCAAGAGGCGAAAGCTCTGCACTATTTCTCCCTCACCATAACCAGCCTCCATTTCGAGCTCTTCTAAGAGAAGGATTCTGAGCATTTTCAGAGTCATCTCCTAGTGAGTGAGAACATTCACCTTATGGAATTTATGTATCAGATAGCGACCATCTCAAGCCTCCATGAAGCAAGACGTTGCCAGTGGCGGTTTGACGCCCTTCATTTCTGTTTTATTTCCATTTTTCTCCTTCTTGCTTATATTTGTTAATGACATTCGAGAGAATGACTTATTCGCTTAATATGAGTTTGATTGACTATTCTCTTTCATCTATCTTTATACTGAACACCTTACACCATGTTGGAATGAATGAGTTGATGTTAAGAGTTAGTTTTCTTGAGCAATTCTGAGCATATTACATCTTGATTAATGCATATCTTTAGCTTGCATGACTTTGTCTGACAAACACAAGTAGTAAGCATAACTGTCGAGCTTGAGAGAGTGGATAGTTAATCTTTAGCATTTATTAAGACTAGATGAGTTGCAAAGATGTAGTTCATCTTTTGCCAACGCAAACTTACCATGCGTCTTAGAAATAAGATTAATGTGGCGTCGAAACATCGAGAGATGGATTCACAATTGCAGTTTGTAGGTATGAATTTGTACTCAGAAGATTTAGGTAACAACTAACTCTTGCATTAACTCCTATCGCATGGTTCCATTCATTCTTAACGCATGCTATCTGACACTAAATGACATATGACTAACCATCACCGCGTCCACCTCATTATTAGTAGTAGGAAATTCTTTTCATTCTTAATGTATAGTTTTACACAACAAACAATTGCATATATTATATGTATAGTTCACCGCATAGTCAGGCTTATAATCCCAGCGCCTAGTGATCACAAATCCCTGCGTTCGACCCTGGACTCACCAGGATACCTATAAATACTTATACTTGGGTCTTTATAGGAAAACTTACTTAATCATGAGCACATTTAGAGTAATTCTCGACGCATCCTTGTACAGAAATGTTAAAATCTATTTTGTGCAACAAGCTAAGAAACAACTTAATTCAAATAAGAAATAACCACGAACACATGGACATGCTTATTACATACAACTACATAATATAACAATTATATTAACTAGAATGCATGTGCATGCTAATAAATATCATACATTCAAATAATATAACACTTATATATTAAATATGATGCATAATAATGTTTATCCTAAGGTGGGATTTTAAACTATATGCCTTACATTATGCAATATATATCAACTTTAATTTCATCATAAATCTCATCCAAAAAATTAAACTAAAACAGAAAAATAGACTGATTGATATAATTTGATTATATTGATTTAATTAATTTTGGAAAAAATACAAAAAAAAATTTGCTACTGCACCGATTTAAACCCATGATCTAGTGAATTTTGGGCACATTTGAGGCGTCGCAATGCTATTGGGAAACATTGCTACACTCTAGCCTTTGAAGTCGTAGCACAACGACGCTCAAGGACGCACATCGCTGTGCTCTACGTTGAAGCATAGAATGCTATTTTTGCTCCTTTTTTTGTCCGTTTTGTCCGTTTTAGATCTTCTTCCTCAGCAACACTTGTCTCTAGAACGACACGAACTTACAGACTCGATAGTAAAATTAAATTGCCCTAACCAACGGGCCTTTACACATTTTGATCACATCAAAACAGTAAATCTAAGGTGCCAAAATTGAAAGCATCTATTTTGCAAACCCACATTCACTATGCAGAATAAACACCCACCTTTTCTCCAAATTTTGTTTTCAAAAACGAAATTTAAAGGTACAATTTGGCTCTACTACCAATTGAAGGAATTGAATCCTTAGTGGAATTGAATGATCACCATGTGCCAATAATTTTCTTTTTGAAAAGACAAATTATAGAGAATACAAGATTTGGATAAAAAAAACAATTAGCAGGTTATTGAGAATATTTAAGGATTAAAAGTTTTCGACCTTTGAAAACTGTCTTCAGAGTAGGATTTCTTCTTCTCACCAAGTCACGAACCAGAGAAACCTTCTCCAATGAATGCAGTAATTCTTATTGGGATAGCACCAAGAAATCTTCCTCGCTGTTCTCAGGAAGAATCAAAAGAGGAGTGGTGGGATCCTTATGGATTTTGGTTAAGGAGAATGTTCTTGAGAGGAGGAGAGAACTTTAAGAGGGAAAATTTTTAGAGGAAAACATAAAACTCTTCTTATCACACCCTCTCTCGAGCTATCCTCTTAACCTAAAAAGAGGCGAGACGACAACAGACATCGATCCTTTATGACATCTATTGTCAACTTAACTCTCCTCAAATCATTATCAGCACTTGATAATATAATTATAATTTACATCCAAACCATAAATAATACTAAATGAAACTTTATAATAATAACATCAAAGTTTTTACACAACTTCCACTCCTTAAACCCCAATATGTACAATGCTAGGTCTAAGTACAAATATTTATAATGCTCAAAACTAAGAAGCAAATCCAGACAAGTTTGATGAGTAGGCTGAGCACCTCGGTTCCATTTCTATATGGAAAGTTGAAAACATTTGAAAACATGAGCTAGGTTTCCCAGTGAGTGACAATTCATAAAATTATGCTTGGGTTAAAAGCTTAATGAAATCATGCTTGATAATTAAATATTAAAGCAATCGGAAGCTTATAAACATTTGTATATGCTTGGAAGATTTTCCCTTAGTTGAGGCAGAGTAAACTCAATACTACTCAATGTCAAAAACAGCCTTAGTCATGGTGGAGTAATCTCAACACACCCAACGTTGAAAACAACCTTAGTTGGGATGGAATCATCTCATCATATCCAACATCAAATAACCTTAGTTGTGTGGAGTGATCTCAGCACAATAGCGTTGAATTTTCCTCTATGTACACATATAAGTTATAATCCGAGCTACCCGTGTACCTTCTCTAGTTCTTCAGTACTGGGGTCTCAATATATTAAGGTTGTCCATATGCCTCCTCCATGTTCTTCGACATTGGGGACCATCTTTTGAAAATAAAGCATGCTAAATCATTTTATAAACATGAGTCAAACAATTTCTCAGAATTTCAAAGTATTCCTCAAACAGCATGCTTTTTCACAAAGCTCGATATTATAAATCATCATGCTCGAAATCATGTAAAAGCATGTTCAAAATCATATTAAGAAACACATGCTTTATGAAATTCAACTTAAGCCAGAAATCTAATATTCTGCGAATAAGCCGAGCATTTGAGAAATATCAAGAGAATAAATCATTTTAAACGATTTTAAGTCACTCACAACTTGTTTTGGGCTCTTAATGGGTTATATGCTTCCCCTAGCTCTTTGGACCTAGAGTAAATTAATTCTATTGTCCATATCCTTAAAATTCTCTTTATGACATGATTTAAGTCATTTTGGCTCAAGGCTCACCGATAAGCAAAATTTAGCCAAAATGTCCAAAAGTGGAAAACTGCCCCTAGGTGTGTCCAACTGCCATGCAACAGGCACACATAGCCAACCTAACCTCAAATGGGCTGCAAATCTCGCACAGCACACTACCCTGCACGCCTAAACACTGTCTCACACTGCCCTTCGTGGACGGGAACTCCTGCACACCTACTGCTGAAATAGCCTTAAAAGAGGCAAGGCGCGTGTGTGTCTGCGTCTACAGTTTGTTTCATGCGCCTTAACAAGACCTGCACACGGATAGCAACGCCTCTCGTTCACTTGCGTTCCAAGTGGTGTGTCGGCCAGCCTGATAACTTGTAGAAATACAAGTTATTATAGTCACTATTTGAATTAATTAGAGTAACTTTAGAGCTAAACGCATGATTTTGGTAGTTGAATTATATAAAATGTATCACCATGCGTTGGCACTATTTACAAAACAAAATATCTGAAAAATTATGAGCTTTTCTATTCTTAATGCAGGATTAAGAAGAATAGAAGCTCAAATAACCCAAGTACTAGAGACGAAGCTGCTACGAGAATAAATGGAAACCCAGGCGTCAAAACTATGCGTTCGAGACCATGCGTTGAGATCATGCGTTGAGAAAAAGTAGATATAGACGCCTAGGCAAAAGCAGTCATGCCAATATGCAAAAGGATAACACGTTATCAGGTCATGGCAGAACAAATGGGCTAACGATGTGAAAAGGTTGCGCAGCAGGGCATGGAATTTAATGTAAAGGTGTCAGGTCATCATGAGTTCACCTTTTTGACGCCTATAAATAGCCCAAAGCTTCTCCATTCAGAAGAGAGGAAGGATTAAGAGAGAAACGCGTGACAGGCGTGAAGGCTGTGCACACCTTCTCCACCATAACCAACCTCCATTTCGAGCTCTTCTGAGAGAAGGATTCTAAGAACTTTTAGAATCATCTCCCAATGAGTGAAAACCTTCACCCTATGAACTTTATGTATCAGATAGCAACCATCTCAAGCCTCCATGATGCAAGACATCGCCAGTGGTGGCTTGACGTCTTCCGTTTTTGCTTTATCTCCATTTCCATCCTTCTTACTTATGTTTTCTTAATGACATTCGAGAAAATGGTTTATTTTCTTCTATCTATTTCCATATTAAATATCTTACACCTTGTTGTTTGAATGCTAAATGAGTTAGATGTTGGAGTTAGTTTTTCGTAAATAATATGAAGTATGTTGCATCCTGATGAATGCATATCATTAGCTTGCATAGCATGCATGACTGTCTAGCTTGAGAGAGTAGATAGTTAATTTTTAGCATTTATCAAGACTAGATAAGGTGCATGGATGTAGTTCATTTTTTGCCAATGCAAACTTACCATGCATCTTAGAGATAAGATTAATGTGACATCGAAACATCGAGAGATGGATTCACAAACTAAGTTTGTAGGTGCACTTATACTTAAATAGGTTTAAGTTTTTCGTCTAGCTCCTGTGTTAACTCTACTTTTATCGCATGGTTCCATTCATCCTCAGCGCATGTTATCTAACACAAAGACATTTGACTAACCATCGCCGTGTCCCCTCATTGTTAGTTGTAGGAAAATTTATTCATTCTTTATGTATAGTTTTAGATACATACAACCAACTCATGCACATATTACATGTATAGTTTACCGCATAGTCATACATCTATTCTCAATGCCTAGTTATGACAAATTCCTGCGTTCAACCCTGGACTCACCAGGAAACCTATAAGAGCTTATACTTGGCTTTTTATAGGAAAACTTGCTTAATCATGATCATACTTGAGTAATTCTCGACGCATCTTTGTACGGAAATTATCATATCTATTTTTGTGCAACAAGCTAAGAAACTCAATATAAATCGAAAATAGAAATCCAATATTGAACCAACAACACCGCCTCCTGGTCATCCAAAACTTGTCAAAATAACCTCAAAGGGTTCTTTTTTCCAGCCACTACCCTTGCTTGCCTGCACACACAGTCTCTTAAAAAATCCACGATAGCCTCAAAACACTATCTTCTCTTCCAGCTACCAAAAGTAAGGTTTTTAGCCAAAATTAAATTTTGCTTCCTCTTACAAACTTGTAGATAATTGTCTTAGCCAGCTTACCTTAAACTTTTAGCCTCTAACTTCTCTTCTTCCATCAGATGTCACTACATCTTTCTGCTCTGCTTCAGAATAACTGATAGTCGAACAAGCTTGAGTTTTTGATGAATTTCGAGTTCTTCCTCACAGAGTTTCTTTCCGTCAGCCCTTTCGATGAAACTAGACTCAATTTAGGATAATTTGGTCGAAGAAAATTGCAAATGGGCACGAGGGATTTGCACACACTAATCTCATTAGCTAACCCCTCTATTTTTAGACTTTCCAAACACTAGCACTTTAGGTAATGACTCTACCAAAGGCGACCCTATTACTAAAATAGCTTCCAGTATACCTATTACAGTTTTAACTACCTATGCCACACTCAACCTCAATTTGACACCTAATCTAAATTGCTTATTACTTAAGTCTAGACTTTGCTTAACCAAGAATAAATGGTGGACGAATCCTTCGGGCAAAGCTTCGTCCATGCATCCTTTTGAGGTCGGCTGGCTATCTTGCACGCAATCCCCCTTGGTCAACTTAGGCACCTAGCATGGACACATAGCCACCATGTAAGCCTTGTGCTTGTCATTGGGAGAAAGTAAGTAAGAAGAAACTATGGGATAGGTATTAAGTAAAGAAATTGGCCGAGTTGTGTGAGAGCAAAAGTGGCTAAGTGTTGGTCATGTGATGGGGTGATTATGCGTTGAGGGTATGTCTGAAGCTTGACAAGAGTTACCACTGGTAGCCATGCGTTGAAGAGGGCAGCTCGGAGTGGAAGTAGATGTGAAGGAAGGAGGGTGCAATTGGTGTTGGTGGAAGTATGCGTTGAAGGCTACTATGTGCTAAAAGTTGGCGTTGCTATACGTTGAGATGGCCTATGCGTTGAAGGTTAGTATGTGTTGGTGCATAGAAAAGGGGTCGAAAGTGCCATGCGGTAGTCGGCTATTCGGCATTGGGCAATCAGTAGCATGGTAAGTTGAGGCTATGCGTTGCCGAAGCCATGCACGGAAGGTTTGTGTTGGCTAATTCAAGAAGGAAGATGATGGTAGAGCTGGTAAGTCGGTGATTTATATTGATATATAAGTGAGTGCATCAAATAATTAAACCCTTTTGGACATATTTTAGAACTCAGATTGACTCCATTTTGCAGACGAACAACAAGGAGAGGTGGAAGAAGGTGTTTATATCGAATGCAAGTAGAAACCAGATCATTTTCATGGTGACTTTGAAGCTGGAACCAGAAGTGTGATTGTTGATGATAATCTGGACACCATTTGGTATTTGAAGAAGAGTGAGCTGAGGAAGTTGAAGCTAGGACAGAAATTTTGAGGTTAGTAAGTTGATTTAATTCTTAGCAACTTCCATGAAGGATATTTAAGCTAAATCCGAGCAAAAATGTGTTACTTTCTAGAAGGAAGTAATCGGAGTTGAATTGCTAGACAATTCAAGGCAGTCGAAGTCATTTGGGAATAGTTCTCAAATGAAGATGAGTTATGGTTTGAAATTTTGAGGTAAGTTAGAAAGCTCACTACTTTACAAGATTGTAGAAGAGAGGAAGTTCTAATTTTGGCTGTAATATGGTTTTTAGCAGGATAAAGAAATAGTTAGAAGGAAAGGAAAGAAGCAGTGGTATCAGGTGTCGTTAAGACAATGGTGCCGCTAAGGAGCTGGAGAGTGAGCAGTGGAACGAGTATCGCTGATAACACAAAGGGCTTTGCGTCTCACAACTCTCGCTGAAGTCTCGGTAGGTATCGCTGCTTAAGGTAATCTCGCTAGTCTAGTTCACTCCGGTTTTGCTAGTGCAGTACCCAGTGGTGTTGCTTTCGCTGGTAGCCTCGCTAGTGACGTAGAGTATTGCTAGTTATGAATAGTTTGGAAAAAGAGAGTCTCAGTGATGGAGTGAGAATGGTATATGAATATGCATACTTAATGATTATGGAAAGGGAGTTCAAAGAAAACCTAATGTGAGCAATGTGTTTTATAGGCCAAGAAGAGCTCAGAAAGGCATATAATCCGCTCGAGGCCAAAGACAAATAGTGAGTGACGTTTTATTTCATACAAGGATTATTTTTAACATTATGCGAGTAAAAATTAGTATGTCTTATGAAATCTTGTATACGTGTTATCTAAATGCAACCCACGGCCGAGGGACCACGTGTGAAGGCCTATGGGGATACGATATATAGTACACAGTGCTGAGGGACCATGGATGAAGGCACTCGAGAAATTGATTGAGATGGATTCCAATGCCGAGGGACCTTGTGAGAAGGCATATGGAAAATTAGTACATGATGGCTCGGTGCTGAGGGACCACGAGTGAAGGCACTTGAGCAGTGGATTGATATGGAACTGAGTCCTAATGGACAACATGAGAAAGCACTTGAGAGTAGAAACACTGAGGGACGAAATGTGAAGGCATGTGAATGTATGAATAATGGGAATTGGTTCATGAGGTTAAGTGCGTTGAGCTTTGCTCCGCTACCTCTTGGAAAGATATTTATATTATATTTGTTTAACGGCATGGGTGACCTAGGAATCTATACTTATAACATATATAGAAGTTATTATGATCAGCATTAATTCAAGGATTTAATTGTAATTGGATAACTTAGTCACTCACTGGGCTTTAGGCTCACGCTTTCTTGTTTATTGTTGTTCGTTTCAGGTAGCGAGCGTGTCTAGGACACCTAGCCTACAGAAGATCCTCGTCTGGACTTACTCTGCATTAGTTCTCTAGGATAGTTGTAAATACTCAGTTTATGTACATGTTTTTGTCATACATGATCCTTGTAGTATAGTGAGAATGGATTTTGTACAGTGTGTAGAACAAATACCTGTTATGATAAATTATGAGTTGAGAAATCTGAATTAAGAGATTATGTTTAACTTATGATGTTTCACTAGCATAAAGCTATGTATAATTGATCTGGTATTGATTTATGTTTCAAGATATATGAAAACGAGTGTGTGTGGGTCGCACCCACTTCTAGGTTAGGAAGGGAATCTGGGAGGGGGTGTGATACATCATGTGTCATCCCCAAAGCTCTCATGGAAGCATAGCCTCGACGCATCACCCTTCCTACTAACCATAAACTCATAGCCAAGCTGCATAGGCACTTGCCTAAGGCATCAACCATCATCCAATGCTCACCATCATGGACACACTCCTCAGCTCAACCTTCCAACACCCTAGGCCCACGACACACACCCTTTTAGGGCTCGGCTACCACCTAGGCATCCCTTTTACCGGCCACACACTTACCACACACAACCCAGCCACTCTAAGTCAAGAGCTCTCAGCCACCTCCATCTTATCACTCTCCAAGCCACTTGCTAATCATCTCTTCCAAGAATGTTAAGAATAAAAGTAAGGCTTACAATTTACCACCTCCTTATAAGAATTTTGTTCTCAAAATTCAGTTGGCTGTTAGTTTCTCGAAAAGAAGTGCATAAATTTCTTGATCATTTGTTTTTTGGTTTCTTAAGTTGCTTCTTCAACATTATGATTTCTCCAAAGTACTTTAAGTAATGGAATCACTTTAGTTCTTAACACTTGTTCTCTTCATCCAGTATTTGGACTGGTTCTTCCTCATAACTCAAATCTTCTTTCAACTCTATTGGTTGTACTTCCAACATATGGGTAGATCGGGAATATACTTCCTCAGTACTGAGACATGAAATACGTTATGAATCTTGGACATCTCCATTGGTAAAGACAACCTATAGACTACTAGTTCAACCCTTGCCAAGATTTCATAAGGTCCAATATACCTCGAACTTAGCTTCCCTTTCCTACCAAACCTTAAAACTCCCTTCCATAGTGACAATTTCAGAAAAACCTTATCACCAATTTCAAACTCAAGATCCTTTCTCAGGTTAAACACGTAACTCTTTTGTCAATCTCGAGCTGCCTTAAGATTTGCCTTAATTGTCTCCACCTTCTTGGTAGTAGTTTGTACAATTTCTGGTCCAACTAGTTTCCTTTCCCCAACCTCTCCCCAACATATAGGTGTCCTACACGGTTGAAAAGTCAACTGCTTAAAAAGCGCTTTTTATTTTCTTAAATTAAGGGAGTTTATATTAGATTTCACTTGTTTGTTAGTGGTTTTCAAGCCAACATAAAGAAAACGAGAATCGAAAGCCAAAAGAACCAAATTGAAACAAAATCAAGTGAAAAAAAGGAAAGAATCACAAAATCCCTAAAAACAAAGCAGTGTCGCGTCGCCAGCTTGGCGCTACCACAACGCTTTTTCCCGAGAGCATCAGTCAAACAAGTGCAGCGGCGCTAGTGCGGTGTTGCGGCTAGGCATTGAGGATAAGATTTAATGATGTATAGCGCCACAGCGCCATCTCATAGCGTGGTGGTGCCATCCTTTTATGTCTGTCAACGTAGCCGGTCATTTCCCAGCATCGCAACGCCAGCTTTTCTTATTTGAAAAATCTACAATTTTGGAATAAAATTTGGGCGGCTAAGTCTATAAATTGGAGGGATTCTAGCAATCCTAGGCAAGAGAGAGATCAGAGAACAACACAATATAGAGCCTCAAAGAGTGAGTTAGCTACAAGGAAGAGAGAAGAGAGTTTGAGAGAGAGTTTGGTACCGTTCGAGTTCCCGACATGAAGACTAGGGCATCTTAGTGGCTCCTCATCAATCAAGAGCTTTGGTTTTCAAGTCAATATATAGAAAATGAGAATCGAAAGCCAAAAGAACCAAACGGAGACAAAATCAAGTAAAAAGAGGAAAAAATCACAAAATTCCTAAAACAGGGCAACGCCGCGTCATCAACTTGGCGCTGCCACGACACCTTTTTCCGAGAGCATTAGTCAAACAAGCGCAGTGGCACTAGCATGACATTGCAGCTGGGTGCTGAGGATAGGATTTAATGATGCACAGCGCCACGACGCCATCTCACAGCGTGGCGGCACTACCCTTTTATTTTGGTCACCGCAGCGAGTCATTTTCCAACGTCGCGACGCCAACTTTCCTTATTTGAATAATCTACAATTTTGGAATAAAATTTCGGCGGCCAAGTCTATAAATTGAAGGGTTTCGAGCAATTCTAGGCAAGAGAGAGATCAGAGAAGAACATAATATAGAGCCTCAAAGAGTGAGTTGGCTACAAAGAAGATAGAAGAGAATTTGAGAGAGAGTTTGGTACCGTTCGAGTTCCCGATGTGAAGACTAAGGGCATCTTAGTGGTTTCTCCTCAATCAAGAGCTTTCATTTTCAAGACAATATAAAGAAAATGAGAATCGAAAGCCAAAAGAACCAAATCGAGAAAAAATGAAGTGAAAAAGAGGAAAGAATCACAAAATTCATAAAAACAGGGCAGCATCGCGTCGCTAGCTCGGCCCTGCCACAACGCTTTTTCCCGAGAGCATCAGTGAAACAAGCGCAGCATGCTAGCGCAGCGTTGCAGCTCAGCACTAAGGATAGGATTTAATGATGCACAGTGCCACGATGCCATCTCACAACGTGACGGCACCACCCTTTTATGTCGATCAATGCAACAGGTCATTTTCTAGCGCTGCGGCGCCAGCTTTCCTTATTTGAAAAATCTACGATTTTGGAATGAAGTTTGGGCGGCCAAGTCAATAAATTGGATTTCTAGCAACCTTAGGTAAGAAAGAGATCAGAGAACAACACAATATAAAGCCTCAATGAGTGAGTTAGCTGCAAGGAAGAGAGGAGAGTTTGAGAGAGAGTTTGGTACCATTCGAGTTCCCGACATGAAGACTAAGGGCATCTTAGTGGTTCCTCCTCAATCAAGAGCTTCTTTACAGTAGAGTTTTCATTTCTTTACCCTCTTTATATGATGAAATTAGTTTTGAACATGTTGCCTAAAGCTATGAGTGGCTAAACTCTTTAGTTTTAGGGTATTGATGAATTGTTTATGAAGTTATGTTTATATTGTAGACTCTTCATGGTTTTGTTGTAATGAATATGCTTTTCATTGTTATTGTACTTAATTCTTCTTGATTGGCCATGCTTGAATGTTAGATTAGATGTATGATTGAAATAATTATATGTCTAATTGGATCTATAATAATAAATTGTTCTTAATCTATCATGCGAATAGTTAGGTTAACAATGAAAGTTGTTAAAGACTACTCCTAATGCCATGTAATGTATATTAGTTTCAAGATATTAGTAATCAATTAAGTTGCATGAGAAAAGGTTGTTTTTGATAGAAAATAACTCGGATTTATGTTTCTAGACTTAAGCATATGAATTGCAATGAACTCCATGAACTCTAGAATATTGCATGATGAATTAAACAAGGATTCAATACCCTAGATCTCTCTTTGACTTTTGTATTTCACATTTACTTGCTTTCCTTTTTAGCTTTTCTAAAAAACACAACTTGAAATCGAATCCTCAAATAAAATTGATTCAATTCTAGAAAAGCTAAGTAATTTGAACCTTCACAATTGGATCCTCAGTGGAATGATATTCGGACTTCACCATCTTATATTATAACTTGACCTGTACACTTGTGGTAATACGGAAAGTGCACATCAAGTTTTTGGCGTCGTTGTTAGGGATCCAAAGAACAGTTTATATTGCTTAATAGTCATAAGAATTGATAGATCTTACTTTGAGTTATATAGTACTTGTGTTGATAATTTTGTCGGTTTATGCCTCGTGACAATACTAACCTTCTCCCTCTTGATCCCAAGATTGGTAGGACGTTTAGACGAAATCTAAAGGTTCAACATAATCCCACTAAGGAGATGGCGAAGAAGATACCAAGGCGATTCGAGATTACTTTCAACTGACATTACCGGCAAATCAATTCGGCATTATGAACGTGCCCATCAATATCAATAACTTTGAGTTAAAACCGGGGTTATTTCAAATGGCTAGAGAGCTTGCTTTTAGAGGAAGAACGAGCAAATGAATGGTGTTTCTTAGAGATATGTCGAAATGGTAAAGATGAATGGTGTTTCTAATGATGCTATTAAATTAAGACTCTTCTCTTTCTATTTACAGAACCGAGCAAATGATTGGTTGGAAACCATACCTCCGAATAGTATCACTATGTGGGAGATTTTGGCTCAAGCTTTCTTGAACAAATATTTTCCATAAGCTAAGTCCCAAAGGGCAAGAACGGAGATTGGTACATTTCGCCAACTTGAGGATGAGCATATTGTATGAGGCTTGAGAAAGGTATAAGGATCTCTTGCGACGATGTCCTCAACATGACTACCTGGATTGGTTGAAAATTCAACTATTCTACAATGGGTTGCCAAGTTCAACAAAATCCATTTTAGATGCTACCGTCGAAGGCTCAAATTTCTCTAAGAATGCTCAAAAGGCCTATACCATACTAGAAGACTTGGCCACTACATCTTACAATTGGCCATGTAAACGATCTTCTACAATTATCCCAAAGGTCACTGGATTGTATGAGGTGGATGAGGTAAATTCTCTTAAAGCACAAATGGTTTCCCTTGCTAATGCTCTTTCTAAATTGACTGTAGAGGGCAAAACTCAAGTAAATCTACCATCTATAACATCCCTTGTCGCATGGCGTTAGAGATGTCTATACAAAAGGAGTTGGAACAAAGAGACAATGAGACGGCCAATTATGTTGATAGAAGCACTATAGAGACCACCAACAACAACACCTTCCAACTCATTACCATCCTAACTTGAGTAACCGTGAAAACTTTTCTTATGCTAACAATAGGAATGTTTTGCAAGGTCCTCCCAATTTTTCTAATGTAGGTCCATCCTACACTAAGAATAAGTCCAACTTAGAAGACTTGATGGTAGAGTTCATAAAAGAGTCTAGAGGAAGGACCACGCATTGGAGAACACGGTGCAAAGTCATGGCAAGGTTATTCACAATATCGAGTTACAAATTACTCCAATAGCCACTTCTCTTCAAACAATGCAAAAGCGCAAGTTTCCTAGTTTCCCCGAACGAAATTCAAAGGAGGAGTCCAAGGCCTTAACTTTGAGGAGTGGGAAAAAGCTGTCCACTCCTTTAATTGATGACGAGGATGAGGAGCAAGAGGTAAATGAGACCATCCATGAGCCTATCATAGAATATGAACCCAACGAGGTCTTAGGAAAGGAGGAAACGGTAAAGTAGTCGGCATCTTCAAGTAAGTCATCTAACCCTCTACCTTTTGTACCTAACACTTTGCCATATCCTCAACGTTTTAGAAAGAAAGAAATAGACTCCCAATTTGCTAAGTTCTTAGAATTATTCAAGAAGCTTCATATTAATATTCCATTTGTTGAGGCTTTAGAGCAAATGCCCAACTATGCTAAATTTATAAAAGATGTCTTGTCTAAAAAGAAGAAGCTTGGGCAATATGAGATGATTAGTATGACAGAAGAATGCAGTGTTGTGTTGCAAAAGAAGCTACCAGAAAAACATAAAGATCCAAGGAGTTTTACTATACCTTGCACTTACTAAAGCTCTTTGTGATATTGGTGCTTCTATTAACTTAATGCCTATATCGGTCTACAGGAAGCTTAACATTGGAGAAGTGTAACCTAACACTATCACTTTGCAACTAGCTGATAGATCCTTGGCTTATCCTAGAGGTATTGTTGAGGATGTGTTAGTTAAAGTTGACAAATTTATCTTCCCTGCAGATTTTGTAGTCTTGGACATGGAGGACTCTGAGATTCCTATTATCCTTGGGCAGCCATTCCTAGCAACTGGGAAGACTATCATTGATGTCCAACAAGGAAAGTTGACTCTGAGAGTGAATTATGAGCATGTTGTCTGCAGTATTTATAAGTCCTTGAGTCAGCATGATAAGGGTAGTACTTGCAATGCAATAGATATAATTGATCATACTATTTCTGAGCATGTTGAGGTTACGCTAACTACTGATCTTTTAGAACAAAGCATAATAAGTGTTGATAATGTGGATACTATATTTGATGACATTGCTTTATATGCTAAGTGGTTAGATAACATGCCGATATGCACTAGAATATATAAACCAATGCCTCTAGCTCCTTTGCATGTTATAAGTAATGTCAATGTCGGGAAGCCTGCTTTAGAATTAAAGGTGTTACCTCCTCATTTGAAATATGCATTCTTAGATGATTTGTTTTCCTTTCCCCTTATTTTATCTTCTAATTTAAATTCTGTGGAAGAGAAAAAAATTGTTAAGAGTGTTAAGGGAACATAAGTCTAGTTCGTCTATTGATGATCTTAAAGGTATTAAGTCCATCAGTCTATACGCAGAGAATTTTGATGGAAGATACCTTTAATCCTTCAGTAGAACATCAAAGGAGACTGATGTACACCTTCCGTGTTTGTCACAAGTGTACAGGTCAAATTATAATATAGGACGGTTAAGTCTGAATATCGTTCCACTGAGGATCCAATTGTGAAGGTTTAAGTTACTTTAGCTATTCCAGGATTGAATCAATTTTATTTGAGGATTCGAGTTCAAGTTGTGATTTTAAAGAAAAACTAAAAAGGATAGCAAGTAAAAAAGAAACACAAGAGTCAAAGAGAGTTCTAAGGTAATGAATCCTTATTTACTGTATTATGCAATATTCTAGGGTTCATGGATTTTATTGCAATTCATATACTTAAGTCTAAAAAGACAAATCCAAGTTATTTTCTTTCAAAAACAACATTTTCTCATGAAACTCAATTGATTACTAATTTTTTGAAACCAATACAAATTATATGGCATTAAGAGTAGGCTTTAGCAACTTTCATTGTTAACCTAACTATTTTCATGAGATTAACAACAATTCATTGTTATAGATCTAGTTAGACATACAATTATCTCAACCACATATCTAACCTAACATTCAATTATGGTCACTCAACAATAATTTAAGCACAATAACAATGAAAAACATAATCATTACAACAAAACCATGAATAGTCTACAATATCAATATAACTTCATAAACAATCCATCAATACCCTAAAACTAAAGAGTTTAGCCACTCATAGCTTTAAGCAACATGTTCACAAATAATATGAGCAAAGAAAGTATAAAGAAAGAGAAACTCTACTGAAAGGAAGTTCTTGATTTAAAAGGAATCCTCAAGATGTCCTTGATCTTCACGTCGGAAACTCGAACAGTACCACGACTCTCTCTCAAACTCTTTTCTCTCTTCTTGTAGCTAACTCACTCTTTCAGACTCTCTAATGAATTTTCTCTAATTTCTCTTATGTGTCTTGGTGTCTTGATTGATGTTTAGGGCTGTTGGAAACCCTCCAATTTATAGAGTTGGCTACCTAAAATTCTTTCAAAAAATGCAGATTTTTCAAATAAGAAAAGATGGCATTGCGACACTGGGAAATGGCTCCACGGCGATGTCCATCATCAAATGGTGGTGCTGCCGCGTTGTTCGTCATAAAATTCTACCTTCAGCGCCATGCCGGAACGCGGCGTTAGTGCTGCTGTGCTGAGGTCGGATGCTGCTCTTGGAAAAAACGTTCGTAGCGCTGCCTTGTTTTTTGGTAGTTTTGTGATTTCCTTCTCTTTTTTGTTGGATTTTGGCTCGGTTTGGTTCTTTTGGCTTTTGATTCTTATTTATTTATTTGGACTTGAAAACCACTAGCAAACAGGTGAAATCTAATATAAACTTCCTTAATTTAAGAGAATAAAAACACGTTTACAAGCACTTTTCACCATCCCAAAGTTAGAGATTTGCTAGTCCCGAGCAAAGAGTAGAATCAAATAAAAGGAGTTTAGACGAAAACGTGTGCTTCCGACTCATGTCTCAGATAATAGTAGTTAAGAGCTTAAGTAGAAACACGCAAGCATATCTATATTGGTATCATCATTCAAGGAAAAATCTTGCTATCTTTCATGTGTGTGTGTGTGCAAGCTGTTGGGTTGTATGTTCTAAAACTCGTAGTTTTTTGTAAATAGGTGAATTTTAGTACATATGAAGTTACTTAAATGAATTAATTATTTATTAACTCTAAATCCAATTAAACTATGAATCCTTGGCTATTATTATGAGTACTTGGACTTTATGTGGAGACATAAAAAGGAACAAGTTCGAGTAAGTAGCCTCAATAGTCTATAGTACATGAATCAAGTTAGGTACCTTTTCCTGGAGACACTATTGAATACGGCCCGCTTCATGATTGTTACAAATGTTGTAAAGTGTCATAAATGAAGTGATCCTGATTTGCTCATGTAGAGACATGTGAGCGGGGGTATTCTACATAATGAGATTATGTAAGACTGACCCTAAAATAATCACTATTACGTATTAACACCGTTTACGATTAACACTGATTAATTTCACTTATCGATGACCTAGATAACTTAATCTGAATCTTGAGCTATCTATGAACTCCTGTTTATTCAGAATTATCCCTTGATCTGCATAGCTAAGAGTAATCTCAATAGCGCTGCTCAACATTACTCCCATTTCAGGGATAAGAACGGGTAGATAGTTGGGGACATAGAATTTGTAAGACGGAATTCACTCCTACCCAACTTAGGGATAGAAGAGTGGTTGTTCTCTTAAGTGTTGTTCCCAGGACTTGAACAAGGAGCCCCATCCTCTCACTGGCCCGAGAAGGAATAGATTTAGTGATTAGATCCTAAATCAATTGTTCATTAGAGGGACAATGATACTTAAGGAGAAAAAATGTAACTCAGAGGTAAATCGCTATTTGACCTAGCTGAAGTTATGTACAACCTGTGAAGAATGGACTTATCGATGACGGTTATATCAAATGGACACAAGTATCTATAGTGAGGAGAGTGCAACTACGGGCTTCAATGGAGTATCCCATTAGTTAACGAATGTTGGTTAACTAGGTTAAAGAGTTTTGCCGGTTCATCTCGGATCGTTGAAGCTCATGATTTGTAGGTTCATTAGGTCCCTCTACTAGCTCATAAATGGACTAAAATCTTAGATAATGTGGTGAATAAGTTTGAACTGTTCAAATCTTGGCTTAAGGAATGAAAGTCAGATATATACGATATATCGACGTTTAATTACAAATTAAACGTACAAATAGAGTTAATTATAATATTTAAATATGATTTAAATATTAATCATATGAATAGGGATTCATATCGGTTTTTTAGAAAAATCGAGACAAGTGGGGAAAATAATACTATTTTATTATTTAATATTAAATTACTATTTAATTAATTAAATATTAAATTATTTTTTATTTAATTATTTAATTATTTTTTGAAATTAAAAATTAATTCTAATTCAATTTGAAAATTCATTGAAAATTGATTTTAAAATTGATTTTTGAAGATTGAATTTTCCCACTAATTAAGCTAGGAGCTTGGTTGTCTTCTTCACAATTAACCAACAAATTAATCATTTTGTGTTGTCAAATTTTGATGCAATTAGATTGCATGTTATTCTTTAATAAATAAAGATGATTTTGACATAAAAATGGTTAAGAATTTTGTGAAATTAAGGGTTAATTTTGCAAAATTTCATCCATTGTTCATCTTCTTCCCAACCTTCATTCTTTCTCAAATTCACCACAAATTTGGATCCCACCATCCAATCTAAGCCTAGAGAATAGTAGACAAGACTTTTGTGATGGTCTACAACCATGTGGTGCTGAAATTCATCAAGAATTGAAGGAGAATTTGGAGCTTCAAGGGTAAGTGTTCTTGAAACTTTGATTTTTCTTCTTAATTGCATGTTTAATCCTCTAAATTGAGCATCTTAGAGTGAAAATTGATCAAATTAACTTCCGCTGCATGCTCATTTATCCATCACAAGCCTCATTCAATTTAAAATGCTAAAACTCAAATTGGGACTTAAGAGAGCTTCCTTAGTTTCCCCCCTACTCTAGCTCATGCACCAATTTTCAAGCGTCCACACATTTCAAGCAAGTAATATTCACTAAAGTGCCATTTGATCATATTTTTCATGGCCCTTAAACTTGCATTCTTTTACCTAGGACACTAGGTTTCACACATTCACCATAGGGACTTGTACCTTGTTACACTCTTTTTCTAAGACTTATGTGAAAGAGTCTATGAAAAGGAGAAATAGGACAAGAGCAGTTGTGCACAAGGGTTGGATTACATAAGCCGTAAAAGAAACTTGAAGTAAAAGGATTTGATAAAAAGGTTGCGTTGAGTAAATTTTGAATCTTGGAATCAGAGTAAGTTTTAAAGTTAAGAATTCTAATGTAGGATAAACGGATTAAGAGAACGCAACCATGATTTTAAGCTTAGAAGTAAGCAAAGTTGGATGTATACTAAGCTGGAAATACCATGTTGGACGCATGGTAGAGACGAAGGAACAAACGCATAGAAGTAAACATTTGAGACTATAATGCCGAGTAGTATGTGGTAGAGAAATGCTGTAAGCTTCTACCCGACATTTGGGAGTTGGCAAGTTAAGAATGAAATATGAAATGTGCAGTGATTAAGTTGGCTGAGTATTATGGGAGCAAAAGTGGCTAAGTGCTAACCATGCGTTAGTAGGATTACGCGTTGAGAATATGTTGGAAGCCACGAGGCGCTGGAAGCCACCTTGCGTCGTAGATAGCCATGCGCTGAAGATACCTTGCGTCCAAGACAGAATGGTCGTGACGCGATGAAGTAAGTGGGGGGAGACTATGTTGTATGCGTTGGCAGTCGAAGGCGCTGAGAGCATCATGCACTGAGAATGGTTAGTTGCTGAAGGCGCTGAAGGAGAATTCAGACATGAGCACTCTGCGTCGAGGAAAAGATCAGCACCAGCCCACGGGTGAGTAAGTCAGCATTATCATCTCGGTATTTGTGATGCATAAGTCGGCAGTATATATAGGTGAGTTTAATCATTTTCAGACATTTCAAGAACTCAAGTCGGTTCCATCTTTCAGAGAAACCACAAGAGAAAGTAGAAGAAGGTGTTCTTATAGTTTTTGGGCGAAATTTCACTCGTTTTGGTGCTGAAATCAGAGCTGGAACAGAAGATTGATTTGCAGATGTACAGATTGAACAGTGGTCGATGTTTGGAATAGGACGACTCGAGGAAGCCGAGTTTAAAGCTGAAATTTGGAGGTTAGTAAGTTAACAAAATTTCTAACAAGTCTTATGAAGGATGGTTAAGCTGAAAGTGAAGTTAATCATATGAATCTTTAGGTAAAAGCAGCAACTACAGAACTGCTATGCAATCTGGAGCAATGTGGAGTGAATTTGGCATAACTGAAGAACGATAAAGAGTTAAGCTTTGAAATTTGGAGGTAAGCTGTGGAACTTGATTCTTTACAAGTTTGTAGAAGGGAAGGAGTCTTAGTTTAGGCTGGAAATGCGTTTTTAACAGGGACTAAGCAGAGACATCAAAGTTGTAGCAGTCAGCTTTGTTAAGGAAAAATTAAGGCTTAAACGTGATATAGCAGCAGAAGCAAGTTACACACAAAGTATTCTTAAAATTTAGGTATAACAGAAGGGTAAGGAACATCTAGTAGTTATAGTTTTAGTGTTGAGACTTGAGAGCAAACCAATGAGAACCTAACCGCATGATGAGCAACAAACATTATGCATGTGATGAGTTGTTATTGTTTATGTTTTGATGAATGGAAAAGAAGTATAACAAGGAAAAGTATCTATTTCAGGTCAAGAAGAACTAAGAAAAACATATAACCCACTCGGCGCTTAAAATCATTGTGAGTGACTTTATGGTTTGAAATAAGTTAATTTGAATGTTATTATCTCCCATATGCTTAATGATATCCTTGAAATATGATACGAAATGTACTTCTATATATGAAACTAGCACATTTCTTGTATGTGAGATAGAGATTGATAATGTATTAAATAATGTTCTAGATATCAACAAGCTAGATGCTAGATAAAAGTTTTGGGGAAAGCTAAGACATCATGATTATGGCTAAGTTGTGGGAAATGTATTGTGTATGCTTGTGCACTAGAATTATTTGAATGGGACCCAATGTTGAAGGACATGCGAAGGCATGTGGGCAGCCCTAGCATCTCTTTTAAGCTCTCACCTAAGGATATAAAGACGGTGATTGAGTACTTTCCCTGGGACTCTAGTACCAAAGGACATGAGAAGGTACATGGGCAGCCCGAGAACAGAATAGATTTATAAGCAGAATAAAAGAGCATTTGACGCTGTTGTGTTGAGATTACTCCACACAGCTAAGGCTTACTGACGTTAGGTGCGTTGAGTTTGCTCCGCCCTAACAAAGGTTCAATAGGAAGATATCTATTTATGTAATGCTAATACCTTTCAATCATGGTTAATTACAAGTTTATGAATGGAATGTGAAGTATGGTTAAACAGGTTATAAAGATGATTGTAGTTATATGTTATTGAGTTATTTCTTTAGTTAGTCACTCACTGAGCATTGTAGCTCATAATGTTTCTCTGTTGATTTCTTACCAGATAGCAAGCGTGATCGCGGTACCTAGCCTATCCTCCAGATTTGTCTTAGATAAATTAGAATTTTGTTTAGGTGGAACTTGTAAACTCTATTCCTATGTAAAAGTTGTTTATATTTGAAGGGGATTTGAGTAGGTCACCTGGCACACCTGTAAACTTTTCACAGAGTCTCTTAACTTTTACTTTTAATGCTATCTTATTAGGAAAATTTGCGTAACTATTGTAAAGGTTAAACATTTTGTTAGCTAGTTATGATATAGAATGTATATGAATAGCGATGTTTAGCAGAATACAGATTAGGTAACACTCACTCCTAGAAAAGAATATATAAATAAATAAATATCTAGGTTGAGGGTGTTACATACCTAGTCAATTCCCAAGTGTCCTTACTGATCACAGCAAAAGCAACTCTTTTTACCCTAATCCATGCATACTTATGACAAGTTTAACAATTAAAAGGACGACATGTAAAGCCCATATATTTTTGTGTACACTTCCTTTTTTTTTTTTTTCTCTCTCTCAAAGGCATGTATACTATTTTCTTTTTCTTTAGTCTAAGATTACAAACCATCATGCATTTCAACTCTCTAACAGGTGGGGCCTTTCGGAGTGACAACCAAATACACCCAACTTAATCCTTTTTTTAGTTAAAGATTCTAAACCAAAATGGCTACGTGCTCAAGAATATGTGAGATTTTAAAAGGAATTTAAATGAATTTAACTCCAGATAATGCTAACATATTTCCACAATAACTCATCTATCATGCAAATTCGAATCTCACCATGGGCAATTAACATCAAAGCACACAACCATAAAAAACATTCCCATTAACTTTGCAAGCTCTAAAATTTTCAATTTTTTTTCGAAATTTCATTAACATGCATATAATCATTAAAACCTCACAAACATGCAAAGCAGGATAAAAAAACACACAAAAGTATGAGTGACACCTACTTAGAACATGCATTGTCCTCAATGCATAAGATTATCGAACAAAGAAAGAACAAGCCTGGGAGCAATCGGGAAGCCACCAAACAGGCTTGGTGTAAGGAGTACTAATTGTGATGAACCAAGATCCTGAAAAATAAGAAAGCATATGAGTGACTCAAAGATTATTGGAAAAAAAAAAAAGGAAAATAGAGAAAGCAATAAAATTGGATTGCCTCCCAACAAGCGCTTTGTTTAAGGTCTCTTAGCTAGACCTAACCAATGGATCATTCTATGAAAGCAAGGTTCTTAATTCGGCATTCTTCATCACCAATGTAGTGCTTTAGACGTTGACCATTTACTTTGAAGGTTGTTCCATTATCGCTTTGCAACTCCACGACTCCATGTGGGGATACCTTGACAATGACAAAGGGTCCCGACCATCGTGTCCTAAGCTTACTTGGAAACAAACGTAAATGTGAATTGAAAAGTAATACTCTTTGTCCAAGAAGAAAGGTTCGTGGGGTGATCTTCTGGTCATGCCATCTAGTAGTGCGCTCCTTGTAGAGTTTGGCATTCTCATAAGCTTGAGCGCAGAAATCCTCCATCTCATTGAGTTCAAAGAGGTGCTTCTCATCGGCTTTTGCAAAATCCATGTTCAGCTTCTTGATGCCCAATAATCTCTATGCTCAAGCTCTACTAGAAAGTGAAAAGCCTTTCCAAACACCAACTTATACGGTGAAGTACCTATTGAGTTTTGAAAGCTGTATGGTAGGCCCATAATGCATCATCAAGCTTAAGGGCCCAATCCTTCCTGTTAATCTTGACAGTCTTTTCCAGAATCTGCTTGATTTCCCTATTAGATAACTCAGCAAGATCATTAGTTTGAGGATGATAAGCTATAGCAATTTTATGATTAACATTATATTTTTGCATCATGGATTCAAATAATTTATTGCAAAAGTGAGAACCCTTAGCTCTAGGTGTACCAAAGTGTGTAAAGATGTTCGTATGCAAGAATTTTAAAACAGTGCGAGCATCATTGGTCCTAATAGCTATGGCTTCTACCCACTTATACATAATTGATTGCAACTAGAGTATATAGGTAGCCATCAGAAGACATAGGAAAGGACCCATAAAATCAATAGCCCAGACATCAAAGAGCTCCACTTCCAAGATAAATTTCATTGGAAGCTCATGTTGTCTAGAAATATTCTCAGCACGTTCTCAGCTATCCCATGATTTAACAAATGTATAACAGTCCTTAGAAAGAGAGAGCCAATAAAAACCTGACTAAAGTACCTTAGATGCAGTTCTAGTGGGTCCAAAGTGACCTCCATAAGGGGAAGCATGACATGAATTTAAAATACTTACCACTTCTTCTTTAGGCACATACTTCCTTATCATACTGTCAGCACAAACATTATAAAGAAGTGGGTCCTCCCAATGGTAAGACTTAACATCGTGCAAAAATCTCTTCTAAGTTTATATCAGGTGGCAAATATCCTCCTGCAAGATAGTTAACTATGTCAGCAAACGAAGGCAAACTATCTTTTACCTGATACAGTTGTTCATCAGGGAACATCTCAATAATGGGGGGACATAAGTTAGCATCCCCATTCTCAATCCTAGATAGGTGGTCTGCAACCACATTTTCACATCCTTTTGTCTTTGATTTCTAAATCAAATTCTTGCAATAATAAGATCCATCTCATTAGCCTAGCTTTAGAATCTTTCTTATCAAACAAATACTTCAAAGTAACATGGTCAATATGCACTACTATTTTAGAGCCAAGTAAGTATGATCTAAATTTATCACAGGCAAACACAACAATTAGCAATTCTTCTTTAGTAGTAGTGTATTTCTGTTGAGTGCTATCAAGAGTTCTACTAGCATAGTAAATTGCCCTAAACATGTTATCTCTATGTTGGCATAAAACAACTCCTAAGGCATAGTCACTAGCATTACACATGATTTCAAAAGACTGACTCCATTCAAGTATAACAATAATAGGTGCAGAAATCAATCTTTCCTTCAGAGTATTGAAAAAGCTAGTATACGTGCATCATTCAAACACAAATTTAGCTTCTTTTTCTAACAAGTTACTTAAGGGTTTAGCAATTTTAGAATAATCTTTAATAAATCTCCTGTAAAACCCTGCATGCCCTAGGAAGCCCCTGACTCCCTTCACATTAGTGGGAGGTGGCAATTGTTCAATGGCGGCGATTTTAGCCCTATCCACCAATCCTTTTCACGAGACTTGGTGCCCAAGAACGATGCCCTCCTTGACCATGAAGTGACACTTTTCCCAATTCAATACCAAGTTAGCATCTTGGCACCTTTGCAAAACACGAGTAAGATTAGCAAAACAATAATCAAATGAAGACCCCAATATAGAAAAATCATCCATGAAAACCTCCATTATGTCTTCAATTAGCCCCTGAAAAATAGACATCATACAACGTTGGGAAGTAGCAGGAGCATTACACAAACCAAAAAGCATTCTCCTAAAAGCAAATGTCCTATAGGGACAAGTAAATGTGGTCTTTTCTTGATCCTCAGGAGCAATGACAATTTGATCATATCCAGCATTTGGTCTACAAAAGGAAGAGGAAAATGATCTTTTCTAGTTGCCTTATTCAACTTCCTATAATCAATGCACACACGCCAACCTGTCACAGTTCTAGTGGCAATCATCTCATCTTTTTCATTTTTCACAACAGTCATACCACCTTTCTTGGGTACTATTTGGACAGGACTTACACATGAACTGTCAGATATGGCACAAATGATTCCTGCATTCAAAAGCTTGAGTACTTCTTTCTTACCTACCTCCTTCATGGTGGGATTAAGTCTCCTTTCTGCAATGTGATAATGGTAGGTTGCATAAAAATTCTATGCATACAGACTAATGGACTAATACCTTTAAAATCCTCAATAGACCAACCAATAACGTACTTATGTTCCTTTAACACTCTCAACAATTTTTCTTCTTCCACAGAATTTAAATCAGAAGATATGATAACAGAAAAAGAAGGCAAATCACTTAAGAATGCATATTTCATGTGAGGAGGCAATATTTTTAATTTAAGAGCAGGTTTCTCAACATTATTTATAGCATGCAAAGGAGCTAGAGGCATAGGTTTATATATTTTAGTGCATATTGGCATGTTATCTAACCACTTAACATACAAATAAATTTTATCAAATATGGTTTCCACATTATCAACATCCATTATGCTTTGTTTTAAGTGATCATTAGTCAACATAGCCTCAACATACTCAGAAATAGTATGATCAATTATGTCTATAGCATGGCAGGTACTACCCTCATCATGATGACTTAAGGACTTATAAATATTAAAAACAACATTTTCATCATTCACTCTTAGATTCAACTTCCCTTATTCGACATCAATGATAGTCTTCCCAGTTGCTAGGAATGGGCGCCCAAGGATGATAGGAATCTCAGAGTCCTCCTCCATGTCCAAAACTACAAAATCTGCAGTGAAGATAAATTTGTCAACTTTAACTAATACATCTTCAACAATACCTCTTGGATAAGCCAGGATCTATCAGCTACTTGCAATGTGATAATGGTAGGTTGCACTTCTCCAATATCAAGCTTCCTATAGACAAATAAAGGCATCAAATTAATAGAAGCACCAAGATCACAAAAAGCTCTAGTGACATTTAAAGAACCAATAGTGCAAGGTATAGTAAAACTCCCTGGATCTTTCATTTTTTTGGTAGCTTCTTTTGCAGCACAACACTGCATTCTTCCGTCATGCTAATCATCTCATATTGCCAAAACTTCTTCTTCTTAGACAAGACATCTTTCATAAATTTAGCATAGTTGGGCATTTTCTCTAAAGCCTTAACAAATGGAATATTAATATGAAGCTTTTTGAATAAGTCTAAAAATTTAGCAAATTGGGAGTCTATTTCTTTCTTTTTAAAACATTGAGGATAGGGCAAGGTATTAGGTACAAAAGGTAGAGGGTTTGATGACTTACTTGAAGATGTTGACTCCTTTACCTTTTACTCTTTTTCTAAGACCATCTTGGGTTCATCTGCTATGATAGGCTCATGGACGGTCTCATCTACATCTTGCTCCTCATCCTCATCATCGATCAAAGAAGTGGACGTCTTTTTCCCACTCCTCAAAATCACGGCCTTGCACTCCTCTTTTGGGTTTTTTATGGGGCAACTAGGAAATTTACCCTTTTGCATTGGTTTACGAGAAATGGCTATTTGGCTAATTTGTACCTTAATGCTGTGAATAGCCTTGCCATCACTTTGCACCGTGCTCTCCAATATGGTGGTCCTTCCTCTTGACTCCTTTATGAACTCCACCATCAAATCTTCTAAATTGGACTTCTTTTCGATGTGTGATGGACCTACATTGGAAAAATCGGGAGGACCTTGCAAAACATTTCTATTATTAGCATAAGCAAAGTTTTCATGGTTCCTCAAGTTAGGGTGGCAATAAGTTGGAAATTGGTGTTGTTTGTGGCCTCTATAATGTCCTCGATCAACATAATTAGTCGTCTCATTGTCTCCTTGTTCCAACTCTTTTTGTGTAGACATCTCCGACGCCAAGGCGACAAGGGACGTTATGGATGGTGGACTTACTTGAGCTTGACCCCCTGTAGTCAATTCAAAAAGAACATTAGTAAGAGAAGCCATTTGAGTTTTAAGAGAATTTAGCTTTAGAATGGATTTGGTTGAGCTTGACAATCCATTGTATAGAAGAGTTGAATTTGCAACCAATCCAGGTAGCCATGTTGACAGCACCTTCTCAAAAGATCCTTATACCTTTCCCAAGCCTCACATAGTTGTTCATCCTCAAGTTGGAAGAATGTTCTAATCTCCGTTCTTAGCCTTTGAGATTTAGCTGGTGGAAAATATTTGTTCAAGAAAGCTTAAGCCAATATCTCCCATGTAGTGATACTATCCGGAGGTATGGTTTCCAACAATCCTTTTCTCGGTATTGTAAAGAGAAAGGAAAAAGTCTTAGTTTGATAGTATTGTTAGAAACACCGTTCATCTTTACCGTTTCACATATCTCTAAGAAAGACCTTAATTGTTTATGAGGATCTTCATTTGTTCTTCCTCTAAAAGCTAGCTCTCTAGCCATTTGAATCAACCCTAGTTTTAGCTCAAAGTTGTTGACATTGATGGGCACATTCATAATGCCAGGTTGATTTGCCGGAAATGTTGATTAAAAGTAGTCCTGAATTGCTTTTGGTATTTCCTCTGCCATCTCCTCAATGTGATTGTGTTGAGCCCTTAGATTTCTTCTATAAATCCTATCAATCTCGGAATCAAGAGGGAGGAGGTTAGTATTATCACATGGAATAAACCGAAAAAATTATCAGCCAAAATAATAATATACACCTCAAATTAAGATCTATCAATTCTAATGAATAGTAAGCAATTAAAACCATTCTTTGGATCCCCAACAACGGCGCAAAAAACTTGATGCACACTTTCTGTATTTGCCGCACATGTATGGGTCAAATTATAATATAAAACAATTAAGTCCGAATATCGTTCCACTAAGGATCCAATTGTGAAGGTCTAAGTTACTTAGCTATTCTAGGATTGAATCAATTTCATTTGAGGATTCGAATTCAAGTTGTGATTTTAAAGAAAAGCTAAGAAGGAAAGCAAGTAAATACAAATTATATGGCATTAAGAGTAGTCTTTAGCAACTTTCATTGTTAACCTAACTATTTTCATGATAGACAATTCATTGTTATACATCTAGTTAGGCATACAATTATCTCAACCATACATCTAACCTAACATTCAATCATGGCCACTCAACAAGAATTTAAGTACAATAACAATGAAAAGTATAATCATTACAACAAAACCATAAATAGTCTACATTATCAACATAACTTCGTAAACAATTCATCAATACCCTAAAACGAAAGAGTTTAGCCACTCATAGCTTTAAGCAACATGTGCACAAACAATATGAGCAAAGAAAGAGTGTAAAGAAAGGGAAACTCTACTGAAAAGAAGCTCTTAATTTAAGAGGAACCGTCAAGATGCCCTTGGCCTTCACATCGGAAATTCGAATGGCACCACAACTCTCTCTCAAACTCTTTTCTCTCTTTCTTTAAGCTAACTCACTCTTTGGGACTCTCTAATGAATTTTATCTAAATTCTCTTCTTCTTGTGTCTCTTGGTGTCTTGATTGATGTTTAGGGCTGCTGGAAACTTTCTAATTTATAGAGTTGGCTGCCAAAAACTTTTTAAAATAATGTGGACTTTTCAAATAAGGAAAGATGGCGCTGCGGCGCAAGGAAATGGTGTCGTTGCACTGTCCGTCATCAAATGGTGGCACCTCCGCGCTATGTGTCATAAAATCCTACCCTCCGCGCTGAGGTCGGATGCTGCCTCGGGAAATAGTGTCCCACCGCTGCCCTGTGTTTGGCAGTTTTTTTATTTTCTTCTCTTTTCTGTTGGATTTTGGCTCGGTTTTGTTCTTTTGGCTTTCAATTCTTATTTTCTTTATTTTGACCCGAAAACCACTAGCAGACAAGTGAAATCTAATATAAACTTCCTTTATTTAAGAGAATAAAAAGCACTTTTCAAGCGTTTTTTAGAGACTTAACCCCACCATGAAGGAGGTAATCAAGAAAGAAATGCACAAGCTTTTGAATGCAAGTATCATTTATGCCATCTCTGACAATTCATGGGTAAGTCCTGTTCAAGTTGTATCCAAGAAAGGTGGTATGACTGTTGTGAAAAATGAAAAAGATGAGATGATTGCCACTAGAACAGTGACAGGATGGCGTGTGTGTATTGACTATAGGAAGTTAAATAAGGCTACTAGAAAAGATCATTTTTCCCTTCCTTTTGTAGATCAAATGCTTGATTGACTTGCCGGTTATTCTCACTATTGCTTCCTAGATGGATACTCTAGATACAATCAAATTGTAATTGCTCCTGAAGATCAAGACAAGACCACCTTTACTTGTCCCTATGGGACATTTGCTTTTAGGAGAATGCCTTTTGGTTTGTGCAATGCCCCTGCTACTTTCCAACGTTGTATGATGTCTATTTTTCAGAGGCTCATTGAAGACATAATGGAAGTTTTCACGGATGATTTTTTTGTATTTGGGTCTTCATTTGATTCTTGTCTTGCTAATCTTACTTGTGTTTTGCAGAGGTGCCAAGATGCTAACCTTGTGTTGAATTGGGAGAAGTGCCACTTCATGGTCAAGGAGGGCATTGTTCTTGGGCACAAAGTCTCAGAAAGAGGATCGGAGATGGATAGGGCTAAAATCGCCGCCATTGAACAATTGGCACCTCCTAGTAATGTGAAAGGAGTTAGAAGTTTCCTAGGGCATGCAAGGTTTCACAAGAGATTCATTAAGGATTTCTCTAAAATTGCAAAGCTCTCAAGTAACTTGTTAGAAAAGGAAGCTAAATTTGTATTTGATGATGCATGTCTACTAGCTTTTGTACTTTGAAAGAAAGATTGATTTCTGCACCAATTATTGTTGTACTTGAATGGATTCAGTCTTTTAAGATCATGTGTGATGCTACTGACTATGCTTTAGAAGTTGGTTTAGGCCAACGTAGAGATAACATGTTTTGGGCAATTTAATATGCTAGTAGGACTCCTGATAGTACTGAATAGAAATATACTACTACTGAAAAAGAACTGTTAGTTATTGTGTTTGCCCTTGATAAATTTAGATCATACTTGCTTAGCTCTAAAATTATAGTGCATACTAACCATGTTGCTTTGAAGTATCTGTTTCACAAGAAAGATTCTAAACCTAGACTGATGAGATGGATTCTGTTGTTGCAGAAATTTGATCTAGAAATTAAAGACAGAAAAGGATGTGAAAATGTGGTTGCAAACCATCTTTCTAGGTTTGAGAATGGGGATGCTAACTCATGTTCCCCCATTGTTGAGATGTTCCCTGATGAACAACTGTATTAAGTGAAAGATAGTCTACCTTAGTTTGCTAACATAGTTAACTATCTTGCAGGAGGACATTTCCACTTTACATAAACACTCAACAGAGGAAGAGATTTCTGCATAATGTCAAGTTTTACCATTAGGAGGACCCACTTCTATATAAGGTGTGTGCGTCAAGAAGAGGTGGTAAGTATTCTAAACTTATGCCATGCCTCCCCTTATACAGGCCACTTTAGACCCACTATAACTGCATCTAAAGTACTTTAGTCAGGTTTTTATTGGCCTTCTCGTTTTAAGGACTATTAAACTTTTGTCAAATCATGTGATAGGTGCCAAAGTACAGGAAATATTTCTAGACATCATGAGCTGTCAACCACTAGCAAACAAGTGAAATCTAATATAAACTCCCTTAATTTGAGAGAATAGAAAGCACTTTTTAAGTGCTGATCAACACCCCAAACTTAGAGATTTGCTAGTCCCGAGCAAAGAATAAAATCAAATAATAGGGAGTTTAGATGAAGAAGTGTGCAATTGACTCATGTCTCAGAGAATAGCATTTAAAGCTTAAGTAGAAACATGCAAGCATATCTATATTGTTATAATCATTCAAGGCCAAATCTTGCTATCTCCCATGTGTGTGTGTGCAAGCCTCCTTCAATTTAAAATACTAGAACTCAAATTAGGACTTAAGAGAGTTTCTTTAGTTTTCCCTCTACTCTAGCTCATGCACCAATCTTCAAGGTTTCATACATTTCAAGTGAGTAATATGTCCACTAAGGTGCCTTTCAATCATTTTTTTTTCATGGGCCCAACTTGCATTCTTTTACCTAGAGGCACTAGCTTTCACACATTCACTGTAGAGACTCGTACCTAGTCAATTCCCAGGCGCCCTTACTGATCACAGCAAAGGCAGCTCTTTTTACCTCTATCCATGCATACTCATTATAAGTTTAACATTTAAAAAAAAAAAAAAAAAAAAAAGATAGACAAATAAAGCTCATACATTTTGTGTACACTTTTCTTTTCTCAAGGCATGTATACTCTTTTCTTTTTCCTTAGTCTAAGATTACAAGCTATCATGCATTTCCACTCTCTAACCGGTGGGGCCTCTCGAAGTGACAACCAAATACACCCAACTTAATCCTTTTTTTCTTTCAGTTAAAGATTCTAAATTAAAGTGGCTACGTGCTCAAGAATATGGGAAATTTTAAGAGGGACTTAAATGAATTTAACTCAAGATAGTGCTATTCTATTTCCATAATAAGTCATCTATCATGCAAATTCGAATCTCATCATGGGCAATCAACATCAAGGCACACAACCTTAAACAACATTCACATTAACTTTGAAAGCTCCAAATTTTAAATTTTTTCAAAAATTGACATGCATATGATCATTTAAACCTTCACTAACATGCATAGCAGGATAAGAAAACACACAAAAGTACAAAAGAGACCTCCCACCCCAAACTTAGAATCATGCATTGTCCCCAATGCATAAATGCATCTAACAAAGAAGGAACAAGCCTAGGAGCAAGCGGGAAGCCACCAAACAGGCTTGGTGTAAGGAATACTTTGTGTGGTAAACCAAGTTCCTGAGAGATAAAGCATATGAGTGACTCCAAGATTTATTAAAAATAAAATAAAAAGAAAAGTAAAGAAAGCAATAAAATTGGGTTGCCTCCCAATGAGCGCTTGGTTTAACGTCTTCTAGCTAGATGGGGCTCGCGAATCACGGCAGATCTCAAGGTGGTTTCTTCCTTTCATGCTTTGGATCACCTACAACTTTTAGTATTCGCCCACATTGACACTCACATACATATTCATTAGCATTTAGTGAGTTAGTCAATAATTCATTATCAAATTGGACATCATCTTTACTAATGTAGTCAAGACTTATTAAGAAGTCATTATTCTTAGATTTTAACGGACTCACCACTTCATTTTTAACATGCTTCTTCATAATTTGTTCATAATTCATTATAGGTTCGGGAGGCATGCATGAAGAACTCGGAGAAATATCACAACTAGAAACATTCTTTATAGGATTTTCTAATTTAACATCAAGCATTCTATTAGTCTTACCATTCAAAAGAGGCTTATCATGCATAGAGTTTTTATTTGAAGAGAGAGGCGATGTTACCTTTGTGCTTGGCTCATGATGCTCATACCCTTCTACATCCGGATGCTTAAGAGTTTTATAAATGTCGAATGTGACCTCCTCATCGTTAAGGGGGAATGTGAGCTTTCCATCTTGCACATCGATGAGGGCCCTTCTGGTGGCCAAGAATGGTCTCCCAAGGATTATGGAGACTTCGGCATCTTCCTCCACGTCTAATATCACAAAGTCCGCTGGAAAGATAAATTTGCCTACCTTGACCAAGACGTCCTCCACAATGCCGTAGGGATGAACAAATGATCGATCGGCCAAAAGCAAAGATATGGTAGTTGGTTGTACCTCTCCTCCATTGAGCTTCCTAAGCATGGATAAAGGCATTAAATTAATGGAAGCTCCAAGATCACAAAGTGCTTTAGTAACTTTATTGTTGCCTAAATGACAAGGGATAGAGAAGCTCCCTGGATCCTTTAGTTTTGGAGGCAATTTCTTTTGTAGTGACGCACTACATTCTTCGGTTAGTGCAACCATTTCATGATCTTCATACCTTTTCTTCTTAGATAACACATCCTTCATGAACTTGGCATACTTAGGCATTTGTTCTAATGCCTCTGCAAAAGGAAGGTTAATTTCTAACTTTTTGAATATGTCTAAGAATTTTGAAAATTGAGCATCAATCTTTTTCTTTTGAAATCTTTGAGGAAAAGGTAAAGTATTAGGGATAAAAGAAGTATAGTTAGAAGTACTCCCTATGTTGGACTTTGATTTCTTCTTTTCCTTAGATGCACTCTCTTTTTGTTGAATATCCTCTATGATGGCTTCATCTTCTTCTTGTGGAAGCTCATCATCTTCATCCTTGATCAAGGGATTGGATAGCTTTTTCTCACTCCTCAAAGTCACGGCCTGGCACTCCTCCCTTGGGTTTATCTCGGGACAACTAGGGAACTTACCCTTTTGTATTGTTTGGAGGGAAGTTGCCATTTGACTAAGTTGAACCTCCAAGTTTTGAAGTGTCTTACCTTGGGTTTGAACGATGCTTGCAATTGCTTGGACCAAATTCTCCAATGTGGTTGTCCTTGATCTTGACTCTTTGACAAAGTCAAGCATTATGTCCTCTAGTGATGATGTCTTTGCATTCCCCGCTCCATTGAATCCTTGAGGTGCTTGCAACACATTCTTGTTGTTAGCATATGAAAAATTCTCATGATTCCTCAAGTTGGGATGATAGTGAGTTGGAAGTTGTTGTTGACCTCGGTATTGTCCTCTATCCACATAATTGGCTACCTCCAACTCACTTGGCTCTTGTTGATTTGCCATGGCCGCAAGGGAAGTTATGGATGATGGACTTGCTTGGACTTGGCTTCCTTGAGAAAATTTAGATAAAGCATTAGTAAGAGAAGCCAATTGAGCTTTTAGCGAGCTTACCTCGTCCATCTCATATCGTCCAGTGGCTTTTGGGATGATTGGAGAAGACCATTCACATGGCCAATTGTACGATGTAGTGGCCAAGTCTTCTAGTATAGTATAGGCCTTTTGAGCAATCTTTGAAAAAATTGAGCCTCCGGCAATTGCATATAGTATGGATTTGGTTGAGCTTGCCAATCCATTGTAGAAGAGTTGAATTTGCAACCAATCCAGGTAACCATGTTGAGGGCACCTTCTCAAAAGATCCTTATACCTCTCCCAAGCCTCATATAATTGTTCATCCTCAAGTTGGTGAAATGTTCCAATCTCCGTCCTTAGTCTTTGAGATTTAGCCGGTGAAAAAATATTTGTTCAAGAAAGCTTGAGCTAAGATCTCCCACGTTGTGATGCTATCCAGAGGCATGGTTTCCAACCAATCCTTAGCACGGTCCTATAAAGAGAAAGGAAAACGTCTTAGTTTAATTGCATCGTTAGAAACACCATTCATCTTTACCGTCCCGCATATCTCTAAGAAAGATCGTAAGTGCTTATGAGGATCTTCATTCGTTCTTCCTCTAAAGGCTAGCTCTCTAGCCATGTGGATCAACCCCGGTTTCAACTCAAAGTTGTTGACATTAATGGGTACATTCATAATGCCAGGTTGATTTTCCGGTAATTTCGATTGGAAATAGTCCCAAATTGCCTTTGGTATCTCCTCTGGCATCTCCTCGATGTGATTGTGTTGAACCCTTAGGTTTCTTCTACACGTCCTTTCAATCTGGGGATCAAGAGGGAGAATATTAGTATTATCTCGAGGCATAAACCGACAAAATAATCAAATAAATAAAATAAAATAAAAAAGGAAAAAAAATATAAAATAAAATAAAATAAAAATAAAAAATAAATAAATGACCAAATACTATACACCTCAAATTAAAATCTATCAATTCTAATGAATATTAAATAACAAAAATCGTTCTTTGGATCCCTGGCAACGGCGCCAAAAACTTGATGCGCACTTTAAGTGTTAACCGCAAGTGTACGGGTCAAGTTATAATATAAGACGGTTAAGTCCGAATATCGTTCCACTGGAGATCCAATTTTGAAGGTTTAAGTTACTTAGCTATTCTAGAGTTGAATCAATTTTATTTGAGGATTGAACTTAAAAATTATGAGTTATGGAAAATATAAATCAAATAAGGAAAGTATTAAAGTGAGAAACACAAGAGTCAAAGACAGTTCTAGGGTAATGAATCCTTGTTTATTTCATCATGCAATATTATAGATTTCATGGATTTTATTGTCATTCATATGCCTAAGTCTAGAAACTTAATTCCAAGTTATTTTCTCTAAAAAACAACCCTTTCTCATGCAACTCGATTGATTATTAATCTCTTAAAACCAATACAAAATTACATGGCATTAAAAATAGTCTTTAGCAACTTTTATTGTCAACCTAACTACTCTCGTGATAGATTAACAACAATTCATTGTTATGGATCAAGTTAAACATACAATCTCTCAATCATACATCTAACCTAACATGTGAAGATGGCCAATCCACAAGAATTAAACAAAACAATGAAAAGCATAATCATTCCAACAAAACCATGAAAGTCTACAAGATCAACATAAATTCATAAACAAATCATCAAAACCCTAAAACTAAAGAGTTTAGCCACTCATAGCTTGAAGCAACATGTTTAAGCAAAATAAACAAAGAAAGAGTGTAAAGAAAGGGAAACTCTACTGAAAAGAGGCTCTTGATTGAGGTAGCACCGTCACAATCTCCTTGACTCTCACGTCGGAATTCGAAGGGCACCACGACTATTTCGAACTATTTTCCTCTTCCTTGCAACTATCACACTCTTTGAACTCTCACTCAATTCTCTCCTTTTTATGCCTCTTTAGGTCTGTAACTTTCTTGATTTGATTTTTTATCCTAGGGCTGCTGGAAACCCCCAAATTTATAGAGTTTGGCCGCCCAAAAACTTACCAAAAATAACAATTTTCATTTAAGGAAAACTAGCGCCGCGGTGCCATTGAAAATTTTGGGACAGCGCCGCGACGCTTTTGGAGAGTGCCGCGGCGCTAGGGCTGCGTTTAGACAAGGTTGCTCTCAGGTTTTAGCGCCACAGCAGTGCCATCCAGGCGCCGCGGCGCTGCCCCAATTTGTGCCATTTTGAGTTTTTTAGCTCTTTTTCGCGATATTCTTGCTCGGTTTTGATCCTTTAGTCTTTTCTTCTAATTTTCCTCATTTTAACCTAAAAACCACTACCAAACAAGTGAAATTTAATATAAACTCCCTTAATTTGAGAGAATAGAAAGCACTTTTTAAGTGCTTATCAGTGGAGCTCTTTGATGTCTAGGGTATTGACTTTATGGGACCCTTTCTTATATCTTCTGATGGCTGCCTATATATTATAGTTGTAGTTGATTATGTATCTAAGTGGGTAGAAGCCATAGCTACTAGGACCAATGATGCTCGCACTATTTTAAAATTCTTGCATAAGAACATATTTACACGTTTTGGTACACCTAGAGCTATTATTAATGATGAGGGCTCTAACTTTTTGCAATAAATTGTTTAAATCCATGATGCAAAAATATAATGTTAATCATAAAATTGTCACAGCAGATCATCCTCAAGCTAATGGTCTTGCTGAGCTACTTAATAGGGAAATCAAGTAGGTTTTGGGAAAGACCGTTAAAATCAAAAGGAAGGATTGGGCTCTAAAGCTCGATGATGCACTGTGGGCCTACCGTACAGCTTTCAAAACCTCAATAGGTACTTCATGATGGATAAATGAGCATGCAGCGGAAGTTAATTTGATCAATTTTCACTCTAAGATGCTCAATTTAGAGGATTAAACATGCAATTACGAAGAAGAACCAAAGTTTCAAGAACACTTACCCTTGAAGCTCCAAAATTTCCTTCAATTCTTCATGAATTTCAGCACCACTTGGTTGTAAACCACCATAAGAGTTTTCTCTACTATTCTCTAGGCTTAGATTGGATATTCAGATCCAAATTTGTGGTGAGTTTGAGAAAGAATGAAGGTTAGGAAGAAGATGAACAATGGATGGAATTTTGCAAAATTAACCATTAATTTCACAAAATTCTTAACCATTTTTATGTCAAAATCATCTCTATTTATTAAAGAGTAACATGCAATCCAATTGCATCAAAATTTGACAACACAAAATGGTTAATTTGTTGGTTAATTGTGAAGAAGACAACCAAGCTCCTAGCTTAGTTAGTGGGAAAATCCAATCTTCAAAAATCAATTTTAAAATCAATTTTCAATGAATTTCCAAAATTGAATTAAAATTGATTTTTAATTTCAAAAATTAATTAATTAACTAAATAAAAAATAATTTAATATTTAATTAATTAAATATTATTTTAATATTAAATAATAAAATAATATTATTTTTCCCACTTGTCCCGACTTTTCTAAAAACCAATATGAATCCCTATTCCTATGATTAATATGTAAATCATATTTAAATATTATAATTAACTCTATTTGTACGTTTAATTGATAATTAAACGTCGATATATCGTATATATCTAACTTTCATTTCATAAGCCAAGATTTGAACGGTTCAAACTTATTCACCACATTATCTAAGATTTTAGTCCATTTATGAGCTAGTAGAGTGATCTAATGGACCTACAGATCATGAGCTCTAACGATCCGAGATTAACCGGCCAAACTCTTTAACCTAGTTAACCAACATTCGTTAACTAATGGGATACTTCACTAAAGCCCGTAGCTGCACTCTCCTCACTGTAGATATATTTGTGTCCATTTGATATAACCGTCATCGATAAGTCAATCCTTCACAGGTTGTTCATAACTTCAGCTAGGTCAAATACCGATTTACCTCTGAGTTACATCTTTTCTCCTTAAGTACCATTGTCCCTCTAATGAACAATTGATTTAGGATCTAATCACTAAATTCGTTCCCTCTCAGGCCAGTGAGAGGATGGGGCCCCTTGTTCAAGTCCTGGGAACAACACTTAAGAGAGCAACCTCTCTTCTATCCCTAAGTTGGGTAGAAGTGAATTTCGTCTTGCAAATTCTAGTTCCCAACTATCTACCCGGTCTTATCCTTGAAACAGGAGGAATGTTAAGCAGCGTATTGAGCTTACTCTCACCTATGCAGATCAAAGGATAATTCTGAATAAACAGGAGTTCATAGATAGCTCAAGATTCAGATTAAGGTATCTAGGTCATTGATAAGTGAAATTAATCAGTGTTAATCGTAGACGGTGTTAATACGTAACAGTGATTATTTTAGGGTCAGTCTTACACAATTTCGTTATGTAGAACACCCCCGCTCACATGTCTCTACATGAGCAAATCAGGATCACTTCATTTATGACACTTTACAACATTTGTCACAATCATGAAGCGGGTCATATTCAATAGTGTCTCCAGGAAGAGGTACTTGACCTGATCCATGTACTATAGACTATGTAGGCTATTTACTCGAATTTGATCCTATTTATGTCTCCACATAAAGTCCAAGTACTCATGATAGTAGCCAAGGGTTCGTAGTTTAATTGGATTTAGAGTTAATAAATTATTAATTCACTTGAATAACTTCATATGTACTAAAATTCACCTATTTACAAATACTACGAGTTTTAGGACATATAACCTAACACTTCACTGTATAGGTTGGTGTTTGGAAAAGCTTGTCACTTACCAGTAGAGCTTGAGCATAGGGCTTATTGGCCATTAAGAAGCTAAACATGGATTTGAAAAAGTCTGTGAGAAGTGCCTTTTGGAACTCAATGAGATGGAGGAGTTACTGCGTTTAAGCTTATGAGAATGCAAAACTCTACAAGGAGCGCACTGCTAGATGGCATGATAAAAGATCACCCCACGGACCTTTCTTTCTGGACAAAGAGTTTTACTTTTCAATTCACGTTTACATTTGTTTCCAGGAAAGCTTAGGGAACGTTGGTTGGAACCCTTTGTCATTGTGAAGGTGTCCCCACATGGAGCTATGGAGTTACAAAGCAATGATGGAACAACTTTCAAAGTGTGGTCAACGATTGAAGCACACTACATCGGTGATGAAGAACAATCAAATTGAGAACCTTGCATTCATTGAATGATCAATTGGTTCGGTCTAGCTAAAAGACCTTAAAGCAAGCACTTGTTGGGAGGCAACCCAAATTTATTACTTTATTTATTTTTCTTCTTTATTTTATTTTCAAAAATCATAGAGTCACTCATATGCTTTCTTACTTTTCAGGATCTTTGTTCATCACAAAAAGTACTCTTTCCACCAAGCCTGTTTGATGGCTTCCCACTTGCTCCCAGGCTTGTTTTTTCTTTGGTCGATGATCTTATGCATTGAGGATAATGCATGATTCTAAGTTTGGGGTGGGAAGTGTCACTTGTACTTTTGTGTGTTTTCTTATCCTATTATGCATGTTTGTGAGGTTTCAATGATCATATGCATGTTAATGAAATTTTGAAAAACTTTTTGAAAATTTTGAAGCTTTTAAAGATAATGGAAATTTTTTTTATGGTTATGTGCTTTTGATGTTGATTGCCTATGATGAGATTCGAATTTGCATGATAGATGACTTATTATGGAAATAGGATAGCATTATCTTGAGTTAAATTCATTTAAGTCACTCTTAAAATGTCTTATATTCTTGAGCACGTAGCCACTTTAATTTAGAATCTTTAACTGAAAAAATGATTAAGTTTGGTGTATTTGGTTGTTACTTCCAAAGGCTCCACCGGTAAGAGAGTTGAAATACATGATGGTTTGTAATCTTAGACTAAGGGGGGGAAAAAAAGTATACATGCCTTTGAAAAAAAATTGTACACAAAATATATGAGCTTTACATGCTTATCCTTTTAAATGTTAAACTTGTAATAAGTATGCATGGATGGGGGTAAAAAGAGCTGTCTTTGCTGTGATCAGTAACGACGCCTAGGAATTGACTACGTACGAATCCCTACAGTGAATGGGTGAAAGCTAGTACCCCTAGGTAAAAGAATGAAAGTTTAGGGCCCATGAAAAAAAAAAAAAAAAAAAAAGAAGAAGAAGTTAATGGCACCTTAGTGGACATATTACACACATGAAATGTGTGGATGCTTGAAAATTGGTGCATGAGCTAGAGTAGGGAAAAACTAAGGAAGCTCTCTTAAATCCCAATTTCAGTTTTAGCATTTTGAATGGAATGAGGCTTGCACACACACACATGGGAGATAGCAAGATTTGGCATTGAATGATTATACCAATATAGATATGCTTGCATGCTTTCCGCTTAAGCTCTTAAATGCTATTCTCTGAAAGAGTCATTAGCACACTTTTCATTTAAGCTCCCTTTATTTGATTCTACTCTTTGCTTCAGACTAGCAAATCTTTAAGTTTGGGGTAGTGAAAAGCGCTTGACAAGTGTTTTTTATTCTCTTAAATTAAGAGAGTTTATATTAGATTTCACTTGTTTGTTAGTGTTTTTTAGGTCAATATAAAAATAAAAAAAAAAAACAAGAATCGAAAGCCAAAAGAACCAAACCAAACCAAAATCAAGTGAAAAAGAGGAAAGAATCACAAAATCCTTAAAAATAGGGCAGCGCCACGTCGCGAGCTCAGTGCTGCCACATCGCTTTTTCCCGAGAGCATCAGCCAAACAAGCGCAGTAGTGCTGGCGCGGTGTTACGACTCGGCGCTAAGGGTAGTATTTAATCATACACAGCGCCGCGGTGCCATCTCATAGATGTCGATCAGCGCAGTGGCGCCATTTCCCAACGTCATGGCGCCAGCTTTTCTTATTTGAAAAATCTACAATTTTGGAATAAAATTTTTGCAACGAAGTCTATAAATTGAAGGGTTTCCAGAAACTCTAGGCAAGAGAGAGATCAGAAAACACAACACAATACAGAGCCTCAAAGAGTGAGTTGGTTGCAAGGAGAAGAGAGAAGAGAGTTTGAGAGAGAGTTTGGTACCGTTCGAGTTCTCAACGTGAAGACTGACATCTTGGCGGTTCCTCCTCAATCAAGAGCTTCTTTACAGTAGAGTTTTCCTTTCTTTACCCTCTTTTTATGCTAAAATTTGTTTTTAATATGTTGCCTAAACCTATAAGTGGTTGAACTCTTTAGTTTTACGGTATTGATGAATTGTTTATGTAGTTATGTTGATATTGTAGTCTCTTCATGGTTTTGTTGTAATGAATATGCTTTTCATTGTTATTGTGCTTAATTCTTGGCCATGCTTGAATGTTAGATCAGATGTATAATTGAAATAATTGTATGTCTAGTTGGATCTATAACAATGAATTGTTGTTAATCTATCATGCGAATAGTTAGGTTAACAATGAAATTACTAAAGACTACTCCTAATGCCATGTAACGTATATTGGTTTCGAGATATTAGTAATCAATTAGGTTGCATGAGAAAAGGTTGCTAAAGACTACTCCTAATGCCATGTAACGTATATTGGTTTCAAGATACTAGAATGTTGCATAATGAATCAAACAAGGATTGAACACCCTAGAACTCTCTTTGACTCTTGTATTTCACATTTACTTCCTTTCCTTTTTAGCTTTTCTAAAACACACAACTTGAAATTGAATCCTCAAATAAAATTGATTCAATTCTAGAATAGCTAAGTACCTTGAACCTTCACAATTGGATCCTTAATGGGACAATATTTGGAACTTAACCATCTTATATTATAACTTGACCCGTACACTTGCGGTAACACGAAAAGTGCGCATCAACGGTCCACCATATAAAGCTTCATATGGAGTCATACCTATGCTCGACTAGTAACTATTGTTGTAAGCAAATTCCATTAATGATAAATACTCGTTCCAGCTACCTTTAAATTGCAAGACAAATGCTCAAAGCATATCCTCCAAGGTTTGAATTGTCCTTTCAGACTATCCATCAGTCTGGGGATAAAAAGTCTACTGAATTGTAACTTAGTTCCTAAGGCTTGTTTCAAACTTACCCAGAACTTAGAAGTAAACCTATGATCTCTATTCGACATAATAGATACTGGAAGTCCGTATTGGCTTACAATCTTTTCCACATACATTTGAGCTAGCTTATCCAATGTGTAGGTTGCCTTGACGGGTAAGAATCAGTGCTGTCTTTGTCAATCTATCCACAATTACCCAAACTCCATCAAGTCCCGTTGAAATCTTTGGCAACCCAAATAGAAAATCCATTGTGACATGCCCCCACTTTCATTCAGGTATAGGGAGTGGATTCAACAATTCAGCTGGCTTTTTGCCGTTCAGGCTTAACTTGTTGACAAACTAAACATTTTGCCACATACTCAGCTATTTCTTTCTTCATACCTGGCCTTAATGTCCTATGCATCTTAGTATTGCCAGGATGCATAGCATAAGCTGAGTTATGTGCTTCTTCAAGAATTGCTTGCCTAACTTTAGCATCTTTTGGCACATAGGTTCGACCATGCTTAATCAATGTTCCATTAGGTCGTAACTCGAAGTCTACTCTTTGTTGGGCCTTCACTTCTTCTATTATTTTTTTAATCTCAGGATCCTCCAACTGCTTCTTTATCACCTTATCCACTAACTTAGGCCTTAGCTGGAAATGTGCCAACAATACTCCATCATTGGTCGTACAAAAGTAGTAGCACCACTTCGGAATTCCTTGAGTAAAGTAACCTTCATAACACTTAAAGAACTTGTGCCACTCCCAGAATTCTGACTTAATGCATTAGCCACTATATTTGCTTTACCTGGGTGATACTCGATGTACAATCATAATCTTTGATCAATTCCAACCACCTCTTTTGTCTCATGTTAAGCTCTTTTTTATCAAAGATATACTTAAGACTCTTATAATCCGTATAGATATGGCATTTTTCTCCAAATAAATAATGCTGCCATATCTTTAATGCTAACATGATTGCAGCTAACTCCAAGTCATGAGTAGGGTAGTTATTCTCGTGAGGTCTTAATTGTCTTGAAGCATAGGCTGTTACCTTTCCACTCTGCATCAACACACAACTGAACCCCTGACGAGAAGCATCACAATGAACTTTAAACTCTTTACCCGACTCCAAAAGTGTTAAGATAGGTGTGGACACCAATATTTTCTTTAACTCCTGAAAACTTTGCACACATTTATCATCCCACAAAAACTTAGTGTTCTTCTTCGTCAAACTTGTAAGTGATAAAGCTAACTTTGAAAATCCGTCAACAAATCTTATGTAGTAACCTGCCAAACCTAGGAAACTATGAACCTCTGTTACAGTTTTAGGTCGTTCCCACAATATGGCCTCAGTCTTTTTAGGATCCACACTAACTCCTTTAGCTGACACCACTTGTCCTAGTAACACCACCTATTCCAACCAAAATTCACACTTGCTAAACTTGGGATACAACTTCTTTTCCCTCAAAGTTTGCAAAACTAACCTAAGATCCTCAGCATGCTCTTCTGTATTTCCCGAGTACACCAGGATATCATCTATGAATACTACAACAAATTGGTTCAAATAAGGATGAAATATCTTGTTCATAAGGTCCATGAATGTTATTGGTACATTTGTCAAACCAAACGGCATTACCAAAAACTCGTAATGTCCATACTTTGTCCTAAATGTCGTCCTAGGTACATCAGATTCTCTAACCTTTAACTGATGGTACCCGAACCTTAAATCTATCTTAGAAAATATAGAGGCTCCTCTGAGTTGGTCAAATAAATCATCTATACGGGGTAAGGGATACTTATTGCGTATTGTTACCTTATTCAGCTGATGGCAATCAATACATAACCTCATAGTACCATCCTTTTTCTTCACAAACAACATAAGTGCTTCTCACGGAGTTGCACTTGGTCTAATACAACCCTTATCCACCAACTCTTGTAACTACACCTTTAACTTCTTTTGGTTTCATAGGTGACATATGATAGGATGCCTGAGAAATGGGTCTTGCTCCTGGTATTAGCAATATAGTAAATTCCACTTCTCTATCAGATGGCAATCCGGATAACTCTTCAGGAAACACGTCCAAATACTCCCGTACTACTGACACATCTTCAGGTTTTAGCTTCTCTACCTTAACCTCGGTTACATGTGCCAGGTATGCTTCACAACCTTTATTCATCAATTTCCTAGCCTTCACTGCAGAAACTAAGCAGGTAGGGAGAATGATATCTTCCTCTTTCCCCAAAAAACTACTTCAACCCCGTTTAAATTCACAAGCTTAACTTCTTTCTTAAAACAGTCTACATTAGCATGATATCTTGACAAGAAACCATACCAAGAATAATATTGAACTCAACAAATTCTAGGGGTAAGAGATTAGCTAACAAGACTATGATATCAATTACCAATTCGTAATCACGATAAACATGCTCTATCATTACAGAATTACCAACACGGGAATGTACTAATAATGTATCAGGCAAAGGCTCTAATTTCCTATTCATATATTTAGTAAAGATACGAGAGATAAACAAATGCATATAATCAATTAATACACAAGCATGCTTAGAATAAATAGTAAGCATACCGGTCACCACGTCTGGAGTTTCCTCAGCCTCTTGCTAAGTAATAGCGTAAATTTTTTCTTGTTGTTTAGGCCTTCCTACCTGGCCTTTCTGTCTGCTACTTCCTTCACCAGCACTCGTTTCTGGTTTTGGTTGGTTCACCATCTGAGACACAGTCCTTTCCTCCATTCCAATACCCAATCTTAATTGAGGACAATCCTTCTTGAAATGACCTTGCTGACCACAATTAAAGCAAACTCTAGTACCTCTTACACACTGACCCAAGTTGTAAACCCTACTTTCATTTGTAAGTACTAAACTTAAGTGCGTAGTATCGTTGTGGATTTATTTTTTTTCTTTTGTGTAGATCGAAGGGAGAAGTGAAGGAATGCCAAGCATATCTTTGGTAAGTTGAATCCTAAATCGAACATGGGCTATATTTTTACACAATAATCAGAATACATATAAGACTTAAGAAAAATGTCATCAGTCGAACCGAAGTGAAGAGATACTATTATGGATTTTGTTTATTACAATTATTGTGTAAATATTAATAATGAAGATATTAAAGAAAGAAAATGCAAAAAAGAAGAAAGAAAGTGGAAGGGAAAAAAAAGGAAAGGAAAAGGAAAGAAAAAAGGAAAGAAAGGAAGTGGAGGATAGTGGGGGATTGTTGGTAGTGAGTTATCTTTGGTTTATAGTTTGAATTGCCTACTAATTTTCCATTTTCCAAACCTTTAACCGACCTAAATTTCAGCTGAGCATCAAGGGAAGGAAGAAGAAGACGACCAAGGCAATTAGTGTAGAATTCTGGAAGAAGTCGTGGGGGAATTGAAGTTGAAACCGAGGATGGTCTAGTGCTTGCGTAGGCTGCGCAAAGTCTAGTATTTGGAGAATAGTGAGCGGAAGAGATCGAGTTTGAAGCTGAAAATTTGCAGTTAGTGAGTTAATTCAATTATTAACAATTTTTGTGAAGGATGATTGAGCTGAATGTGAAGAGAAACAAGTTTAATTATAGGTGGAATTGAATGATGCAGATTTCTCGGGTGATCTAGAGTAGGGCAAAGTAAAATTAGAATATCTGATGAACGAAGGAGAAATAGACCCTGAAATGTTGAGATAACTTAGAAAACACATTTCTCTACAAGTTTGTAGAAGGGAAGAAATTCTAATTCGGGCTAAAAATGCAACTTTTAACAAATAGAAACAAAGATAGTAGCAGTGAGAGATAGGTTTCAGTTGTAGAGGAGTGACACTGGGCGTGAGCAAGATAGAGTGTCACTGGTGTCACTAGTCAGACTTTGTTAGAAAAATCTTGCTAGTCTCGCTGGTCTCGCTAGACAGGTAAAATCTCACTGGTTGACTGGTTTTGCTGGTACAGAATGGTTTGCAGCCTTGGGTATCACTAGTATAGTCTCGCTGGTGGAATGAATCTCGTTCATTAGTGAAATTCTTTATGAAATAGGGTCTCAGTGGTGAACAATATCAATGTTTAAGACTTGTTTGCTATGTTAAAGGGAACTTTAAGGAAATCTAACAAAGAAAAATGTATTATTTTAGGTCAAGAGGAGCTAGGAAAGGCGTATAACCCCTTAAGGGCCTGAGACAAGCAGTGAGTGACACTTTTTTTTCCTTAAAAAAAGGATTATATTTATAATATTTAGCCATGATTTCTTATGAAATGTGATTTTATCTATTTCCTCAAGTTTTAAAAGCATGTTTAAATGATGCTGATTAATGAGAAATAATCTGATTTTCCATGAAATGTTTTATGATGAACTTTTTATACAAAGCATACTTGTTTTCTAAAATGTTTTCTAAGGGACCCGATGCTAAAGGACGTTAAGAAGTGTAAGTACCTTATTTGTAAGTATGTTCAAAAGCTTTAAGCGAATTAGTATTAATAGTCTCATATTGTAAATTAAAAAAAAAAAAAAAAAAAAAAAAAAAAAAGAAAAAAAAAAAAAAAAAAAAAAAAAAAAAAAGAGAAAAAAAAAAAAAAAAAGAAAGAAAGAAGAGAAGATAAGGATGGGAGAGACGGTTATAGCTTATTATTGAAAGGAAAATTTTGCCGACTTATTTCTCTTCATTTCCAAACTCATTTCTATGCTATCTTTCAGCTGCACGTCGTGGAGAGGTTGAAGAAAGAAAAAAGGAAGAGGAAACCAAAAGGGAAAGAAGACAAAAAAAAAAAAAAAGAAGGGGAATTAGAAAAAAGAAAAGAGAAGAAAAAAAAAAAAAAGAAAGAAAGAAGAGAAGATAAGGATGGGAGAGACGGTTATAGCTTATTATTGAAAGGAAAATTTTGCCGACTTATTTCTCTTCATTTCCAAACTCATTTCTATGCTATCTTTCAGCTGCACGTCGTGGAGAGGTTGAAGAAAGAAAAAAGGAAGAGGAAACCAAAAGGGAAAGAAGACAAAAAAAAAAAAAAAGAAGGGGAATTAGAAAAAAGAAAAGAGAAGAAAAAAAAAAAAAAGAAAGAAAGAAGAGAAGATAAGGATGGGAGAGTCGGTTATAGCTTTTTATTGAAAGAAAAATTTTGCCGACTTATTTCTCTTCATTTCCAAACTCATTTCTATGCTATCTTTCAGCTGCACATCGTGGAGAGGTTGAAGAAGAGTTCTAGGGCAAATTCGTGCAAGGTTTTGGACGGTGTCATGGTAAAACTGAAGCTGAAACAGAAGCTTCATCTGCTGTCGCACAGTTCGAACAAGGTTTGGTGTTTGGTGAATATCGAGCTGAAGAGATTGAATTTTGGGCTGAAATTTTAAGGATAGTAAGTTAACTCAATTGTGAACAACTTGTATGAAGGATGTCTGAGTTGAAATGGAATAGAAACATGTAAACTTTTAGCTGGAAGTTACTGATACAAAATTTATGTGCAATCTGGAGTAGTGCGGAGAAAACTTGCAATATCTGACGAACCAGGACGAGTTAAGCCACAAAAATTTGAGGTAAGCTAGAAAACATGTTTCTCTACAAGTTTGTAGAAGGAAAGAAGTTCTAAATCTGGCTGGAAATATGACTTTGAATTGACATAAGTGAGAATGAAAAGAAAATGAGGAAATTCTGCTGTCAGGTGTCGTTAGGAAGCGGGTATGGCTGAGAAATTGGAGCGTGAGTAGCGACACAAATCTCGCTAGTAGTGCAAAGGAGGTTCTTGTCTCACAAATCTCGCTGACTCTCGCTCAGTGTTGCTCCTTAGGTAATCTCGCTAGTCTCACTTATTCTGGTGTCGCTAGTGCCGTGTATCTGTTATGTAATTTCGTTAGTAATCTCGCTAGTAAGGTGAAATCTCGTTGGTAATCTTGCTAGTGACATAGAATCTCGCTTATTATGTTTATTTTAGAAAAGAAAAGGAATCTCGGTGGTGAATCATGATTAGAGTTTAAGTATGCACATTTAACAATCATGTAAAGGAAGTTTAAGGAAAGCGTAACGTGAGGAATGTGTATTTACAGGCCAAGAAGAGCTCGAAAAGGCATATAATCCGCTCAGGGCCTAAGGACAAGTTGTGAGTGACATTTTTCTTTCTTTGAAAAACGAAATTTTATTGAAAATATTTAGTTTGGTTTTTCTTATGAGATATGGCTTTGAGATGAACTGTTTTCTTGAAAAGCATGATGTTTTCTGATATTGTTCACAAGGCATGTTTTATCCGTTTTCTATAAGATGTTGAATGGCATGTTGTGAAATGTTGTTTATCATGAAATATCTGATATTTCATAAAAGACTTTCATGTGAACTATTTACGTAAAATATTGGTTTCTAAAATGTTTTAGAGGAGGCTCAATGCTGAAGGACATAAGAAGGCATGTGAATTTCCCTGGGACCCAATACTGAAGGACTTGTAGAAGGTACTTGGGCAACCCGCGATATTCCTATGTGCACATAGAGGTTGTGACATTGGGTGTGTTGAGTCTTGCTCCACCCCAACTAAGGTTGTTATCGACGTTGAGTGCGTTGAGTTTTACTCCTCCTCAACTAAGGATGTTTTCGACGTCGAGGGCGTTGAGTCTTGCTCCGCCCTGTCTAAGGGAAAGTTTTGAGAACGAACTGATTTTCATGTACGATCATTTTGGCATGAACATATGTGATTTGATTACGTTGTTGAAAATTATGATTTTACAGAAATGATTATTTAAATCACTTGTACGTATATGGTGTTATAACGATTTTAACGTGCCTATTTTCGAACAAAAGATGGTTTTACAAAATTAGTCACTCATGGGGCTTTTAGCTCATGCTTTCCATGTTTTCTTTTCCTCCTAGGTAGCAAGGACATTCCTGGTGCATTGCCTACTCCAACTCGACCTGCATAAGCTTCGAGTTTCCAGAAAAATCTGTCCTGTTTTGAAGTGTTGCTTGTATGTAAACCTTATATAGGTGGCATGTAGACTCAACTGTATATTTACTGGGAGTAGAAACATGGTTTTGTATAAGGTTTTTACGAATGAGTTGTAAATTTCAATTATCGATATATATAAAATTCCTATTATATTATGGTTTGAAAAGTATTAAGGAGCAATACGTATATTGTAAACAGTACAAGATCAGTGTGTAGAAGTGGATGGTATGCGTCCCAAGAGGGGTGATGTATGCTGTCCTCACATCTTCTTTCAGGTTATATAAGTAATTTGGGAGGGGGTGTGACAAGAAGGCATACAGGCAACCCTGTGACATGAAGGAACTCAATGCTAAAGAACGTTAAGAAGGCATTTGAGTATCTTAGGGACCCCGTACTAATGGACATGGAGAAGGTACTTGGGCAGCCCGAGATAGTTCCTATGTGAACATAATGAGAAATGACGTTGTTGTGTTGAGATTACTCCACATTAGCTAAGGTTTTTTACGTTAGGTGTGTCGAGATTACTCCGCCCCAACTAAGGTTTGTTTTCGACGTTGAGTGTGTTGAGTTTGCTCCACCTCAACTAAGGGTATTTTAAATGCAAAGGAATGTTTGATCAATTTAGAAATTCTATTTAAGCAAACGGCATCATTTATGTTTGTTTCATTACCTAAGCTTAATTTTTATGTTACAGTCTACGTTTTCTCTAATATTAAGCATGTTTGGATTATAAAATTGTGTTTTCAATATTATGTCACTCACTAGGCATCCAGCTCATATTTTTCCATGTTTTTCTTTTTCTATTCCTTTCAGGTAATGAAGGAGGGTAATATGGGAGGGGGTGTGACACCAGTGATACCTTTCACATATACTACACAATGGTTTTCTAGCTGCACTAGCAACTGACTCACTAGGTTGCTTAGACTGTGAACCACCACCTCTAGGTCGTAAGAAATACGATCCTCCAGATCAAGCTTTTAAACTTCTATGACCAGAAATACTGGGTACAAATCGTCTACTCTCACCTCGATGAGACTGCTCCTTAGACGTACCACAGGCTTGTCCCTCTCTAAATCTTCCCCTATTGCCTTCTCTTTCAACCTTTTCAGCTGCTATATTCCTTTCAGCTCTTAATGCAACTTCAATCAATTATGCAAAATTCGTCCATACCACACTAGTCGTAACTAATGTACAAATTTCAACTCGTAAGCCCTCCGCAAAACACTTGCACTTATCAACTTCATCTTCCATCATTTTCAGACCGTACTTGACTAGCTCTGTGAGCTTCTTCTCGTATTCTACTGTAGTCATGTCTTCTTGCACCAATCTTAAGAATTCATACCTCCTCTCATCACAGTACGTCTGTGGATGATATTTTTCCTAAAAAGCCTTCTGAAAGTTTACCCATGTCAGAGGTTCTGTACCAATTCCTCTATTTTCCACCTACTTCCACCAATCTTCTGCTTCTTTTTGGAGCATATAAGTAACCAAATCAAGTTTCCTTTCTTCAGGACAGCGCATGACCCTAAAGCACTTCTCTATCTGGTTTAGCCACACTTCGACATTCACAAGATTAGTAGTACCCTCAAATACCTGAGCTCTTAAGGCTTTGAATCTTTCGATCCAATACTTTCTCTTAGGATCTCCTTAAACTGTCTGAATGCTAGTAGCCAACCTTTATGCTATTCTATTAAAAATTTGGCCTTCCATATGTACCTGAAGGTTATTAAAATCTCCCTCTAATCCTTTTATTGAGTCACCGATAGCATGCGATGTTCCGACGTCTACTTGCCAACCTCGTCTGGTCTATCAGGGCATGTTTCCAATAATATAACATAATATTAATATTCTATAGACCTAACATGCTCCTAACTACTATGCATCACTCCCTTCCGAAAATCTTATGCTCTGATACCAACTTGTCACACCCCCTCTTGAGCTATCCTCTTAACCTGCGTGACAACAGTAAACATCGATCCTTTACAACATCTACTTTCAACTTAACTCTCCTTAAATCCTTACCAAGCACTTGATAATATAATTATAATTTACATCCAGACCATAAATAATCCAAATGAAACTTTATAATAATAACATCAGAGTTTTTGCACAACTTCCACTCCTTAAATCCAAATATGTACAATGCTAGGTCCAAGTATAAATATTTACAATGCTCAAAACTAAGAAATAAAACCAGACGAGTTTGACGAGTAGGCTAAGCACCCCAGTTCCACTAGCTACTTGGAAAGTTTAAAACATTTGAAAACATGAGCTAGGTTGCCCAGTGAGTGACAATTTATAAAATTATGCTTGGCTTAAAAGCTTAACGAAATCATGCTTGATAATCAAATATTAAAGCATTCGGAAGCTTATAAGCATTTGTATATGTTTGGAAAATTTTCCCTTAGTTGAGGCGGAGTAAACTCAACACTGCTCAACATCGAAAACAGCCTTAGTCAAGGTAGAGCAATCTCAATACGCCCAATGTCGAAAACAACCTTAGTTGGGATGGAATGATCTCATCATACCCAACGTCGAATAACCTTAGCTGTGTGGAGTGATCTCAACACAACAGCGTCAAATTTTCCTCTACGTGCACATAGGAATTATAATCCGGGCTGCCCGTGTACCTTCTCTAGTCCTTCAATACCGAGGTTCCAATATATTAAGGCTGCCCATATGCCTTATCTATACCCTTCGACATTAGGGACCATCTTTTGAAAACAAAGCATGCTAAATCATTTTACAAACATGAGTTAAACAATTTCTCAGAATTTTAGGGTATTACTCAAACAACATGTTTTTTCACAAAGCTCGATATTATAAATCATCATGCTCAAAATCGTGTAAAAGCATGTTCAAAATCATATTAAGAAACACATGCTTTAGGAAATTCAACTTATGCTTGAAATCTCATATTCTGCGAATAAACCGAGCATTCGAGAAATATCAAGAGAATAAATCATTATAAACGATTTTAAGTCACTCACAACTTGTTCTAGGCTCTTAATGGGTAATATGCTTCTCCTAGCTCTTTCAGGCATGGAATAAGTTAATTCTTTTGTCAATATCCTTAAAATTCTCTTTATGACATGATTTAAGTCATTTTAGCTCAAAAAGGCTCACCGCAAGCAAAAATTAGCCAAAATATCCAAAAGTGGAAAACTGCCCATAGGTGTGTCCAACAGCCATGTAGCACGCACACCTAACCAACCTAACCTCAAATAGGCTACAAATCTCACACAGCACACTGCCCTACACGCCCAGCCACTGCCTCGCCCACACTGCCCCTCGTGGGCGGTAACTCTCGCACACCTACTGCCGAAATAACATCAAAAGAGGCAAGGCACGCACGTGTCTAAGTCGACAGTCCTTGTCATGTGCCTCAGTGAGACCTGTCTCACCCCCACAGCCTGTACACGGACAGTAGCACCTCTCACTCACCCTTGCGCTGCCAGTGGCGTGTCGGCCCGCCTCTTGGGCATCCAAAACATGTCAAAATAACCTCAAAGGGTTCTTTCTTCCGGTCATTGCCCTTGCTTGCCTGCACACACAGTCTCTTCAAAAATGCACTCGGTAGCCTTAAAACACTATCTTTTCTTCCAGCCGCCATAAGTAAGGTTTCTAGCCAAAATGAAAATTTTCTTTCTCTTACAAACTTGTAGATAATTGTCTTAGCTAGATTATCTTAAAATTTCAGCCTCTAACTCCTCTTCTTCTGTTAGATATCACTACATCTTCTTGCTTTGCTCCAGATTACCCAATAGCAGAAAAAGCTTGAGTTTTTTTATGAATTTTGAGTTCTTCCTCATAGAGTTTCTTTCTGGTAGCCCCCTTGGTGAAAAGCTAGATTCAATTTAGGATAGTTTGGTCGAAGAAAATCGGAAATGGCACGAGGAATTTGCACACACAAATCTCATCAACTAACCCCTCTATTTATAGACTTTCCAAAATTATGTGTGCAAACTCCTAGCTCGTCACCTCATGCTTGCATGCATGCCCATGTCACACACTTAATCTCAATTTGACACCTAATCTGGCTTGCTTATTACTTAAGTCTAGACTTTGCTTAACCAATAAGAAATGGTGGACGCATCCTTCGGGCAAAGCTTCCTTCATGCATCCTTTTAAGGTTGGCTGGCTGTCTTGCACGCAATCCCCCTTGGCTGACTTGGGCACCTAACATGAACAAATAGCCACCATGTGTCAACCCGAAGGCCCTCATGGACGCATAGCCTCGACGCATCACCCTTCCTACTAACCTCAAATGCATAGCCACTTGCCCAATGCATCAACCATCATCTAATGCTCACCATCATGGACACACTCCTTAGCCCAACCTTCCAACACCCTAAGCCCATGACATACACCCTTTTGGGGCTCAAATACTGCCTAGCCATCCCCTTTGCTGGCCACACACCTACCACGCACAACTTGGCCACTCTAAGTCAAGGGCTCTCGGCCACCTCCATCTTATCACTCTCCAAGCCACTTGCTAATCATCTCTTCCAAGAATGTTGAGAATAAAAGTAGAGCTTACACTGTTGCCAAAAAGTAACCTCCCCTTTTTCCTTCTTTTCCCTCTTTTGTTTCATGTAAAACTCACGTGAGAGAGGCAAAAAATAACTCCCCACTATGAGGGAGTTATTTTATTAATATAATAATATTTAATTAAAATAAATTTAATATATATTAAATCATATTTAATATATATAATAAAATTAATTAATTAACAATCAATTATTTAAGAAATTAAATATCTCATATTTAATTTAAATTTGAATCATATTCAAATAACATTCTCTCACATAACCTATAGTTGTAATATGAATCTCATTCATATTAATCTTAACCTATAGTTTTTATATCAAGGTCATTCATATAATGAATATTTAATTTCTCTCTTATAACATAAAGTATAAATTTTGAATCTCATTCAAAATAAATTTTATATTATAATTTATCTAGGTACATTATATTAATTGTATCATATACAATTAACTTCCTTATTAATTTGAACAATTCAAATTGAACCAAAACATTTGGTTTTTATACAATTCCTTAATGAACTAGCAATTGAACCTTATGGACCTATAGATTAGAAGCTCCAATGATGTGATATGATATTAATGAATCAAACTCTTTAATCAAATTAACCAATATCATTAACTGTAGGTCACTCCACTAAAGACTTACAGTTGTACTCTTCGTACTATAGATATATTTTTGTGTCCATAAAATTAACTAATCAAGAGTAAGTCGACCCTTCACAAATTACTCATAACTAAGTTGGGTCAAATTATCATTTTACCTCCTATAGTTATCTTGAACTCCTTAAGTACCACTGATCCCTCTAATGAACAAATCGTTTATAATCCAACTATAAACTAACCCCTCTCCGGACAGTAAGAAGGTGAGGTCTCATTGTTCAAGACCCGAAAGCAGTCCTTTAATGGAGTAATTTATCTACGTACCCTAGACATGGAAAGGAGTGAATTCCATCTTGTGAAAATATGTTACCAGCACCCTAATAAGACAAATCTCCAAAATGGTAGGCATATTGAGTTGACAATCTGGCCACTCTCACCCATACAGATCAAGGATTGTCCTTATAGACAGGACTTCATAACTCACTCAGGATTAATGATGCGCACTTTAAGTGTTAACCGCAAGTGTACGAGTCAAGTTATAATATAAGACGGTAAAGTTCGAATATCGTTCCACTGAGGATCCAATTGTGAAGGTTTAAGTTACTTAGCTATTCTAGACTTGAATCAATTTTATTTAAGGATTAGAATTGGAGTTGTAAATTTTAGAAAATATAAACTAAATAAGGAAAGCAAATAAAGAAACACAAGAGTCAAAGAGAGTTCTAGGGTAATGAATCCTTGTTTAGTCTATCATGCAATATTCTAGGATTCTGGATTTTATTATAATTCATATGCTTAAGTCTAAAAACTTAATTCCAAGTTATTTTCTCTCAAAAACAACCTTTTCTCATGCAACTCAATTGATTAGTATTCTTTTGAAATCAATACAAATTACATGGCATTAAGAATAATCTTTAGCAACTTTCATTGTTAACCTAACTATTTTCCTGATAGATTAACAATAATTCATCGTTATAAATCTATTTAGACATCCAATCTTTTAACCATACATCTAACCTAACATTCTAGGATGGCCAATCACAAAGAATTAAGCACAATCACAATGAAAAGCATAATCATTACAACAAAACCATGAATAGTCTACAATATCAACTCTTCATAAACAATACATCAATACCCTAAAACTAAAGAGTTTAGTCACTCATAGTTTTAAGCAACATTTTCGAAAACAAATTAAGCATAGAAAGAGTATAAAGAAAGGAAAACTCTAATAGGAAGAAGCCCTTGATTGAGGAGGAACCGCCAAGATGTCCTTCAGTCTTCACGTCGGGAACTCGAACGACACCAAGACTCTCTCTCAAAGTCTTCTCTATTCCTTGCAGCCAACTCACTCTTTGAGACTCTTTTTGGTGTGTTAATTCATGATTAGGGTTGTTGGAAACCCTCTTATTTATAGAGTTGGCCGCCCAAAAATCTTTTCAAAAATAGGAAATCTTCAATTATAGAAAGCTGGTGCCGTGGTGCTGGTCAATGCGCCACGGCGCTGACCAATATGGAAAGTCGGCACCGCTGCGCTGCTAGATGGCACCTTGGCGCAACCACAGTGTTCAATCGGAATAATCTCTCGGGTAAAAACGTCGCGGCGTTGCCCTGTTTTTGGCATTTTTGGCGTTTTCTTCACTTTTTCACTGTATTCTGGCTCGATTTTGATTTTTTGCTCTTCATTTCTAATTTTCTTTGTTTTGACCTGAAAACCACCAGCAAACAAGTGAAATCTAATATAAACTCCCTGAATTTTAAAGAATAAGAAACACTTTTCAAGTGCTTTTCATCACCCCAAACTTAGACATTTGTTAGTCCCGAGCAAAGAATAAAATCAAATAGAGGGAGTTTAAATAATGAAGTGTGCAATCGACTGATGTCTTAGAGAATAGCATTTAGAGCTTAACCAGAAACATGCAAGCATAACTATATTGTTATAATCATTCAAGGCCAAATCTTGCTATCTCCCATGTGTGTGTTGAAAGACTCATTCAATTTAAAATGCTAAAACTCAAATTGGGACTTAAGAGAACTTCCTTACTTTTCCCCTACTCTAGCTCATGCACCAATCTTCAAGCATCCACACATTTCAAGTGAGTAGTATGTTCACTAAGGTGCCATTCAATCATCTTTTTTTACATGGGCCCTAAACTTGCATTCTTTTACCTGGAGGCACTAGCTTTCACACATTCACTGTAGGGACTCGTACAGCAAAGGCAACTCTTTTTACCCCCTTCCATGCATACTCATTACAAGTTTAACATTTAAAAAGATAGGAATAAAGCTCATATTTTTGTGTACACTTTTTCTTTTCTCTAAGGCATGTGTACTCTTTTCTTTTTCCTTAGTCTGAGATTACAAACTATCATGCATTTCTACTCTCTAACCAGTGGGGTCTTTCAGCGTGACAACCAAATATACCCAACTTAATCCTTTTTTCAGTTAAAGATTCTAAATTAAAGTGGCTACGTGCTCAAGAATGTGGGAGACTTTAAGAGAGACTTAAATGAATTTAACTCAAGATAGTGCTATTCTATTTCTACAATAAGTCATCTATCATGCAAATTCAAATCTCATCATGGGCAATCAACATCAAAGCACGCAACCATAAACATTCCCATTAACTTTGAAAGCTCCAAAATTTTCAAAATTTTTCAAAATTTCATTAGCATGCATATGATCATTAAAATCTCATAAACATGCATAGCATGATAAGAAAGCACACAAAAGTACAAGTAGCACCTCCCACCCCAAACATAAAATCATTCATTGTCCCCAATGCATAAGAACATCTAACAAGGAAAGAACAAGCCTGGGAGCAAGCGGGAAGCCACCAAACAGGCATGGTGTAAGGAGTACTTTGTGTGATGAACCGAGATCCTGAAAATAAAATGTATGAGTGACTCAAAGATTATTGAAAATAAAAGAAAAAAAGAAAGCAATAAAATTGGGTTGCCTCCCAACAAGCGCTTGATTTAACGTCTTCTAGCTAGACGGGGCTCACACGTCACGGCAGATCCCAAGGTGATTTCTTCCTCTCATGCTTTGGATCACCTAGGATATTTAGTTTTCGCCGACATTGACACTCACAAACATATTCATTAGCATTTAGTGAGTTGGTCAACAATTCATTGTCAAGTTGAACATCATCTTTTCTAATGTAATAGAGTATCCTTACGAAGTCATCATTGTGAAACTTTATCGAACTCACCACTGCATTTTTAACATGCTTCTCCATGATTTGTTCATAATTCATTTTAGGGTTTGGAGGCATGCAAGAAGAACTAGGAAAATTATCACAACTAGAAACATGCTTCATAGAATTTTCCAATTTAACATCAAGCATGCCATTAGTCTTACCATTCAAAGGAGGATCATCATGCATGGAGTTCTTATTAGAAGAGAGGGGTGATGTTACCTTTGTGCTTGGCTCATGATGCTCATATTTTTTAACTTCTGGATGCTTAAGGGCTTTATAGATGTCGAATGTTACATCTTCATCGTTAAGGCAGAATGTGAGGTTTCCATCTTGCACATCGATAAGGGCCCTTCCAATGGCCAAGAAAGGTCTCCAAAGGATTATGGGGACTTCGGCATCTTCCTCCATGTCTAGTATCACAAGGTCCGCCAGGATGATAAACTTGCCTACCTTGACCAAAACGTCCTCCACAATGCCGTAGGGACATACAAATGATCGATCGGCCAAAAGTAAGGATATGGTAGTTAGTTGCACCTCTCCACCATTGAGCTTCCTAAACATGTATAAAGGCATTAAGTTAATAGAAGCTCCAAGATCACAAAGCACTTTAGTAACCGAATTATTGCCTAAATGACAAGGGATAAAGAAACTCCCTGGATCTTTTAATTATGGAGGCAATTTCCTTTGTAGTGTCGCACTACATTCTTTGGTTAGTATAACCGTTTCGTAATCTCTATACCTCTTTTTCTTAGACAACAACTCCTTCATGAATTTGGCATACTTAGGCATTTGTTCTAATGCCTCTGCAAAAGGAAGGTTAATTTCCAATGTTTTGATCATGTCTAAGAATTTAGAAAATTGAGCATCAATATTTTTCTTTTGAAATCTTTGAGGAAAAGGTAAAGTGTTAGGGATAAAAGAAGTAGAGTTAGAAGTACTCCCTATGTTTGACTTTGATTTCTCCTTTTCCATAGATGCATTCTCTTTTGTGGAACATCCTCTATGATGGCTTCATCCTCTTGTTGTGGAAGCTCATCATCATCTATCATGATGTGCTTATTCAACTCCTTGTTGCTCCTTAGGGTTATGCCATTGCGTTCCTCCTTGGGGTTCTTCTCCGGACGACTTGGAAATTTTCCTTTTTGCATTGTGTGGAGAGATGTGGCCATTTGACTAAGTTGAACCTCCAAGTTTTGTGTTGCCTTACCTTGGCTTTGAACGATGCTTGCAATAGCTTGGACCGAATTCTCTAGTGTGGTTGCTCTTGATCTTGACTCTTTAACAAAGTCAAGCATTATGTCCTCCAATAATGATGTCTTTACATTCCCCACTCCATTGAATCCTTGAGGTGCTTGCAACACATTCTTGTTGTTAGCATATGAAAAATTCTCACGATTCCTCAAGTTAGGATGATAGTGAGACGAGGGTTGTTGTTGACCTCAGTATTGTCCTCTATCTACATAATTGGCTACCTCTAACTCACTTGGCTCTTGTTGACTTGCCATGATAGAAAAATGCTTGAAAAGTGCTTTCTATTCTCTCAAATTTAGGGAGTTTATATTAGATTTCACCTGTTTTCTAGTGGTTTTCAGGTCAAAATAAGGAAGATTAGAAGAGAAGACCAAAATATCAAAACCGAGCCAGAATACAGTGAAAAAGAGAAGAAAAACCACAAAGTTGCCAAAACATGGCAGTGTCGCACCATTATTTTTTGAGAGGTTGTCTGGCGCAGCACAACGACAGCGTCGCGACGCTGTCTTTCCATATTTGGCAGCACCGCGGTGCTATGGACCAGCATCGCGACACCAATATTACTTAAATGTAATTTTTATATTTTTGGAAAGTTTTTTTGGGTGGCTAACTCTATAAATTGGGGAGTTACTAGCAGCTTTAATCATCAATCTAGACACAAAATCTACAGACAAAAAGAGATACAAGAAGGAGAGAATTGAGTGAGAGTTCATTAGAGAGTTCAAAGAGTGAGTTAGCTCCAAGGAAGAGGAAAAGAGTTCAAGAGAGTCGTGGTGTCATTCGAGTTTCGACGTGAGAGCCAAGGAGATTGCAATGGTGCTGCCTCAATCAAGAGCCTCTTCTCAGTAGAGTTTCCCTTCCTTTACACTCTTTCTTTGTTTATATTGTTTGAACATGTTCCTTCAAGCTATGAGTGGCTAAATTCTTTAGTTTTAGGGTTTTGATGAATTGTTTATGAATTCATGTTGATATAGTAGAATATTCATTGTTTTGTTGTAATGATTATGCTTTTCATTGTTATTGTGCTTAATTCTTGTGGATTGGTCATCTTCACATATTAGGTTAGATGTATGGTTGAGAGATTGTATGTTTAACTAGATCTATGATAATGAATTGTTGTTAATCTATCATGAGAATAGTTAGGTTAATAATGAAAGTTGCTAAAGACTATTCTTAATGCCATGTAATTTGTATTGGTTTCAAGAGATTAGTAATCAATTGAATTGCATGAGAAAAGGTTGTTTTTGAGAGAAAATAACTTTGAATTAAGTTTCTAGACTTAGGCATATGAGTTACAATAAAATTCGTGAACTCTAGAATATTGCATGATGAAATAAACAAAGATTCATTACCCTAGAACTCTCTTTGACTCTTGTGTCTCTTACTTTATTTGCTTTCCTTATTTAGTATTATATTTTCTAAAATTCACAACTTCAATTCCAATTCTTAAATAAAATTGATTTGATTCTATAATAGCTAAGTAACTTTAACCTTCACAATTGGATCCTTAGTGGAACGATATTCGAATTTTACTGTCTTATATTATAACTTGACCCGTACACTTGTGGTTAACACATAAAGTGGCGCATCAATGATCGCAAGGAAAGCTATGGGTGGTGGACTTGCTTTAGTTTGGCTTCTTTGAGACAATTTAGATAAAGCATTAGTGAGAGAAGCCAATTAAGTTGTTAGAGAATTTACCTCGTCCACCTCATATCATCTAGTGGCTTTTGGGATGATTGGAGAAGATCGTTCACATGGCCAATTGTAAGATGTAGTGGCCAAGTCTTCTAGTATGGTATAGGCCTCTTGAGCATTCTTTGAAAAAATTGAGCCTTTAGCGGTTGCATCTAGAATGGATTTGGTTGAGCTTGACAATCCATTGTAGAATAGTTGAATTTATAGCCAACCCGGATAGCCATGTTGAGGGCATCTTCTCAAGAGATCCTTATACCTTTCCCAAGCCTCATAAAGTTGTTTATCCTCAAGTTGGCGGAATGTCCCTATCTCCGTCCTTAACCTTCGAGATTTAGCCGGTGGAAAATATTTGTTCAAGAAAGCTTGAGCTAAGATCTCCCACATAGTGATAGTATTCGGAGGTATGGTTTCCAACCAATCCTTTGCTCGGTCCTATAAAGAGAAAGGAAAAAGTCTTAGTTTAATAGCATTGTTAGAAATGTCATTCATCTTTATCGTCCCGCATATCTCTAAGAAGGACCGTAAGTGCGTGTGAGGATCTCCATTGGTTCTTCCTCTAAAGGCTAACTCTCTAGCCATTTGAATCAACCCCGATTTCAACTCAAAGATGTTGACATTGATAAGCACATTCATTATTACGGATTAATTTGCCGGTAATGTCGGTTGGAAATAGTCCCAAATTGCCTTTGGTATCTCCTCCCCCATCTCCTTGATTTGATTGTTTTGAACCTTTAGGTTTGTTTTACACGTCCTTTCAATCTCGAGATCAAGAAGGTGTTAGTATTATCACGAGGCATCAATCGACAAACTAATCAACCAAATACTATACACCTCAAATTAAGATCTATCAATTCTAATGAATATTAAGTAAATAAAACCTCTCTTTGGATCCCCGGCAACGGCGCCAAAAACTTGATGCGCACTTTAAGTGTTAACCGCAACTGTACGAGTCAAGTTATAATATAAGATGGTAAAGTCCAAATATCGTTCCACTAAGGATCTAATTGTGAAGGTTTAAGTTACTTAGCTATTCTAGACTTGAATCAATTTTATTTGAGGATTGGAATTGGAGTTGTAAATTTTAGAAAATATAAACTAAACAAGGAAAGCAGATAAAGTAAGAAACACAAGAGTCAAAGAGAATTCTAGGGTAATGAATCTTTGTTTAATCCATCATGCAATATTTAGGGTACATGGATTTTATTATAATTCATATGCTTAAGTCTAGAAACTTAGTTCCAAGTTATTTTATCTCAAAAACAATATTTTATCATGCAACCTAATTGATTACTCATCTCTTGAAATCAATACAAATTACATGGCATTAAGAATGGTCTTTAGCAACTTTCATTGTTAACCTAACTATTCTCATGATAGATTAACAACAATTCATTGTTATAGATCTAGTTAGACATACAATCTCTCAACCATACATCTAACCTAATATGTGAAGATGAGTAATCCATAAGAATTAAGCACAATAACAATGAAAAGCATAATCATTACAACAAAACCATGAATAGTCTACAATATCAACATATAACTTCATAAACAATTCATCAATACCTTAAAACTAAAGAGTTTAGCCACTCATAGCTTTAAGCAACATGTTCACAAACAAATTAAGCATAGAAAGAGTATAAAGAAAAGAAAACTCTACTAGGAAGAAGCCCTTGATTGAGGAGGAACCGCCAAGATGTCCTTCGGTCTTCACGTCAGGAACTCGAACGACACCAAGACTCTCTCTTAAACTCTTCTCTGTTCCTTGCAGCCAACTCACTCTTTGAGACTTTTTTTGGTGTGTTAATTCGTGATTAGAGCTGCTGGAAACCCTCTTATTTATAGAGTTGGCCGCCCAAAAATCTTTCCAAAAATACCAAATCTTCAATTATGGAAAGTTGGCACCGCGACGCTGACCAATATGGAAAGTCGGCACCTCGGCGCTATTGCTGTGTTGAATCAGAATAATGTCTTGGGAAAAAGTGTCACGGCACTCCCTATTTTTGGTATTTTTGGCGTTTCCTTCACTTTTTCACTGTATTCTGGCTCGGTTTTGATCTTTTAGTCTTCATTTCTAATTTTCTTTGTTTTAACCTGAAAACCACTAGCAAACAAGTGAAATCTAGTATAAACTCCCTGAATTTAAGAGAATAGAAAGCACTTTTCAAGCGCTTTTCAATTAAGGTCGAGTCACCTATAGTCATCCAATAAAATATTAACTTCTTCAATTAACGGTATTACAGAGAGAAATTAAACATTTCGTGGTCTAGTCTTATACAAACTCTTTTGCTAACCGAAAGTTGTCGGAGCTTTCAATTAAGCCAAATAATTGTTTCGTTCCCTACTCTACTTTAGTAGTATTAGCGTAGCAACGAGTCGATCCACAGAGAACCGATAAATTTTCTTGGATTTGTTATTGAGTAACTGGGGGGATGTTTAATCATTTGTTTAACTTTAATAATAAAGCAATAACAAGAAAGAAAAAGTAATAGCAAGGAATCTAATTGGTTTAGATTCAAATTAACAAAACCTAGTTGTGGGCGAAAATGGATCATTCTCAGCTTGTTACTCAATCATCGATCAATTACAATAGTGTTGTGCAATCTTTCTTGGGTTAAACTTAGCCATTCACTTCTAGAAAAGCTAGAAGGAAGTCCTATTGATCAAATAGATTAATATGCTTAGATGGAAGGCTTCTTAGACATGCAAACATATTAGTATTAAGTTCAAAGGCAATTGCTTAGATGAACAAAATAATAGGAAAAGCCTAATTAAATGTTCGATGCAAATCTCTCCTAAGTTGTTTAGATGAATGCAATTGGATTGGAATAGTCAAATCAATTTACAACTCTAACTCAACCTTTGCTACTTGACGATCTATAAACCTAACAATTACGTATTAAGCATAGATCTTTAACTACCAATTAAAATGCTTGACTAATTTGTCAGATAATCCCAAGCGAATTCAATTGAAACATCAAACAAGGTGAGAATTCATCAACAAGAAAACTACAATACAAAAATGGTTCAAAACCTCGTGAGATACAAACTAAGAATTGAACCAAAAACCCGAGCTAGATGATAGTACCTTAGCCTCGATACAGTGCTCACCCAAAAATTGCTCAAAGAAACTCTCCTCAAGATGGAAAGAAAGAGAAATGCAGTAAAAAACTCTAAAAACGGACTTGGGACTCATGCTACTATCTCTTCCCAAATGGCTGGCGATTAGGGCTAATTTAAGCCAAAATTAAAATGGTTCCGTAGAGCTATAGGGCAGTGCCATAGCGCTGACGGTAATTTGTCCGCGTTTAATTTCCGGAGCATCGCGGGGCTATAGGGCAGCGTCTTGCTGCATTTCTTCAGCAAAGCGTCTCGAGAAAAAGCATCACGGCGCTGGGGCTTCAAGGTCAATTTTGTCCTTTTGGAGTTCTATCTCTCGATTGATGCCATGGAACTCCGTTTTGGTCCGGTTTTGGTGCTAACACCCCGTTCTACCTGTTAAGTGCTCAAAACCTACAAAATAACACAATAGACACATTAAACAGCATAATGATCCCAAGTAAAGCAGAGGAAGATAGCACATTTTAGGTGCTATCACTCTTTGCATAGGATACCGGCACTCACATGTCTCCACATGAACAATTAGAATGAAATCATTTGTAATAATTTGCAACACTTTGTAACAATTACAAAGTAGGTCGTATCCGTAGTTTTACCAGAATAAGACACCCAACCTTATTCCTATGTCAACCACATATGTCAACCACATACATGTTTAAGTTTACATAAAATAACCATAGAATCTTAGTTTATTGGATTGAGTTAATGCAAAAGATAAATAAAATAATTTCTTAGTTGATTGAATAAATAAAATGTATTAACAATTTACAAAACTATGAGACCCCAAGAGATTTAGGAAACTAGGCCCAACATCATCCACATACAAGTAAACGATAGCATACTCTGATCTATGGGTTTAACATAGACACATGTATCACACTCATTTATCTTAAATCCATTTGATAACATAGTGTGATCAAACTTTTCATGCCATTGTTTGGGTGCTTGTTTCAACCCATAAAAAGACTTGACAAGTTTACAAACTTTGTCTTCAAGTCCTTTAACAACAAACTCTTAAGGTTGTTCCATATAAATATCTTCATCTAAATCTCCATTTAAGAATGCAGTCTTTACATCCATTTTGTGTATTTCTAAATTTTGTAAAGTCGTTATTTGAATTAACACCTTTATAGATGTAATCCACATCGCTGGAGAATGAGTATCAAAGAAATCTAGCCATTCTTTTTGGCAAAAGCCTTTAGCTACGAAGCAAGCTTTATACTTATCAATAATGTCGTTAGCCTTTAGCGTTTTTTTAAAAGTTCTTTTACTTCCAAGTGGTTTACATCCAAGAGGTAAATCAACCAATACCAAAGTATTGTTCTGTAAAATGGATTCTAACTCAGCATTGATAACTTCCTTCCAATAAGGTGCATTAGGAGATGATACAGCTTCTTGAAAAGTTTGAGGCTCACCTTCTATCATATAAGTTATGAAACCAAGTAAAAAACAAGTAGCTTTCTTAGCTCTTTTGCTTCTTCTAGGCTCAGACTCAGTATTCTGATCGTCTTAACCTTTTGAAGAGCTAGCCTCATAATTTCTTTTGGTACCATTACTTTTGTGTCTTTCCTCTTTCAAAGAAAATATATCCTCAAAGAATTAAGCTTTAATAGATTTCGTGATGGTATTATTATTAATATCAGATACTTTTGATTTAATCACCATGAATATATAAGCAGGCACTATACATTGCACAGATACAATCAATTTTCTTAGGGCAAGTTTGGTTCTTTTTGGTAAAGGAACTTGTATCTCTGCTAAACACCCATACACTTTCAGCATTTTATATAAGGGCAACTTTCCATTTCACACTTCATAAGGTGACTTATTAGTTTTTTAAGTGGAATTCTATTTACTATAAAATTTGCTATAATCAAAGTTTCCCCACAAATTTTGAGGTAAACTCGAACTATTTAACATGCAATTAATCATGTCCTTTAAAGTTTGATTCTTTATTTTAGCTACTTCATTTTCTTGTGGTGTATAAGGTGCTACAGTTTGATGGATTATATCATTAATTTTATAGAATTCATAAAGTGATGATTGTTCATATTCACCACCTATATTTGATCTAAGTACCTTAACTTTTTTCTCAAGTTGATTTTCAACTTCTACCTTATATGTTTTAAAAACATTAAAGGTCTCATCTTTACTATGTAATAAATATACTTAGCAATATTTACTACAATCATCAATGAATGTGACAAAATATCTCTTACCAAAAACTTGATGTAAACCACAAGAGTACGGGTCAAGCTATAATATAAGACAGTTTAAGTCCGAATATCGTTCCACTGGAGATCCAATTGAGAGTTCAAATTACTTATCTATTCTAGAGTTGAGTCAATTTTATCTAAGGAGTCGAATTCAAGTTTGATTTGAGAAAGCAAGTAAAGTTGAAAATTTAGAGACAAAGAGTTTTTTAGGATTTTGAATCCTTATTTAATCCATTATGCAACATTATAGAGTTCATGGAATTAATTGTAAATCATATGCTTAAGTCTAGAAACATAAATCTAGGTTATTTTTTGTAAAAAAATAACTTTTTCTCATGCAACTTAATTAGTTACTCATTTCTTGAAACCAAATTAAATCACATGGCATTAATATTAGTCTTTAGCAAAATTCATTATTACCTATCTATTTCTATGAGAGATTAATAATGATTCTTTGTTATAGAAACCAAATTAAATCACATGGGATTAAGATTAGTCTTTAGCAACTTTCATTATTAACCTAACTATTTCCATGAGAGATTAATAACGATTCATTTTTATAGATCCGATTAGACATGCGATTCATCAAATCAAATATCTAACCTATCAAACATTGATGGCCGATCAACAACAATTAAGTACAATAACAATGAAAAGCATAATATTTACAACAATCCATGAAAAGTCTACAACATTAACATTACTTCATAAAGAATTCATCAATACCCTAAAACCAAAGAGTTTAGTCATGTTGGACCGGTATGGCAACCCTAGAGGGGGTGAATAGGGTTTAATTAAACTTATACTAAATATGCTCAAGTTAAACTAATTAAATTAATAAAAATCTTAATTGATGCTAAATATCAAGATTGATAAAAATATATGAAATACAAGATTCAATCAATCTCAACCAAAAAGAATAGTAATATATAACATGCTACTAAACATTAAATGCAAAATTAATTGAGAAAGAGTTAGAGAAAAAGTCATCGTAATTTTTATAGTGGTTCGGTCAGACTCGACCTATATCCACTTTCCCAAGCGCCTATTGGGATTTAGATTAAAAATCTCTTTCGACTCTTTTTGCAGATGAAAGTCGAACCGCTACCTTGCTCCTTTTTTGAGTTCAAGAGCAAACCCGATGCTTTCCACAAGTTAGGATCCAACCGTTACAATATTCTTGAAGCTTTAAATCACACACTAAAACTCTCTAGAAAAAGAGTAGATGTACAAATTTAAACTCACAATACTCAATCCTCACAATACAATAAAAGTATCTCTCTAGAATAAGATGAAAAGAAAGAAATTTGAGAGCTTGGAAAGAGAGCAACAATGGTGGCCTTTTTCAATTTTTGAGGATTGTAAAGTTGTAAAAGTTGGAAAAACTTTTTAGAGAATATGAAGTTTAAAAAGAGAGAGAAGTGGGGTAAAAAATGGCTTTTAATTTGGTCATTGGATTGATGAAAAAGTAAAACTAAAGGTGGAGATTAAAAGTAAAAAGTCTTTTTTTTACTATTATTTTAAAGACAACTAGCGGTTAGACACAAACATATATAATATCAAATTATTCTTCTTTTCAAACCAACTAGCCATTAGACATAAACATAAAATAATATTAAATTCATTTTCTTTTTTAAATCATTTTCTTTTTGAAATCATTTTCTTTTTAAAACCAATTCAATAATCAATAATCAACCATGTATCATGCTCCAAGTGGGACTCTCCAAAATGGTTCAACTTGATGATTTGGCCGCCATGTCACCAACTCAAGTAATTTTCCGTTAATCTTATTTTCACTATAACCTTTTCGTTTGAACTCCGATTTGAGTGATTCAAGAGGCATTGTAATCATTGTTTCGAGCTCTATGTTATGAACTATTCACAATAATAAAATTGTTAATAAATAAAATCAGATTTGTTATCATCAAAATATTAATTAATTAATTAATTTGAGACAAAGGGCCAAAAAGCCAACAATCTCCCCCTTTTTGATGATGACAAACCATTGAAGAAAAATAACATGAAATGCACATAACCATAGCAACACATATGGTCAATTAATAATCTAATATCAAGAACATAAATCACCATAAAGTCCATGCCTAAAATTCATTTGAAAGAAATAACTTTTCCCCTTTAATTAATTCTCCATCTAAAATTAATCCAATAGAACCAATCATGCAACACGAATCATAATACATATTTTTCTGATGCTTCTCCCCTTTGGAATCATCAAAAAGAATAATAAACATATAAGTGCTCCCCTAAAAATATGCACATACAAAAATTTTAATTCTCCCCCTATCAATATGCATTATATAATAATATATAATAAGACAAAACATCAAGATACATCACAACAAATGATACCAAGTTCAAGCCTATTTTTGCAAAAACTTTCTTCATTCAAAGGCTTGTGTAAAAAATATCCGCTAATTAATTATTAGAACTCACAAATTCAAGGATAATATGACCCTTTTGCACATGTTCTCTAATAAAATGAAATCTAATATCAATATGCTTAGTCCTAGAATGATGTATAGGATTTTTAGTAAAATTAATAGCACTAGTATTGTCACAAAATATGGGCACACTATCAAATTTTAATCCAAAATCACAAAGAGTTTGTTTTATCCAAAGAATTTGTGCACAACAACTAGCAACCGCAATGTATTCTGCTTCGGTAGTGGATAAAGCAACCGAATTTTGCTTTTTACTAAACCAAGATACTAAGGAACTACCAAGAAATTGGCAAGTCCCACTAGTACTCTTACGGTCAAGTAAGCTACTGGCAAAATCCGCATCAGAATAACCTACCATATTAAACTCAATATTTCTAGGATACCACAAGCCTATATCAATAGTTCCAAGCAAATATTTAAATATACTTTTAATGGCATGCAAATGTGATTCCTTGGGACAAGATTGAAATCTAGCACAAAGAAATACACTAAATATAATATTGGTTCTAACAGTCACTACAAGAATTTTAACCTGTTCCGACATATTTTTTTCCTGATGCATGTATTTTCGTCGGCACAGATGACCTTTTCCACAACGTCACGTCATTGCGTCAGTGATAAGCACTTGAAAAGTGCTTTCTATTCTCTCAAATTAAGGGAGTTTATATTAGATTTCACTTGTTTGCTAGTGGTTTTCAGGTTAAAATGAGGAAAATTAGAAGAAAAGACTAAAAGATCAAAACCGAGCAAGAATACCGCGAAAAAGAAATGAAAAACCCAAAATGGCAGAAATTGGGGCAGCGCCGTGGCGCTTGAACCGCGCTGCCGCGGCGCTAAAACTCGAGAGCTAGCTTTTCTGATTGCAGCCCTAGCGTTGCGGTGCTGTCCCAGATTTTTCAATAGCGCCGCGGCGCTATAGACCAGCGTCGCGGCGCCAGTTTTCCTTAAATGAAAAATTTGTTATTTTTGGTAAATTTTTGGGTGGCCAAACTCTATAAATTTGGGGGTTTCCAGCAGCCCTAGGCATCAAAATCAAATCAAGGAAGTGCAGACCTAAAGAGGCACAAAAAGGAGAGAATTGAGTGAGAGTTCAAAGAGTGAGTTAGTTGCAAGGAAGAGGAAAAGAGTTCGAGATAGTCGTGGTGCCCTTCGAATTCCAACGTGAGAGCCGAGGAGATCGTGACGGTGCTACCTCAATCAAGAGCTTCTTTTCAGTAGAGTTTCCTTTTCTTTACACTCTTTCTTTGTTTATTTGCTCAAACATGTTGCTTCAAGCTATGAGTGGCTTAACTCTTTAGTTTTAGGGTTTTGATAATTTGTTTATGAAATTATGTTGATCTTGTAGACTTTCATGGTTTTGTTGGAATGATTATGCTTTTCATTGTTATTGTGTTTAATTCTTGTGGATTGGCCATCTTCACATGTTAGGTTAGATGTATGATTGAGAGATTGTATGTTTAACTTGATCCATAACAATGAATTGTTGTTAATCTATCACGAGAGTAGTTAGGTTGACAATAAAAGTTGTTAAAGACTATTTTTAATGCCATGTAATTTTGTATTGGTTTTAAGAGATTAATAATCAATCGAGTTGCATGAGAAAGGGTTGTTTTTTAGAGAAAATAACTTGGAATTAAGTTTCTAGACTTAGGCATATGAATGACAATAAAATCCATGAAATCTATAATATTGCATGATGAAATAAACAAGGATTCATTACCCTAGAACTCTCTTTGACTCTTGTGTTTCTCACTTTAATACTTTCCTTATTTGATTTATATTTTCCATAACTCATAATTTTCAAATTCAATCCTCAAATAAAATTGATTCAACTCTAGAATAGCTAAGTAACTTAAACCTTCACAATAGGATCTCTAGTGGAACGATATTCGGACTTAACCGTCTTAGTATTTTAGGCCGACGCGTTGGGGGTCATCTGCCGATGCAGCGTGGCATCGGGAAAGTTCAATATAGAACAAAAGAAGGCCTTTGTTTTTCCAAATATATGCCGACGCAATGTTGGATGATTGTCGATGGAAGGTGGCGTCAGCAAAAGCGGACCGAAAATAGGCTTATTTTTAGTGTTTTAGTGCAAAGCATTGGGGGTCATCTGCCGATGCAGCATTGCGGCGAGAAAGGTCAATTTAGAACAAAAGACGGGCTTTATTTTTCCAAATATATGCCGACGCAATGTTGGATGATTGTCGACGGAAGGCAGCATCGACAAAAGTTGACCGAAAATAGGCTTATATTTAGTTTTAGGCCGACGCATTGGGGGTCATCTGCCAACGCAACGTTGAGGCGGGAAAGGTCAACATAGAACGCTTTTTTTTTCCAAATATACGCCGACACAATGTTGGATGATTGTCGACGAAGGAGGCATCGGCAAAAGCTTACAGAAAATAGGTTTATTTTTAGAGTTTTAGGCTGAGCATTGGAGGTTATTTGCGGCGGGAAAGGTCAATATAGAACACCTCTTTTTGTCCAAATATATGCCAACGCAATGTCGGATGATTGCCAACGTAAGGAGGCATCGCCAAAGCTGAACGAAAATAGGCTTATTTTTAGTGTTGCAGGCCAACGCATTGGAGGTTATTTGCGACGCAGCATTGCTACGGGAAAGGTCAATATAGAACAAAAGAACACATCTTTTTCAACAGTTTATTTGCCGATGCAATGTTGGATGATTGCCGACGGAAGGAGGCGTCGGCAAAAGCTGACCGAAAATAGGCATTTTTTTGTGTTTTAGGTCAACGCGCTGGGGGTCATATGCCGATGCATCATTGCGGCGGGAAATGTTGAGTTAAAAAAACCCTTTCCCCCCTTTTTTTCCCTCTTTTTCCCCTTCTCTTTTTGCGACCTGCACCTTCCCTCTTCCCCTTCTCTTTTTGCAAAGGACGCCCTACAGCAGCTCTCCGATTTTGCAAGCCACCGGTGAAATCGGTAGATTTTCTTTCTCCCCAGCAGCTCTCCATTCGCCGTCTACTACTCCCAACAGCTATCGCCGGTGAATCTGTTCTCCGCCCGAGCCGTCGAGCTCTCCAGCCTCCTCCCTTCTAATTTCGCAAGCCGCCGTCTTCTCCCTTGTAGCCATCGTCGCCGGCTTCTCTAACCTAGCATTGTGGGTAAATCTGTTGCTCCTAATCTTGATGTTCAACAATGGAAACTATTGGTATTCTGTTTAGTGTGTGTGTTGATTGTTAGATTTTGCAACTGCTAATTTTTTCTGTCTATTTTTCTTGTTCTAAAATGAAATTGTCATTATTGGAAGGTTGTTTTTTATGATTCTATTCCATATTTTTTATATTAAACAATGAAATTGTCATTTGCTGTTTGGAGCTAAGGTCATATGTGTAGATTGTTCGTTTTATTTTCCATTTCCTTTGTCTTTCAATCATATTGGGTTTGTTATGCTAGGATCATATGTGTAAATTGTTGCATTATGTATGGGAGTGAATATATGTGTAGCATCAATCTCTTTCATTGTTGAATATATGTGTAGCATCACTATTATTTGGAGTCAAATACTCAAATTGGAACTGCAACACATTCTAGGAAGAACTTTGTGGCTGTTTTGGGAGTCAAAGTTATCACTTGCACACTTTTTAGGAGTTTTTTAGTTTGAATTGGAGAGTGAAATTGACTCTTGTTAAAGTATATATCCTTAGGTTTAAACTTTGTCCTTACTCCTACAGGATTAAAATTTGTCCATTTTATTCAGATATGAAAAAGGATTGGATTAAACTTAGAGATAGATTCTCAAGAGAGTACATTGATGGTGTTGCACAATTTATGGAAGTGGCAAAGTGTCATGTAAATGGAGAAAGAAAAACAGAGATGTTCATGTAAAAATCGTCATAGTTCAATGTTTCAAACATTAGATGGAGTAGAACGACACTTATTTGCTAATGGAATAACTCCTTCATATAGTCAATGGATTGATCATGGAGAATTGGCAAATCTATCTCGATTTCAAAGAGTCATGACTCCTTTAGCTCCTTTAGTAGATGATGGATTAAGGAAAGAACCTATTGCTCAGAATGATGACAATGAGTTGTTAGATCTTTTAAATGATTTGCAAGGACCGATGAGAGAAATGGAATATGATGAAGATGAAGAAGAATTTGAGGATGAAATGCCTAATAACATTGAACAAAGTGATACTTCAAACATTTTTGAGGAGTTGATGGATGAAGTACGTAACTCATTGTACCTTGGTTGGACAAAATTTTCCTCATTGAACTTCTCGGTGAGGTTGATGCATATTACGGTTCTCAATAATTGGAGTAACAAATCCTTTGATATGCTACTAGACCTGTTGAAAGATGCCTTTCCCGTTGGTACAATGAGAATTAGATATATAGGAATATATCTAGTTCTTTTTATGAAGCCAAAAGAAAATTATGTGACTTAGGACTAGGATACGAGTCTATTCATGCTTGCAAGTATGACTGCGTTTTATTTTGGAAAGGATATTCTAATTGTCAAAGTTGTCTAGTGTGTGGCGAGTCTCGATACAAAATGAAGGATGGAACAAGTAAAAAATTCCAAACAAAATTTTACGTCATTTTCCATTAATACCGAGATTGAAACGATTGTTTTCATCCAAACACATTGCTACTGAGATGCAATGGCATAAGGATAAGCGGGTTGAAACTGATGGTGTGTTGAGACATCCAGCTGATGCTGAAAGGTGGAAAAGTTTTGATAGAGAGTTTCCTCAATTTTCTTTAGACCCAAGGAATGTTCGATTAGCCCTAGCTTCATATGGCTTTAATCCATTTGGGAATATAAGTACTGCGTACAGCATGTGGCCCGTTGTTCTTATTCCTTACAATTTGCCACCATGGAAGTGCATGAAGGAATCTAATTTTTTCATGTCTTTACTTATACCACGACCAAAGTGTCCTGGAAAAGAAATTGATGTGTACTTACAACCATTGATTGAAGAGTTGAAAAAGTTGTGGACTCTTGGCGTTCGTACTTATGACTGCATGAGTGGACAGTATTTTCAATTACATGCATGTTTGTTGTGGACCATTAATGACTTTCCTGCATACGAGGACTTGTCAGGATGGAGTACCAAAGGTTATCAAGCATGTCCCACTTGTAAAGAACATAGATCGTCATTTAAGATCAGAGGAAAAATCTCTTTTATGGACATCGACGTTATTTTCCAAGTAACCATAGTTGGCTTAGGAGTAAGTAACATGATGGTAAATTGGAACATAGACCTCCACCCATGGTAATGAATGGAGATGAGATCCCAGAACAAGTGAACGCAATAGACTTTTCAGTACTAAGTAAGCATCCATCCAAACGAGATAAGAAAAGAAAGCGCACCATTAACTGGACAAAAAAAAGTATATTTTTTTAGCTCCCACATTGGTCTAAGCTAATGTTACAACATAAGTTAGATGTCATGCATATTGAAAAGAATATATGCGATAGCTTGCTTGGGACTTTGATAAATATTGAAGGAAAAACAAAAGGCACGACAAATGCCCGTTTAGACCTTGAAGATTTGAATATATGAAAGAACTTACACCTAAAAAAGAAGGAACTAGACTTGTAAAACCACATGCTACATATACTTTTACTACAAGTGAGAAGATAGCTTTTTGTAAGTTCTTGAAATCAGTTCAATTTCCTGATGAGTTTGTCTCAAATATATCACGGTGTGTTAGTGCAAAAGATGGAAAATTATGGGGATTGAAGACGCACGACTCTCATATTCTACTCCAACGACTTATTCCTATTGGTATTCGAGCATCCTTACGAAAGGATGTGTATAAACCTATTGTGGAGTTATTTAAGTTTTTTCGTGATTTATGTGTCACACCCCCTCCCAGGCTACTCTACCTAACCCGAGAAGAGATGTGAAGACAGCATACATCACCCCTTTTGTGACACATACCATCCACTAACACACTTGTCCTATACTGTTTACAACATACATAACACTCCTTAATATATATCAACCATAACATATAGGAAATTATATACATAAACGATAATTCAAAATACAACTCTTCCATAAAGCCCTTATACAAAACCATGTTTCAACTCCCAGTAAATGTACAACTAGGTCGACATGTCACCTATATAAGGTTTTACATACAAGCAACTTTGCAAAACAGGACAATTTTCTAGAAACTCGAAGCTTAAGCAGGGCGAGTTGGAGTAGGCAAAGCACCAGGAACGTCCTTGCTACCTGGAGGGAAAAGAAAACTTGAAAACATAAGCTAATAGCTCAATGAGTGACTAATTTTAAACAAATTTTTTTAGTTCGAAAATCATCAGGATTTAAACAAATTCTGATAACATGAGTAAAACATAGAATTCATCACATTTTCATTGATTAAATCACGTTTAAATGCCCTTATCAAATCATACATGGTTTTTCATCAATTCCGTAAGTAAAACAGTACGGTTACAACACTTTTCCCTTAGTTGAGGCGGAGCAAAACTCAACGCCCCAACATCAAAAACAATAAGGCTCGATGCAGAGCAAGACTCAACGCACCAGCATATAACCTCTATGTGCACATAGGAACATGGAGAGTTGCCCAAGTACCTTCTCCATGTCCATCAGTACTGGGTCCTGGGAAAACTCACGTGCCTTCTCCATGTCCATCAGCACTGAGTCTCCTCTAAAACATTTTAGAAACTAGTATTTTACGTAAATAGTTCACATGAAAGTCTTTCATGAAAAATCAGATATTTCACGATAAACAACATTTCACAACATGCCATTCAACATCTTATAGAAAACGGATAAAACATGCCTTGTGAATAATATCACCAAACATCATGCTTTTCAAGAAAACAGCTCATCTCAAAGCCATATCTCATAAGAAAAACCAAACTAAACACTTTCAATAAATATCGTTTTCAAAGAAAGAAAAGTGTTACTCACAACTCTTTTCTAGGCCTTGAATGGATTATACGCCTTTCCTATCTCCTCTCGGCCTGAAAATACACATTTCTTGGGTTAAGCTTTCCTAAACTTCCTTTCCATAACCAACAAACTTTAACCATTCATATTTGATCAATAAATCTTAATAAACGAAATTCAACTTTACTAGCGAGACCACTAGCGAGACTGGGTTACACTACACGCCACTAGCGATACCAAGGTGAGCAAGACTAGTGATACTCACCTGATCAGCGAGATCCAGCGAAACCCAACGAGAATTGTGAGACGCAAGGCTTCTAGCAACACCTGCATTACCCGTCTCGCTTCTCACGCTTAAACTCTTAGCATTACTTGCAGTCTAGCGATACTTATCTTCCGCAGCTTCTGCCTTCCCTCTTATTCTCACTTCTATCTGTTACAAATCATATTTCCAGCCAAATTTAGAACTTCTTCCCTTCTACAAACTTGTAGAGAAATATGTTTTCTAGCTTACCTCAAATTTTCATAGCTTAATTTGTACTTGTTCGTCAGATATTGCTAGATTCCTCCGCACTACTATAGATTGCACAGAAATTCCTTATCAGTCACTTCCAGCTAAAAGTTTACATGTTTCTATTCCTTTTCAACTCAAACATCCTTCATAAAAGTTGTTCAGAATTAAGTTAACTTACTAACCTTAAAATTTCAGCCTTAGACTTGATCTCCTTGATTCATTTTACTCCAAACATCCGATACTGTCCAGCTTGTGCGTCCGCTAATAACGTGCTGTTCCAGCTTAGATTTTGATATCAAAACGAGTAAAATTCTACCCGAAATCCACAAGAACACTTTCTTCTACCTTCACTTGTAGTTCGTCTGAAAAATGGAACCGACTTAAGCTCTCGAAAATGTCTAAAAATGATAAAATATTCAATTTACTCACCTATATATACTGCCGACTTAACTCTCTTATGCAGGCTGGCACGCGGGGTTTCCCTTCTAAATTCAAGGTAAGGCGTTCAATGCAACCCACCATCAACGCCCTTAACAGACGGCCACCCTCAACGCATGGTGTCCTCAACACCTCCAACCTTCAACGCATACAACTCAAATCAGTTATGCCCGTCTCCAACGCATGGAGACCTTAACGCATGCAACCTCACCAACGCATAGTTGTTCAAAAAACTTCCTTCCCCGCCAATGATAAATTCCTCTTCCAACGCAAGTGACTGCTTTAGCTTATAACTCTTCGTGATTTTCACCTTCAACGCATGGTCACTCAAAAGAACAATATTCCTTTTTGCTTTCACCAATGCATAGTCTTGGCCTATACTTAACTCTTTCATTCTCGGCTACTTTTCTCTAACAACGCATGGCCACATTTCACCTGTCTTGTCTCAACACTTAGCATTATAAGCCAGTGCTTACAATATGTGTGAAAGTAATATGTGTTACGGATTTGGACCGATTACAGTCAGATATTGTACTCATATTATGTAAGTTAGAAAAGATCTTTCCGCCAGCTTTTTTTGATGTAATGGTTCATCTTGCTGTTCACTTGCCTTAGAAGCAAAGGTTGTTGGTCCGGTTACGTATAGTTGGATATACTTATGGTTTACACAAATTAATTGTACTCATAACTTATAAATTTATAGAGGAAAAGAGGGAGAAGAACAAGAAGAGTAGAGAAGGTCTCACCTTTAACCATTTTTGTGGATCAAAATCCTTTCTTCAAGTGCAAAATGAATTGGTATGATTCACATTCATTACTATTTTATTACTTTTCTAGTAAATCTAAACTCTAGGTTGTTTTTTTTTTTTTTTTCAATTGAATTATAGACAATCAGTAAAGGTGTTGGCCAAGTGGAATTATTTCACAAGAGTCATTTCTCAGAGAAGGATGGGTGGGTAAATGCGTAATTTTATATTGTATTATACATGCGTAATTTTATATTAACCTTTATATATTTATGACATATATGTATATAACCTCCAATACCATTATAAATATAGTTGGCAATGCAAGAGCAGATCAGACTATCATCACAAGATGGACTTGAACCAACATCGGAGGCAGTTATTTGTGAACGAGTTTTGAGAAGACAATCAGGCTACACTAAAGGTCTTGGATGGAACCTAAAACCTAATTTAGCTAGAGGTGCATCTTCCTCACAGTTTGAGAAAGATAATGGGACTAAGTATGAAAAGCTTGAGGTGGTGGTGACAACCTTACAGGAGGAAAATGCTATGTTAAGGTCACAATTTGCAAGTTTTCAAGATCAATTGGCTGAAATGACAAGACAGTTAGGTGCGCAACAAAGGCAAGGAGATGGACCCTCAAAAAACTAGGTATGTTATGACAACTTTCTAGCTTCAAATATGTATGTTTTAGTGGATTTAGGATTGTACTTTGGTTGTGTGGCTATCCTACAGTTACGGTAGCCACATTCAAAAATGTGTGTTTTAGTGGATTTAGGATTGTACTTTGGTTGTGTGGCTATCCTGCAGTTATGGTAGCCACATTCAAATGTGTGTTTTAGTGGATTTAGGTTTGTACTTTGGTTGTGTGGCTATCCTGCAGTTATGGTAGTCACTTAAAAAATGTGTGTTTTAGTGGATTTTAGGAGTGTACTTTGGTTGTGTGGCTATCCTGCAGTTATGGTAGCCACATTCAAATATGTGTGTTTCAATGAATTTAGGAATTTACTTTGATTGTGTGGTTTTCATAATATATGTGTTTTGGTGGATTTCATAATATGTGTTCTATGATTTATGAACTTACTTAGATGTGTTTAAGACAATTTTGTAGTTTTTTAAAAATGTTTTATTGATCTCTTGAAGGTTTAAAGGGTATTAAGTGGAACTAGGACACATTTGTAGCTTAAGGGGGATAGGGGTTCATGTGTAGACGGAGAGGGAGAACAAGAGAGAGATACCGAGATGGAGATCGAGATAGAGAGACAAATAGGGAGAGAGTAAGAGAGATAGACTGAGAGGGAGAGAGTGAGAGAGAGAGAGTTTCATGTTTTATGTCACACTCGAAGTGTGTGTGCGTAACAAGGGGGGTTCACGTTATTTTAATCACTTTTTAGATAGTAGAATGGTTGTTCGTGGTATTCATGTTTTAACATTTTCCTAGCTTGCATGTTTCGTCATGTCTTATAACCATTTAAATTCATTTTTCTCATAATATTTGTTTTTCTGCTATTTCAGGTTGTACGGGTGAATTCTCAAATATTGTTTTTTTTTGGAGACTGCAAGAAGATTTTGGTTGATTAATTTTTTTGTCTAACATCTCAAGTATATATTTTGGCTTAGGATTGTCAAACTTTTTTTTTTATATATATACGGAATTGCTAAGAAGTTATTTTGCTTTAGCATCCCAAGTATATTTTGTCCTAGGAAATGAAAATTTATTTTGTATAGGGGATTTCTAAGAAGTTTTTGTGGTTTAGAATCTCATTTATATTTTGGCTTAAGGAATGTTAAAATTTTGTTGTTCAAGGGATTTGTACGAAGGCGAGTAAAACATATATAATGTTCTTATTCTTAGAAGTTGAGTAACTGTATTGAACATTAACTTTCTTTTTAATATATAAGTTTATTTTTATTATATTTGTTTGAATATTAAATTTTGTTTGTACAGAGTTATTAAATAATAAAAAATAAAATTTTCGTTATTTAATTATTAAAATTTAAAATTTATAAAATTGTAAAAACCTTATGCTGACACATAATAAAACGTCGGCAAAAATCGAACGAAATTGTGAAATTTCCATTTTATCAAAATTAGTTTTTTGCCGATGCAACTCTACTTCGTCAGGATAAAGTATATGCTGACGCATCGAATTGCACCGAGATAAGGGTATTTATGCCGACGCTTCCACTTTCATTGGGAAAAAGTTTCGGCCCACACAACATAATGTGTCAGCAAAAGTAGATTTATGTCGCATCGAGATAAGGGTATTTATGTTGACGCATCTACTTTCGTCGAGACAAAGTTTCTGCCGACGCATAGAAGCAGACTTATGCCGCATCGAGATAAGGGTATGTATGCCGACGCTTCTACTTTCGTCGAGACAAAGTTTTTGCCGACGTAATTGATTTTGCGTCAGGAGCGACTTCTCCCAACGTGGATATGCCGACGTTTTTACCGACGCAAATTTTTTGGTCGGCATAAGTTTTGCCGACGAAATTGAGACTTATACCGACATTTGTTTGCATCGGCAAAAGCAAAAATTCTTGTAGTGAGTCAAATAAAGTAAAGATCCAATCATACCTCGATAAATCTTTATGTCCACACATTTACCTTTTTCATCTTTGTCAAGCTTAGTGGTAGTGCTCATAGGAGTTTTTGCAATTTTACCTTCATTGAATTTGAATCTCTTGAGCAAATCCCTCACGTATTTTTCTTGACTTTTGAAGATGTCATCCTTGAGTTGTTTGATTTGGAGCCCAAGGAAGAAACTAAGTTCTCTCATCATACTCATCTCAAACTCACTATGCATACACTTAGAAAATTCTTCACACAAAGATTGATTAGTAGAACCAAAAATAATATCATCCACTTATATTTGCACTATAGGCATATCATTTTCTTTAACTTTAATAAAGAGAGTAGTATCAAGTTTTCCCATTTTTAAGTCATTCTTAAGTAGAAAATTACTAAGCCTATCATACCAGGCTCTTGGAGCTTGTTTTAAGCCATAAAGAGCCTTTTTCAACTTATAAACATGACTAGACAAATCAAAATTTTTAAAGCCCAGAGGTTGTTCTACATAAACTTCCTCCAAAATATAACCATCTAAAAATGCACTTTTCACATCCATTTGATACAAAATGAAATTCTTATAAGAGGCAAAAGCAAGCAACATTTTAATAGCTTCTAATCTAGCAACGGGTGCAAAAGTTTCTTCATAATCTATACCTTCTTCTTGACAATAACCTAGAGCTATAAGTCTAGCTTTATTTCTAATGATATTTCCATGTTCATCCATCTTGTTGTTTCTAAAAACCCATTTAGTCCCAATTATAGAAGCATTAGAAGGCCTAGGAACTGATTCCCAAACATTGTTCCTTTCAAATTGATTTAATTCTTCTTGCATAGCTAAAATCCAAAACTCATCACATTCGGCATCCTTAAAACTTTTAGGTTCAACTTGAGAAACAAAAGCAAGATTACTAAATAAATTGAGAGAAGAACGAGTTTTCACACCTTGTTCGGAATCATCAAGAATCAAATCCTTGGGATGGAATGGAGCATATCTCCATTCTTTAGGCATAGATGAAGAACCATCTTCCTTCTTTTCATTGATGCTCACTTTTTCCATACTTGGAACAATTTTTTTTTCTTTTTCACTTACAAGTAAATCTGCAAAATCTTTTTCTAAATCATAACTACAAATAGACTCATTAGAAACAATATTACAAGATTCATCAAATACAACATGCATAGATTCCTCAATAACTAAAGTTCTCTTATTGAAAACTCTATAAGCTTTACTAGTAGATGAATATCCAAGGAAAATACCAACATCCGTCTTAGAATCAAATTTTCCAAGTTTTTCTTTCTTGTTCAAAATAAAACATTCACAACCAAAAACTTTGAAATACCCAATATTTGGAATTTTGTCATGCCAAAGCTGATAAGGAGTTCTATCTAAAGATGGTCTAATTAAAACTCTATTTAAAACAAAGCAAGCGATGTTAACGGCTTCCACGCAAAAATATTTAGGTAAACCATACTCATGCAATATTGACCTAGGAAATTCTTACAAAGTACGATTTTTCCTTTCAACCACACCATTTTGTTGAGGAGTTCTTGGAGAGGAAAAAATATGAGAAAAACTATTTTCTTCACAATAAGCTCTAAAAGAATCATTATCGAATTCTCCTCCATGATCACTTCTAATTTTAGAAATAAAGAATCATTTTTCATTTTGAACTCTTTTTGCAAAACTAATAAAACTTTTCAAAGCATCGTCCTTATGTTTTATCATCAAAACCCAAGTAAATCTTGAAAAATCATCAACTATCACGAATGCATAATAGTTCCCTCCAAAGCTAGCAATTCTAGAAGGACCAAATAAGTCCTTGTGTAATAGTTGTAGGGGTCTAGTAGTAGAGATCACATTTTTAGACTTGAAGGAGGACTTAGTTTGCTTACCTATTTGACAAGCATCACAAACTTTATCATTTTCAAATTTAAATTTGGGAAGACCTCTAACCAAAGAATTCTTGGAAATATTTGAAATTAAGTGCATGCTAGCATGTCCTAATCTTCTATGTCATAACCAAGAATCATCATGCAAAGCCGAAAGATATTTGTCACTAATAGGGCAATCATTCAAATCAATAGTGTATACATTTCCATCGCTATTTCCAACGAACAAGACTTTTCTATCACTGACATTTTCAATGATACAATTCTTTTTATCGAAGGAATTCTAAATCCTTGATCATATAATTGACTAATACTAAGTAAATCATGCTTTAAACCATAAACTAAAAGCACATTTCAATAAAAATAGAAGACTCATTACCTATATCACCCTTACCAATTATTTTACCTTTCTTGTTGTCACCAAAAGTTACCATGCCTCCATCCTTTTTAGAGAAAGAAATAAACTTGGATCGGTCTCCGGTCATGTGCCTTGAGCAACCACTATCCAAGTACCATCTATTTTTCTTCGAGGCTTTCAAACAAACCTACAAACAAAAATATCAAGTTTGATTCTTTGGTACCCATACTTGTTTGGGGCCAAGGGTGTTAGCATTTACAAACTTTGGGATCCATTTCATTTTTGCATTTGCATTAAAAGCATTGGAGACAAGTAACAAGAGTAAGCTTTATGTCCATACTTGCCACAACAAAAACAAACAACATTATGCAAGGATCTATCTTTCAAGACAAATTTGTGCACTTTACTTTTCTTGGAGAAATTCTTTTTTGGAGTGATGTAGAACTTTGCTCTTTGAGAAAATTTTCTTCTTGAAGAAGTACTATGAGCATAGTTCAATTTAAAGCATTTAGGTCTAATATGACCTTCAACACCACAATTATGATATATAGGCACAAAACTAGATTTAGCATTATTAGACACAACATTAGGCATATTACGCACAATAGAAGATGCTTTAACAAATATAGTTTTAGAACTTGGAGTAGAGCATTCATCAATATAGCCGAGGCCTCTCTTATCATCAAACAAATAAGGCTTGCCTACTTCAATTATTTTGTCCAACCTTTGAGCACCTATTGTCAACTTTTTAATGGACTCTTTAGCTTTATCAAGTTCTTGTAAAACATTTAATTCTTTTTCCTTAAGCAATTTAATCAAATTATCTTTCTTACATCCATCATGCTCAAGAAATCTAACTTTATCAATCAAAGCATTTTTCTCATCACAAACACAAGCATGTTTATCACAAGAGACCTTTATTTCATCAATTTGCACAACATGCTCATTATCCCAAGCAATTTTGTCAAGTAAAGACTTATTTTCACTAGACAATGCATTGTATTTTTTCTTAAAGACACCATATTTAGAGCTAAGTTTTTCTAAATCATTTTGCATACTTTCAAAAGTTTCAAACAATTCATCGCAATAAAGGGGTTCTAGATTTACCTCATCATCAAGTTCATCATCTTTGTCACCATGAGCCATGAGACAAATGCATGTCACTTCTTCAACATCACTTCCACTTCCACATTCACTACTATCATCCCAAGTAGTCTTCATTGCCTTCTTCTTGGATTTCTTAGATGATTTGAGGAGAGGACAATCCGTTCTTATATGACCCGATTTTTTGCATTCATAACAAATCACCTCATCCTTTTTGCTCTTTTCACATTTTGACTCTCTTTGGGTTAATAGTGTTTCTTGAATTGCTTCTTCCTCTTAATGAAATTTTTGTACTTACGTGAAAAATAGGCAATGTCATCTTCATCAAGGGCATCCTCATCTTTGGAGTCAACTTCGAAGGAGATGGTTTTTAATACAATACTCTTCTTCGTTTTGGACTCATCCTCCAAGTGCTCCTTTATAGTGATCTCATGGGTCATGAGTGAACCAATGAGTTCCTCCAATGGAAGTTTAGTGAGATCCTTTGCTTCTTGGATTGCCATCACCTTTGCTTCCCAAGTCTTAAGTAGAGACCTAAGAATTTTTCTAATATTTTCGGAAGTTGTATAGACTTTACCAAGGCCCTTCAAAGCATTTATGATGTTAGTAAATCTAGTAAACATATTCGTTATAGACTCATTAGCATCCATCTCAAACAATTCATAATTATGAACAAGCATGCTAAATTTGGACTCTTTAACTTGATTTGTTCCTTCATGAGTAATTTCAAGAGTATTCCAAATTTCTTGAGCGGAAGAACACTTAGATATTCTATTAAATTCATCTTTGTTCAAAGCACAATACAAGCAATTTATAGCCTTAGCATTTAAAGAACACTTTTTCGTTTCATTTTCATCATACTCTTCTTCTAACTTAGGCTTATCAACATTATCAACATTTTTTATGAGAACATATGGACCTTTAGTAACAATTAGCCACAAAATATAGTCAGTAGATTGCAAATAAATTTTCATTTTAGCTTTCCAATATGCATAATTTGAACCATCAAAGAAAGGAGGTTTAGAAGTAGATTGACCGTCAATAATTCCACTTGCCACTAGGTTTGCCATAATGCTCTAACAATAAAGTTTATCAAGAAAATAAAATTTCAAGATGAGCAACCTCGCTCTGATACCAATTGTTGGACCGGTATGGCAACTCTAGGGGGTGAATAGGGTTTAATTAAACTTATTACTAAATATGCTCAAATTAAACTAATTAAATTAATAAAAACCTTAATTGATGCTAAATATCAAGATTGATAAAAATATATGAAACACAAGATTCAATCAATCTCAACCAAGAAGAATAGTAATATATAACTACTACTAAACATTAAATGCAAAATTAATTGAGAAAGAGTTAGAGAAGAAGACACCGTGATTTTTATAGTGGTTTAGTCAAACTCAACCTACATCCACTTTCTCAAGCGCCTCTTGGGATTTCGATTAAAAATTTCCTTTGACTCTTTCCACGATGAGAGCCGAACCGTTACCTTGCTCCTTTTTCAGGTTCAAGAGCAAACTCAATCCTTTCCACAAGTTAGGATCCAACTGTTACAATATTCTTGAAGCTTTAAATCACAGACTAAAACTCTCTAAAGAAAAGAGTAGATGTACAAATTTGAACTCACAATACTCAATCTTCACAATACAATAAAAGTATCTCTCTAGAATAAGATGAAAAGAAAGAAATTTGAGAGCTTGGAGAGAAAGCAACAATGGTGGCCTTTTTCAATTTTTGAGGATTGTAAAGTTGTAAAAGTTGGAAAAACTTTTTAGAGAAGATGAAGTTTAAAAAGAGAGAGAAGTGAGGTAAAAAGTGGCTTTTAATTTGGATCATTGGATTGATGAAAAAGTAAAACTAAAGGTGGAGATTAAAAGTAAAAAGTATTTTTTTTTATTATTATTTCAAAAACAACTAACCGTTAGACACAAACATATATAATATTAAATTATTCTTCTTTTCAAACCAACTAGCTGTTAGACACAAACATAAAATAATATTAAATTCATTTTCTTTTTAAATTCATTTTCTTTTTTAAATCATTTTTTTTTTAAAACCAATTCAAAAATCAAGAATCAAGCATGTGTCACTCACTCCGTAGCTCCAAGTGGGACTCTTCAAAATGGTTCAACTTGATGATTTGGCCGCCACGTCACCAACTCGAGTAATTTTCTGCTAACGTTATTTTCACTATAACTTTTTCGTTTGAACTCCGATTTGGATGATTCAAGAGGCATTGTAACCGTTGTTTCGAGCTCTACACTATGGACTATTCAAAATAATAAAATTGTTAATAAAAAAATCAAGTTTGTTATCATTAAAATATTAATTAATTAATTAATTAAAATTAATTAATTTGAGACTAAGGGCCAAAAAGCCAACAAGCCACTCATAGCTGTAGACAACAAGTTCAAGACAAGTTTCAACATAGAAAGAGTGTAAAGAAAGAAAAACTCTACTGTTAACAAGCCCTTGATTGCGGAGCAACCACCAAGATTTCCTTGATCTTCAAATCGGGAACTTGAACGAGCACCAAACTCTATCTCAAACACTTTGCTCTCTTCCTTGTAGCCAACTAACACTTTGAGGCTCTCCATTTCATGATTAGGGTTTCTGGAAACCTCTCAATTTATAGACTTGGCCGCCTAAAATCCTTTCCAAATTTGTAAATTTTTTAAAATAGGAAAGCTGGTGTCGTTGCGCTCTTGGAGCGCGGTGACGTTGTTCGTCATAAGAGCGTAGCGTACAACGCTCTAAAGCAACATCGCGACACTATCCATCATTGATGCCTAACCCCGAGCGCAATGGCGCTTTCAATATAGCGCAACGCCGCTCCTTCAAGGCGATGCGACGCTCTTGCCACTTCCAATTTTTTATGCTTTCGAGTGGAGAGTACCGAAGGCAGCGCAATAACACTTTCAGCTGCGCTACCCTACTTCTAGGGTTTTCTTGCATCTTCTTTTGTTTTTTTCCTCGGTTTTGCCTCGGTTTAGTCTCTTTGACCTTTGACACTTATTTTTGCCATAATGACCTAAAAATCACTAGCAAACAAATGAAATCTAATTAAAAGCATCCCTAATTTAAGAGGACAAAAAGCAGTTTTTTAGTGCTTTTCACCACCTCTTGTGGGAGTAGTTTTCGTGTCACGTACGTCACAATGAATTAAATCATGTAACTCATTACTTCTTTCCCAAAGTGAAAATGACTTTCTAGTAAACTTTGATTCAACACAAACTTTACATTTGTGTTTATTATAAATGTTAAAATTTGGCAATTGTCCTAAACTTACCATTCTATTTAAAGAACGATATTAACTCACATGCTCCAATCTAGAATGCCACACATCACACAACTCAATAATGTAAGTGGAAGAGTTAGTATTATTATTATTACTATTTGGCATTTGTACCACTACATTCAGTTTGAACATGTCATCATTTAGATAGCCCGTTCCCACATATTCCCCTTTTTGTTAAAATAAATTTATCTAACTCAAATACAAGCTTGAATCCATTCTTGTTAAGTAGAGTTCTTGTTCCTACATACATACCCCCTTTTGAATCTCTAGCACATGCCACGCTTCATTGAGGGTAAGTATTTCCTGAAGTCCATTTCAGCAAGATCTTTCCTTTACCTTCCCCAAAGGAGTCCTGGTTGTCGCATAAAGTTGAAATCTGCCACAAGATAGTTGTTCTTTTCAATAGATAGAGTTGTAAACCTGCTAGAGGATTTGTAAAAGCATTAAAATGAATTAATTATTTTCCTATACTTGCTTTTTAAGCTCTGGTATGGGTAGTTGTATCAAATAGTATAGGACCAGTAAGTATCACAAAAGGATGATGTTTGCTATCTTCATGCCTCCTTTCAGGTTAAAGAGGTTAATCTAGGAAGGGTTTGCACAAGTATATCGAAAAATCTTCTATTTTTCAGCAAAAAAGAATATGGCATTTTTTATTAGGTTATTGTGTCGTCTTGGTATTCCTATCAATAAATAAATCTATTTCTACTTGCAGTTGTGTTAGTTGCCTACATGTGAAAATGAAAAAGTTATATTTTCTGTGTCTCATTCAACTTCATTGGCACCACTTAATTTAGTTGATAGTGGTGTTTGGGGTTCATCTCCTATTAAAATAAATAAAGGTTATCATTTTTATGTCAGTTTCATCAATGATGATAGCAAATTTACTTGGTTTTTCCTCTTAACCTATAAACTTAATGTTAGTACTATTCTACATAAATCTCTTCTGTTCCTTGAAAATTTACTTTCCATTTGTTCAAAAATATTTCACTATGATGGCGGGGGTGAGCTTTGTAATACTAGTATTAATAATTTGTTCACAACCAAAAGAGTCTTACATCAACAATCTTGTCCTACATTCCTGAACAAAATGGTGTTGCTGAATGTAAGCATCAGCACATCGTCGAAACAGCAATGTCCTTAATCAGTCATTCCTCTGTTCCCCTTGAATTTTGGCCCAATACTTTCTTTAGGGCTGTCTTTCTTCCTCAATCCTTACCTATTTCCACAACTTCCCCTTCCATTTTGACTACTACAATTTAAACCAGAGAATCTTTACCACATGTCTCTAAGTTTAATATGTAGGTATTTCCCACAGACGTTAAACCCACAATGGTTGTTTCCCCTCCATTATCGTCATCACTACCTTCAACCAATACTACTTTCCCCTCCATTATTAGCCCTATCCTTGTCTCCCAACCCTCCCCTCTGCCTCCAACCAATGTCCATACCCTGCAAACCTGATCCAAATCTGGAATCTTTAAGCCAATAAACTTGACCTTTCATGCCTACACCTCTACTTCAACTAACTATGTATCTTATACTGAGGCCTCCAAGTTTCCACACTGGCGTTCTACTATGGCCTCAGAGTTTAATGCGCTTCAAGAGGAAGGCACTTGGTCTCTAGTCCCCAGGTCACCTGATATAAATGTGGTTGGATGCAAGTGGGTGTTTCGCACCAAATATAATGTTGATGGATCTATTGATGAATACAAAGCTCATCTTGTAGCTAAAGGATGTTATCAGATTGAAGTTTCAACTTCTCAGAAATGTTTAGTCTGGTAATTAAAAAGCCTACCATTCGGGTATTCTTAATCTTGTTGCACAGTTCACATGACCCTTACATCAGATGGATGTAAGAAATGCCTTCTTAGATGGCCAATTATAGGAAACTGTTTACATGCCTCAGCTTGTTGGCTTTGTTCACAAAACTTGCCCACATCTTGTTTGTTTGCTCTACAAAAATCTACATGGACTTAAACAAGCACTACAACTTGGTATGATCAGTTTGTTTCATACTTACTTGTACTTGGTTTTACAATGTCTACATCTGATAATTCTTTGTTTGTCCATTCTGTCAGTGCTTCTCTAACGTCTTTTTTTGTCCATTCTGTCAGTTCTTCTCTAACGTATCTTTCGCTTTATATTGATAACATTGTTATTATTTGTTCAGATTTTGACAATGTGTGTCGTCTAAAGCTTTAATTGTCCAAAGAATTTCAGATTTCTGACCTTGGACGACTTTACTTCCTCGGGCTTGATATACAGACGAACCCTGAAGGTATTTTTATGAACCACGCTAAGTATCTTCATGATCTCCTTCAAACCTCTGGCATGTCAGCTGCTAAGTCTTGCCTTACACCCATGTCCACAACAATTGACCTTCATGCTTCGACTCCGTTATTTCCTAATGCTACTTTATATTGGAAGCTTGTGGGATCGTTATAGTATCTCACATTTACTCGCTTGATATTGTCTTTGCTGTCAATCATGTCAATCAGTTCATGCCGCACCCCACAATCAATCACTACACTACTGTAAAACAAATCTTTCGTTATCTCATTGGCATATTGAATCTTGGTTTTTAGTTCAAACCCGACAAGCTTTCTCTTCAGGCCTTATGTGACGTTGACTGCGCTAGCAATTCCTTTGATCGTCGGTCAACAATGGGTATGTTGTCCTCCTTGGCTCCTCACCTGTCTCTTCGTCTTCCAAGAAACAAACAACTATTTCTCGCTCCTCTACGGAAGTTGAGTATAGATCTCTCCCCAACACTAATTCGTCATAAGTTTGCGGGGGTGTATTACAATTACTTCTAAATTCCTAAAGAATTGTTCTTTCTGTTGTAACTATACTTCCAAAAGAATTGCTCTATTTGATTAATTTTTCCCCTATTAGTTTGGGAGATTTGTTATACACATCCATGGGATGTCATTCTACATAATTACTCAAGCAAAGTTTTGAGAAACTAAACTTACATATCTCGGTTCCAATTGAGTTCGAATCCAAGTGATAGAATTTTGAGTGCCCACACAAACTAGTGTTATGGAATAAATTCTTAATGCTTGTGCCCAAGCTTCTTGTGGGATTGAGAGGGAGAGGAGATGAGGAGGGAAGCAAGGAGGAGAGAGGATGGGATGGGGAAAGAGAAGTGAGAGAATAACATTTCTTTTATTTTTTAATATAAAAAACGACATATTAGTAATTAAGATAATAAAAAAAAAATACCCACTTAATTTAGTAGGGATCATTTGAACCTAATTATCAAAACTAGGAATTAAAATGGCCAATTTGAAATCTTATGGATCAAACACACACATCCCTTAAAATTCAAGGATTAAAAATATATTTTTTTCTAAAAGAAAGAAAGAAAAAAATAATAATAAATCTAGGTTGAAAGGTAAATATATGTGTGTGTGAAGTTTTAAAAAAAAAAATCCCCAGCTTCTATTTTATGCAAACGCACAGACGCCTCCCACCACATCACTTTTTCTCCCTTTCACACCATTCCAACTGCCCCCCACAATGTTGATCACTTGCCCAGCCACCGTACCTTGTCGGTCCTCGTCGTCACTCAGCCTACTGTTTGTAGGTTGTGGATTTGGTTCTTTCTTCGATTTCCTAGTCCTCTCTCTTTCAGATTTGATTTATTTGGCCACTACCCAACAACCACACCACGATTTGGCTGCATGCTTGTGGTGTTGCTCCCAACAACCCGCAAATGAAAGTCACATCTCAACATATCAATTTTACGAATATGCTGATAGATGTATCGGCAAAATATCGATATCGATGAATTTTTGTAAATCACAAAAGTTATACATATGTTAGTAGGTATTCTTTAAATTTATGTTTTACAAGCATTAGTCAAAGATGTTGGAACATATTGACCAAAATTTTCATCCTTGGTACATAGTATATATGTTTATTTTCCAGTTTCAAATATATATGGTTTATTTCAAATAATAGTTTATGTCTAATAGAATAGCACCCAAAAGGGGCTACTTTCCTCAACTTAATTTAGTCTCGTTCTAGGAATTCACTTGTTTATTCCTATGATTTTGTTGAGCACTAAGAGGACCCTCGAAGCTAAAATGAAATGAAAACAAACCAAAACGAAGCTCCAGAGCATCAACCATTTGACAAGAGAAGAAAAAGGAGCAAATGAGACAAGCTGCTTAGCACCTAGTGTAACCCGAGAGCACCCATCAGGCAAGCACCTAGGCGCTGCCCTGGACCGCATAGGTGCTTCAAAGATTGATAGATGGATGTTGCTCATGTACGCGAGAGTGGTGCTTTAATTTCTTGAGTAAGCGTCTAGGCATTCTGACCAATTATAAATACTAGGGGTGTTCAAATGACCCTACAACCCGAGCAACCCGGACTACCCAACCGAAACTATAAGGGTTGGGTTGTATTTATTATTATTATTATTATTATTATTATTATTATTATTACTACATATATAAGTTTTGTGTAAAACTGTGCAGCATCTGTAAATCCCTAACCATTTCGACCTCTCTCTTGATTTCTCTCTCTTGATTTCTCATTTCTCTCAACCTTCGCCTACCTTCTTCCTCTTCTCACCATCTGACTGTTGTCCCTTTCAGCTCTCTCACGGTCACCGTGGCTACACAGTTCGTCGTCTCCTTTCGTTGCAGTCACCGTCGATTTCGTTACCATCATTGCATAGTCACCATCCACGACATCGAAGAAAATGCACAGAACGATTCACCATCGTTGCCTCTCCCTCTGTCCACGACATATCCTTTGTCTCTCTCTCTCGGCATCGATTTACATTTTAAGTGGTGAGTTGAATCTAAACTTCCAATTTCATAAGTTGTCTTGAATCTAAACTTCCAATTTCATAAGTTGTCTCTCTCTTTGTGTTCATCTCACCGTCTTTCCTTTTTTAAAAAAAGAAAAATTTAGATCTCCAACTCGACAACCTAACCCAATCCGAATTTTAAGGGTTGGGTGGGGCTAGGTTGAGGAGTTTTTTTGGACCAACCCGAATATTTGGGTTAAGCTGAGGAACTGAGCAGTTCCAATTCTGGCAGACTGCTAGAGGATGACATTTGGGTCAAGATATTAGCAAAGACCACCTTGAAACTCCAGTAGGACACGATGACATTCCATAAGGAAATTTTGGAGTTTCAAAAAGAAACTTGAATGGGTATGCAACAGTTGGCAAACCAAATTACTCAATTGGCCACCACGGTGGACAAGCTTGACACCCAAAGTGGTAAGATCTCAGCCCAACCTGAGCCCCATGTGAGGAATGTAACTGTTGTAACTACTGTAAATCCATTTGATCTCCCTGAATCCTCTGAATTTATGAACTTTGTGACTAAAAAAGAATCTGATGAATTATTTGGTTTTGATAAGAAATGACATAGCCCCGAACACCCGGAGCCTTCAAAAGGTTAGTAGTAATCCTTTGAATCAGTCTGCTTTGAATGCTTACATTATGTTGCCCCTTTTTCAGGAAGATTCCTCAGTCCTAAGAGGAATGAATAAAAAGTAAAACTCACTCAAACCCTTGGAATTGTGACTGCTAGCTTCCCTGATAAGAGCTTGATGCAGTGGGTCAAGAAGAAGGAAGTAATACATATAGCGCAGCAACCATGGGCACTCCAAGTAACCTCTCAGTGAAACACGACATGATGCATTAATTGACTTAGGAGCTTCTGTGAACATCATGCTTACATCGTTGTTTTATAAGCTTAGACTGTTAGATCTTTGTAGTACAAATGTGGTGGTTCAACTGGCAAACCCTAGTTTAACTAAGCCATTAGGAGTTTTAAAAGATGTGAATGTGAATGTAGATGGCTTAGTTTTCCCCGCTGATTTCTATGTCTTGAATTTTGATCATCATGCTCACTCCATTTGGAATTTTGTTATATTAGGTAGACCTTTCCTAAAAACTACTTTAAAAAAGATTGATGTAGGAGAAGGGTCCTTATCTGTGGAATTTAATGGGGATGTTAAAAAATTCTTTGTCTTGGATAATTTTGCTTCCATTAATTCTTTTGATTCCTATCAGTCACTACCTTTGCAGGATAATAGTGAAGTAAATTCTGGAGAGATGGATGGAAAGGAGGAGTCGATCAACTCCTAACCAAGATGATTAGGTAGAATACGGTCGAGCAACTGACCTTAAAAATTTGCTCTTCCTGGAGGCAACCAGGTGATAAACATTTACCGCTTTCCTTTATTTTATGTTTTTAGTGTAGCTCCTTTATTTTTTTTTTAGCTTGACTGGGAAAAATTTTGTTTGCAGAGCATTTTTTTTTAGGTTGAAGCTCGATGCAAGCCCAACCCTTCTTTCAACGTGCCCAAATTGAAAGGAGTTTCTCTGTTCCTCTTTAATTTGTTTTCTATTTTTAGTGTAGCTCCTTTATTTTTCTTTTTAGCTTGACTGGGAAAAATTTTGTTTGCAGAGCATTCTTTTTTAGGTTGAAGCTCAATGCAAGCCCAACCCTTTTTTCAACATGCCCAAATTCAAAAGAGTTTCTCTGTTCCTCTTTAATTTGTTTCCTGCTTTTTATTTTGGTTTTGATGCATTGGGGACAATGTTTGCTCTGAAAGTTGGGGGTAGTTTTTGGTTTAGCTTGCTTTAGGTTGATGCATGTCTGGCAGTTCTTGAGCAGTTCTTGAGCATTTAAGCTTGGACTTATATGATCTGATTGCTTATTTGGTTTGTTTCTTGTGCCTATTAGTATGACAGTTGATGATACACTCATTTAGGATCTTACATGTTTGAGATAATGTAGGAAGAAAACAAGCATGATTTTTTAGCCATTTAAACCCTAAACCCTAAACCCTAAACCCTAAACCCTAAATTTGAATTCTTCGTCTGACTACCTAAAGTCTTGTATGCTTAGAGTAGTGTTATTGGGCCTATATTTTTGTCACCTTGAAAGGCCTTAGGTTAGTGATAGGATTAGACTCTCTAAATTAGTAATGTGTGCACAAGGAATTAACCAACCAATTTTTCCACTTATCTAAAAAAAACAAAGAGAACTAAAAGCGAAAGCTAGGGGCGGTCAGATAACTCGTGATTTCTTTTGCGCCGAAAGTGTCCCAGAGAAATGAGCAAGCTTATAGGCACCTTTGAAGGAACTTGACTCGTAGTTGGATGTCATTTAAGTAACCCGTGTGGGCAAACCAAAACGAAAGCAGTCTTTCTGAATAAGATTTCCTCTCCATGTGCTTAGCAAGAAAATAAAAAGGATAACAAGAATTGAGGCTCATCTTCTTTATTGCATGTCATTGCCACTTTGGTGTCTTGGAAGTTTAATTTTTGATCTTTCGAGTCAGAGCAGGGGAAAAACAAATTGAGAGCCTTATAAATCTATTATGGGCTTTGCTTAGACTTAAATAGAAGAGCTTCGCACTCTTTTATGTATGAATAGGTTTTTGAAGAAACTTTATTAAAATTGCCTCAATTGATTGATTGTTTTTGGATTACATTGTTGATTGCAAGCATGATCTTATTAAACTGTTAAAAAGAGAGTAACGAGCCTTGCAATTAAGCAAACATGTTATTGATGCATGATTGTATGTTACTACCTTGCTCGAGATCAATAAGAATTAAGTTGGGGTGATTTGATAGCACCCAAAAGGTGCTTTCCTCAACTTAATTCAGGCTCGTTCTGGATTTTACACATTTATTCCTGTGATTTTGTAGGTGTTGAGCACTAACGGGTAGAATTGACCTTAGAGCCGAAACGGAACGAAAACGGACCAAAATGAAGCTCTAGAGCATCAGCAGTTTGAAAAGAGAAGAAAAATGAGCAAATGAGGCAAGCTGCCTAACACCCAAGCGCTTGCAACCTGAAAGCACCCATCAAGCAAGCACTTAAGCGTTGCTCTAGAGTGTCTAGGTGCTCTGAAGATTGACGAACGGAGGTCGCCCACATACACAAGAGCGCCCAGGCGTTTCGATTTCTAGGGTAAGCGCAGAGCTTCGGCCAATTATAAATGCATATTTTTTACAAAACTAGGTCATTCCATGCTCAATTTTTTAGCCTCCACACTCAAGTTCTCTGTATTTTCCTCTTTCCAACATTAACTTCTTTGTAATCTTCATTATTTCTTCTCTAAGTCTCATTTTGCCGCGTTATGAGTGGCTAAGGTAAGTTCTTCTTGCTTAAGGTAGGTTGAATTTCATATGACTTGGTTGTGAGAACTTGTAACTCATGGTTCACTATTGAATTTCTATGTATTCTTGATGTATTTAAACTTCTATGCTTAGATATTATTATGGCTTGATCACCCATCATCTTTTCTTTATTTTGCTAGAGAGGAATGCATCCTTGTATGTGTGAATCTCAATAGAGCATTAGTTAGAGCATGTTTGTATGTAATTTGTGGATGGTCTTAGATAATCCCTTTTTGGTACAATGCATGTCTAATTGTTCAAGAATCGCTAGTATTTAGTAATTAGGACTAACCCAGTTGCTAATGAACTTGGGTAGATTACCTTGTCTTAATGCGGTGTTTAATTAATTAGGTCTTTATGTGGAACCATTTAATTGGGCATTTAAACTAATTAAGAGAATAATTAGTTCAATAGGGCATTAGTTTAGATCCCATGGTCAAACTAGTGCGCCAAGAATAGAATTAAGCATACAATTTATCTTTTGTGTTTCATGAGCAACCAAGCAAATGAACGAATTTCAAGTCCCTAAGTTAGGCTTTTTAATCGAATCAATTCCTCTTTCAATTATGCTTTTACATTCATGCACAATAATTTCTATTGCAACCAACAACATACAAACTACCCTCCTGTGACCATACGAATTCATCAATTGGCTTAAATGTTCACATATTCCCTTTGGAGACGACCCGATCTTACCACTTATACTACATTATCGTGTAGGTAGTATAGATTGGAGTTACAAATTTATTTGGCTAGTAAGGTTTGTGGGCGAAAACAAAAAATTTTAACCCTGATTTTGCATTAAATGTGATCCACCAAATTCGGGGATCCTAAATTTTGAGTCAACATTTGAAATCTGTAATAAAGGAAAAAATAAATATATGCAAAATAGCTAAATATACACGTGTATATATGACAAAATATGTAAAATATATATCTCAATATCAAATATGTACGTGTTTATTTATGACAAAGAATATGCAATACATGTCTTAATAGAAACAAAACTAAAATTAAAATATGTAGTATATATTATATAACCTCCAATTCAACCTCAACTTTGTAATAGTTCTAAATATATCTATAGTAAAACCTCGTGTATATTTGAAATAACATTGTATATATTTGAAATAAATCTCATACATATACATAAGAAACGAAACATAGATGAGAACAAATATTTATAACAATAATTCTACATTAAATACAATCCACAAATATTTGAGATTCTGAATTTTACGTACAAAATATTAGAAAAAAGGAATCCCCGGGGGAAATAAGAATGGGGTTGTAATTAGATATCCCCCAAGGACAAACCCTCACCACCGCTTGCAAACAAGACAACTGAAGGGATTAAATCCTAGAACGAAAGCGAGTGATCGCTTTACTTTTAATTTTGTTTTCAAATTTTTAACATAAAATAGAAAAACACATACATTCATAATGCAATAGCGGTTAAGCATGTTAAGTAAATTACAAGGAAGAAAGAAACTCGACTTTGAAAAACCTTTTCTTCAGGAATCCACAAAATTCTTCTTCCTTAGTGAACAACAATGAATCTCTTCTCAAACATGAATGTGACGCCTCCATCAGGTCTTCTTGACTATTCTCTTGGCAAGGACCAGCTTGTGGGAACCACCTTTTGAAATTGCAAAGGAAATTGAGTTTTGGAGAAGATTTTCCAAAAAAAAAAAAAAAAAAAAAAAAAAAAACTCTTATCTGAGAAAAACTTGAGAGGAACTAGAAATAGAGAGTTGGAGTATTTTGTAGGAAGCAACCCTACAAGGAAAAAGACCTTCCCCCTTTCTTTTCAACATGAAGTATGATCAAACCCTAATTCCCACGTCACATTATTTAAGTTAAAATAAAATTGAAANATTTTCAAAAAAAAAAAAAAAAAAAAAAAAACAGAACTCTTATCTGAGAAAAACTTGAGAGGAACTAGAAATAGAGAGTTGGAGTATTTTGTAGGAAGCAACCCTACAAGGAAAAAGACCTTCCCCCTTTCTTTTCAACATGAAGTATGATCAAACCCTAATTCCCACGTCACATTATTTAAGTTAAAATAAAATTGAAAATAAAAAAATTCATTTAATTAAATAAAATAGTTAATTAATTGATATTTTAATTAAATGTACATTTAAATCATATTCAAATGCACATCTCTCTCATAACTTATAGTTTTAATATGAATTTCATTTACATTAATTTGTTAACCTATAATTTTAATATGAATTTAATTCATATTATTTACTATTTGAATCTTATTCTACTAAAATAAATCTCCTTTTATTATATAATTAAATTTTGAATCTTATTCAAAATTAATTTTATATTATAATGTATCTATATACATATGCTATTAATATTATTCCCTCAATTAATTTGAACACTTCAAAATATTTCAAAAACTTATTGGTCATTGTTAATCCGTTGTAAGCTAGCAGGGGAACCTAATGGACCTACAGATTAGAAGTTCCAATGATCCGAGATTAATTAATTAAACTCTTTAATTAAATTAGCCCACATTCATTAACTATGAGTCGCTCCACTAAAGAGTCTTAGTTGCATTGTTCGCACTATAGAATATGTTGTGTCCATAGACTTAACCATTACAAGTAACTAGATCCTTCACAAGTAGTTTGTAATAACAGTTGCGTCAAATGTCCATTATACCCTTGTATTACCTCTTTCTCCTAAAGTACCATTAATTCCTCTGATGAACAATTTACTCATGGTCCTATCATGAACCATGTCCCTCTGGGGACAATTAAAGGGCAGGTACCCTTTGTTCAAGACCTAGAATCAATACTTAAGGGCACTACTCATCTGCTTACCCTAAAGGCAGGAAGGAATGAATTCCATATTGTGTAGTTATGTTCTCAGCTCCTCACTCAGTCTCATCTCTAAAATGGTAGTCTTATTGAATCGGTGACTTGAGCCACTCTCACCCATACAAATCAAACGACAAGCCTTCACAAACAATAGTTCATAACTTACTCTTGATTGAGATTGAGTTACATATGACATCTTATGAAATATTAATCTATTTAGTCAATAGCGTTACAAAGAGAGATTAAGTATTTCGCGGCTTGATCTGATATAATCTCATGTATAGGATACCCCCACTCATATATCTTCATACGAACGATTTGGATCACATCATTTGTGACATTTACAATATTTTACAAAGTGGGTCGTTTCCATAGTGTACCTTGGATTTTTCCGTAATGGATAACTCAGTATTGCATTTTTAAAATAATAAACTATTATCAAATAACTAATTAACTACAAGGTTTTAGGGCATAAATCCCAACGACAACATTCATGCTTCATTATCCAACACTCTATCCACCTTCACATCAATTCAAACCCATGGATCCTACTTGTTCAAGTGAACCAATTACCCAACACCCTCCACTCCTGCAAATCTGCCTCCAAAATAGCCTTATCAAACTCCTCCATATCATTACCATTGGGACTCCCACCGTAGGTTTTCACCAAGATATGGATAGCAGTAAAATCACCCATCACATGTAAGCCCTACTTTCATTCTTAACTTACTAAGCTAAGTAAATTGAAGTGTGGACTTAGTGAAATTTTTCCTTGTTTAGGACCAAGGTTGCGTGGAAGAGGTGCACATGAAAGGCTTAAGAGTTGGGTGTTAAGGGAGGAACATGTGTGGGAAAATGCCTAAGTGTTGGAGTTTGGGCATTAAACTCATGTGTGGTAGCCGAGCCTTAAGTGTGACGCCTAGGCATCCAAGTGATGCTAGGTATAAGCCCTAAACTTTTCTCCTTATTCTTGCAAGTAGGGCTATGTATGTGTTTGGATGCACAGAAAGGGGAAACTAAATGGTTAAGTTGTGACCAAAAGAATTAAAGTTCAAAATGAATTAATTTAGTTATTAATAATTAAGTAATTAGATTAATAATTTAAAATTCAAAGTTATTAATTAATTAAAAGAAATGCTGGAATTTTGAAAAAGCCAAAAGAAAATTAAAAAGAAAAGAAAAGAAAGTGGAGAGAGAGTGACATGAGGTGGCTATATCTTAGGCTTTTGACCATGCAATCGGTGGTCATCTTCTTCTCCAAATTGAAGGGTTGAGCGTGAACAATCTACTTGTGCAAACCTTGAATTTCTTCGACCTATTTGCAGAGAAATGAGTGAAGAGTAAGTTCTTGGGTTGCCTTGAAAATTAAAGCACGAGAACTTGATGAAATTCATGGTTGAAGAGGAAGTGTGCAGTGTTGAGCAATCTGAGTAAGCTATGGTGTCTTGAAGTTTCCGAGTGGTAGAAGACGAGTTAGAAGCTAAAATTTTGAGGTTAGTAAGCTAAAAGACTCCTTCACATTTCGTAAGAAGGATGTTTGTACCAATAATGAGTAGAAGTTCGTGAAATAATAGAAAAATCGAGAAGATTTAGAATTTTCGATGAAATCTGGAACAACATTGAGATTTTGACAAATTCGTCGCAATTCAAGAGGAACTTGAAGTCCAATTTTTTAGGCAAGCAAGTTAAGACATTCCTTAAAGAGATTTATGGAAGAATTTTGAAGTAATTTGGTTAAGAAATGAGTGAAAATCAAGTTTTTTTTTTTTTTTTATGATTGTTGTATTTTGTCGAAGAGCAGGGGAGCCCGCCAGCAACCAATAGCCCACAGCCCCACACCCAACACGCATAGTGAGCGCCCAGCGCGCCCAGTTTGCGTGTCCTGCCGCCCACCCTTGTGCCAGCATGGGCCCATAGCCCCCCATGCTGCCCATTTGAAGGCCCACGACCATTTTAGGTAAAAATGAGTTATTTTTGGGTTCAAATCATATTTTTCTTGAAATTTTTTTTTCTATAAGATGAGTATTTTTGGACCCTATGCTAATTTTAGGCTATGTCAAGGAATTTAGGAAAATTGTGCTACCCTAAGTTATAAAGTTTTGGGAATTAAATGAAGTTTTAGGGAACCATACTCACTACTAGGATGTGCTAGGCTTAAATGGTTACTCAAAGAAGGTTATTGAAAGGTGGTGATCTGATTTTCAAGTTAAACATCAATAGGAGACACATATAGGCCCGAAGGATCGAAAAGAATCTGTGAGTGACAACTTTCAATAAATTAAACATTGTTCCTTAAATGTTTTCTCTATAAGCATGAGTTTACAAGCATAACATGCTTATAAGCATAATTTATACGTAAGATTGCAAGCCTGGAAGTATGTTTGAATGTTACTTAGAGCTTTATAAAAGCATGTTTATTTGAAGTTCAATTTGAGAATTTTGAAGTTTTTCATGAAATTATGTTTGATGAAAAGTTCTCCCTATAAAAGCATGCTTGTATTTCATAAAATGGTCTAAAAATGGACCAAATGTTGAAGGACATTAAGAAGGCGTATAGGCAACCCTAAATCGTGGAACTCAATGCTGAAGGACATTGAGAAGGAATTTGAGTATCCACTTGAACTCAACATTGAAGAACATTGAGAAGGTGTTTAAGTATCCACTAGGACCTAGAACTGAAGGACATGGAGAAGGTACTTAGACGGCCCGAGATTAGTTACTCATATGTGCACATAGAGAGAGTTGATGCTGTTGTGTTGAGATTACTCCACTCAGCTAAGGATGTTTTCGACGTTGAGAGTATTGAACTCGCTCCACCTTAACTAAGGTTGTTTTAAACTCAACAAACATGTATTATGAGTTTTAACGACCATATTTCTAGATAACTTGTTTGATTGATTCATGTCAAAGTTTGAGCTGAGTTTTATGCTAAAAGTATGTTTTATCATTATGTCACTCATTGGACAATCCAACTCACAATTTTTCTTGAATTTTCTTTCTTCCAGGTAGCAAGAAGTGTTTTATCAAGTATAATTTCCTTGTTAAATATACAAGACGACTTTTCTTCTTTATTCTTAGTTTACTCTTAGTAGATTCATTGAATAACTTAGAGTTTTTTTTTCTATTCTCTTTTTCTATTCAGCAGTTCCTAGTCAACCAAGTCTCATCTGATCAGACTGCATCTTTTAGTTTGTAGTTTCTTGTATGAACCTGTATCTAAGACATGCTTACATTGTAAATAAGGAGTGGAGTTTGTGAGTTTGTATATTGTCTGTATATGGATGTTCTGAGAATGATGTTTAGTTGGAAGTTATGTAAATTATTTATGAACTATGTATGTTTATAAGAAAGTTAGAACTTGTTGGTTATTACCTGTTTATCAGGTATTATAAGTTTACGAGTTTAAGAAGAGTAGAAGTTTGACAATAAATGTCGTAAAAGGGTCGATACTTGTTGTCCTTACATTCTTTCAAAGGTTAAAAGGTACTTGGGAGAGGGTGTGACATCATAACTCCAGGGCCCTGCCACGTAGAACAAAAGCTGGAGATGATCGCAAAGGGAACGCCTCTCCCCCAGACAATTAGCTGCGCACACAAGCAATATTCACACTACTTTAAGTCAAACGATCAATCAAAGCTCCAGTAATAACCTGATCCTCCACCACACCAAGACAAAAATTATACAAAAAGGGATTCCATATCACCCAAATGTGCTCCACACCCCCATTACTATAGCTACACATACACTTCCACTTCACCCTAAATCTAGCCACAACATCAAAACTTTCTTGGCAAACTCTCCAAAGACAACGCACCTGCATGGAAGTAGAACGCAAAAACTCACCCAGAGCTCTACATTTCACAGGGTCAATAAAACTCCCACATTCCACGAACATCAACTAATCATGAGACAAACTATCCCACCAGACCGCAACAAACTCACCCAAAGGACCTCCTTGATCACCCAAGTCACTAACCACCAACAACGGAGAGGGGCCTGAATCAACTAAAGCCAACACCAAAGAATCATCCTCCACCTCTTGTAGACTCTGAAAAGGTTATGAACCATCAAACCTGAGCCCCCTTCCTACTTGATCTCCCTCCCCATATCCCTCTTACACCTCGACACAGGGATGAAGTCATCCTCCTTAACAAGGTTATCAACACCCAGAGCCATAAGTCCTGTCCCCACCTTCTCCTCCTCCCAATTAGCAATATCAGGAGCTATAAGGTTGGGAACTACCAAGGCCTACTCCACTAACCTAGGAGCCTCCCTAGACGGGACCACTCCTACACTCCCCACCTTATTCCCCTCAGTAGTTAGAGCCACCTCCAACACTTCATCCTGCCTACTGCATTGCCCACCTCCATGCCCAAAAGAATTACACTTCACACATTTTTTAAGCTTCCAATCATAAGTAACCAGAACAATGGAATCTTTGCCCCTAATCCTCACTGTCATAGAAGAGGGCATCTCAAAATCACCAGCAACCTCCATACACACTCTCGCATACGACTACCTACGCCTTTCTTTAGTTGTCATATCATGGGCAATTGGTTTCCTTACTGCACTAGCTATCACAACCAAACCTCTATCTGTCCACAACTCGATATGGATCCTAGCTAACTTGATCCATACAGGAACAAAATAAAAAACAAAGGACTAAGGCACAATCCTTGGGAACCATTTACAAAGTAAGATGCGCTTACCTCCAAGATGCAACAGACCATTCGCAAGGACCAAATCTCTTGACTCGGCACGATAGAATTGGAAGATAATGAGCCATTCTCCAACAACGTAATATTCGACATCTCCCCTTCCCCCAAATGCATTCCGTAAGACGATGAATAACCAAATAAGGCGATTTAGCATCAACAAACTGACCCACCAAAGATCTCTCCCACATCCTAATCCCCACCTCCAACACTTCCTCGGAGGGCACCACCACCACTTTGTTCCCTTCCACCATCGGAGGGGTGAAGTCCAACTGCATGGAGGATGGGGAACTGAATAGGGAAGCCCAAGACGACTTCAAATTAGCTACACCTTCAATGCCTACTCTAGACTGGCCCCTTGAAGGAATTTCAATTGCTGAAACGGATCGTAAACCATCAAAACCAGGAGACGAGCGTGAATCAATCGAGTTATGAGCTCCCAGGCCACCCCCGCTAGAACTGCTCGAGCCCAAACCACCTAAGAGGGTCCAGAAATTCACAAGCCCATACTTAGTGGACTGCCCATCAGACTGAGACACCACCAACTCAACAATGCCCAGTCGAACCACACCAAGCCCACGCTTTTAGTATTTTATATTAAATTTATATATATCCTGAAATAATAATTACAAGTGTACCCTCAAATGTCCATGTCCTTTTTTTTTTTTTTTTTTTTTTTTTTGGT
>QLSR01000069.1:1439296-1460084 GCA_031780015.1 Citrullus colocynthis | reverse complement strand
TTTTTTTTTTTTTTTTTTTTTTTTTTGAGTCCATCCAGATACGATTTTTTTTTTTTTTTGAAACGCTCAAATGTTTATTATAGATTAGATATTGGGAGATGGAATTAACAAGGAGGACTAGAGTTGTGACTTCTAATCATTGACCTCAAATTGAATGCATAATGCCTTCAGTTTTTGGTTTTTGACTCAAAGTAGTGAGAAAAAGACACTATTGACCCTTTCTTTTTATCTTATCTTATTTTACTCTCTTTTGTGATTTGGATGATGGTTTGCTGCCGAATTTAACTTCGGTACTCAAACATAAGAAAACATAGTTTTCTTTTGCTTTTAACTCAATGGTTAAGGCAACTTTATCTCCTAAAAAAGGACTAAGAACTTTTAGAGATACGCTTAATTTTGTTCATATTTTGATCTAAAATGAAAAAGTAACTCTCCTCCATTCATTCACTCTGCTTTTATCTTCTCTAAGAGGTTATAGGTTCAAATCTCTCCCTAAAGAGACTTTTTTAGAAGTATATTTGCAAATTCCATTACAACAACCCATACAAATTTAGACTTTCAACCTCATTTCTCTATTCAATTCGAATACGATCTATAAATCTACAAATCTAGCTACCCGAAAAGTTCTTCAAATCCATGAATGAAGAACCCCTAAAACGGCTAGGGTAAAGAAATTTTCAAATAGTCACCACATAGTTACCATCAATCAACAACCCGCCCAACTGAGTAGGAATCTGCAACTCCTAAATGAACAAAATTTTTGTTCATGTTAGCGGCCGAAAGATATACCTTAAAGCCAATACAAGGAGAAAGCTGAACTCATTCCAAGCAACTTGATAAGCTCACTCCAAGCTTCAACTTCAAAAAATGCCAAACTTTTGCTCTGAGTAAAAGAAACTCTGAAAACTAAGAGTTAACACGATATCAAATCAAGAAGTACAGCACCGTAGCTGCCTGCAAGTAAGAATTGAATCGTGGCAGAGATGCCAATACTCCCTGTAAGGTATACACATCCATGGCATCGGTGAAGGAAGGCCAACCTTCATTGTCAATGATGTTCTGCGCGAGCAGCATGGATAGTTAGATAAATATCCAGTAACACCAGGAATAAAAGCACTTTATTACCTTCTTCCAGTCAGGACTCCATGAAAAGTAGAAGATAGTATCGACCAAGAGAAGCCAGAGTAAATATTTCTATAGTGAGGCAGGACCAGTTCTCCTGAAGTTATAGTATCACAAAATAATGATCAAATGAAAGAATGAAATATATTTTTCATACAAAAACTGCCTGCGGTACTTCACGTTAGTCTTTCTTATACATCTCACAACTTTGTTATCATGCCTGTGCGAGACAACTATTTGTTATCATGCCTTGTTGATAGGTAAAAGGCTATAGTTTAAACTTTTTAAATTCAAGGACTTAACCGAAAGCCTTTATCACTTGCATAAAATTGACAATCAATACGTGATGAAAGGAACAGAAGTGTACTTAGCCAAATAACAAAAACCATACAATGAATGCACTAGCAGAACATACTCTAGAGTCGGTACAAAATTACAAATAGGTCTCCTAAATAGTTATCGAGAGGATCTTTTTATTTTTGTAAGCATGCAGTTAACAAATCAGATTGGCTATGTTTCACCTCATCTAATACCAAATAGTCCAGTTTATGATAGAGAACTAACCTATGCCCATTAAGTTGCTGTGAAGATATGAAACCAAAACTGAAGATCTCGTCATGATCATCTCCTCATTCTGCTCCAAGATCTTAGTTGGTACATCAAAGTTTTCAGAAGAGTTTCTGTCTAGACTACCCGTGGAATTAATGTGGCAAGAAATTATTTCAAACCATATCCCAGAAGGAAATGTTTTCCGCTTCACCAACCAAAGGAAAATTTTGGTATAGGGTGTAGCATGAATAACAGAAATTATAACTTCAATTAGCAATTTGATGAAGCTGACAGATGTATTCAGAATGGTAAAGAAGACATAGAAGACTGAAGTAGTGGGTAAGAGAAGTAATAGTGGTGTAAAAATAAGCGATCCAACAATATGTTGCTTCACAATGTAGTCATAACTATCAATTCTGTTCCGAAGAGGATTCTGTTTTTGACCCCTGCAAAGAGATTCAGCATTCAGCAACATTAAGCATAATTACAAGAACAAGAAGATTCATGAAGTCTGAAACTGATATTTAACAATGTACTATTTAATTTCAGCTGGCTGCTAGATTTGATCCCACATGCTAATTCCCATCCATTTGATTAAGATATTATCCTCCTTGCATTCTATGTTACACCTATTATACCTCTATTTTCTCGCAGATGCCTAGGCATTGAGACGGAAGGATGCTATTAGAGGGGAAAGTTTTTCAAACACTAATACTACATGCTTTCCAGACTTCAAGCTAGACACCTGTTTCTCCTTTTCTTCATATCAAATGCAATTGGCTTCTCTCAATACAGAAATATTTATTAGATAAAGTTTGAAACTCCGTCAAGCATCTCCGTAATAGATAAGAAAGCATTTATGAAAATCCAAGGCTGCATTAGAACCACTGGCAAAAGGCATGGGGATAGGTCAATTGGCTCCAAATTCCTATTTTAAATGCACTACAATACCTTTGTAAAATCTGACTGACCATCAAAAGCCTGAATGTAAAATAACTAAATAATCTAGATTCAGAAAGTTTCAAGCATCAAAAGAGCTTTTTGGTATTGCTGTAGTAGGCTGGCAACCACCCCAGCCATTGCCCTTCTCCAGGGGAACACAAAATAGAAAAAGATCAAGATTAACAAACCAAGGCACGAAATTTTTTGTCCAACTTAGTACATCAGAGCATATTGAAATTTGGCCATTGCCTATTCACCTCATCATGCTAATAATGTAATTAAATTTTGTTGGTTTAAATTGGTGGCACTATTTACAATTTCATTATAAACATCACGGTTATGCCAAATTTGAGGGATCTCAAAGAAGAGTTACCTAAAAATGCGCCATAAAGCTGCTAACGCCTGTATCTGTGATGAATATATAAGGGAGATAAACCAATGAAGGGTCGGCACATGGCAAGTTGCTACTGATATCAGATCTGAGGTCAATGCAGCAGGCAAGGTCCCTCCAAAAAGAATCCCCAATATAGCAAGCGCTTTAATGACATAAATAAATATAAAACCAACGAAGAACCAAAGTGTAGACCAAATTTGGATTGCATTGAGAGATATCATGCCAAGGACTCCAGCCAATTCTATGTTTAATTTGAAACCTGCAGGGACTCCCATCAACCACACACAACCTGAACGCAGTATATGATTTGTGATATCCCTAGCAAGGTTTGAAATCAACGAGCAAGTTAAATCTGCATAACATAACAATGCCACACCAACCACATTTCCCAGCAACACATCAGCAGCTATGCTTGTCCACATTGAATGCTTCTGTAAAGCAATTTTCTCTGCGTATTCAACATTTGATAGGGACCTTCAAAGACAAACAGAATATAAAAAGAAGAAACAGTTCATCATCTTTGACAATGAAAACCCCACGGCACAACAGAAAATTAATAGAGCCAGAAATATTATCCAAACAGAATTTCTTACCTCGTGCCATGCTCTTGAAGTATAATCGGCCAATACAAAATTTGACAACACCGAATTCGGACATTTATGCATGTGGCCATGAATATTCTTGAGACTACATTAGACATCCATAATTGTGGTCCAATACTATGAAGTTTATAAGAAAACTGAAAAGTCATATAGAAGAGAGTAGAAAGTGAAGCAATTGACACAGCCAGAAGACTCCACATGAATGAACAACACCTGCAAGGCAAAAGTGCTGAACGTCAAACATTTGAAGTAAATATTGATAGAGTTTAGTCGCCAGAGTCAAAGCCATAAAAGAAATACCTGTCAACAATGGAAAACTGTGGGGATCTTTTGGCATGCAAATGTCTTTCAAGTGGTCTTTTAGCAGCTGCGGAACAGTTGATAGCCAAAATGACTGTATCCTGTACATGGGTGAATAGGCATGTAAGAAACTACAATTCTGCTAGCTTGAAAATGAGAATCCTTAAAGTTTCCATTACCAAGTCAAAACTTAGTTCCTTTCGCTTAAGTTCATCAACCCACTTTGGTTTCTTGAAAGACGAACTTTCTTGCTTGGATGAATTTGAAGGTCGCAAAGAGAAATGATGGCAGTTATATACAGGAGAATCATAAAATACGACCTACATAAATTCCAACAGGGCAGTTAGCCAACATTAACTGTTAAAAAATTAGGAACAAATCAACAGCAACATTGATTAATCATGACTTACATACGTGAACATCACAATTAGACACTTTCTGCCCGTTCCAACAAAGGTAGTCCAATTTAGGAATCCAAAATACTTCTGAGTTTTGATACTTCTCATCGGAATCAAATTCCAAGAATAGCCAGTTACTGTTTCTACTATAGACTTGCCTACTTTGCTCTGACAAACCACCTAAATAATGGCATTGAGAGGTGAATTTTCCACAGCTGCCTGTGATATTACCCTCACTGTTCCTCCCGCTTTCATAATGACAACAAGAAGTTTGTTCTCCATTCAATACGTCAATGCCATTGCGTGAAAGAACTTCGCCACAACAGAATTTTGGAACACATTGTCCAAGTAGAGAAAATACTGTCTTATCACGCAAAATTGCAGGCATGGTCCTGTCTGTATCACAGAGAACTTCCTGGAAGAAGGTAATAATACTTTATTTGACTATTTTTTGAGAATAAATAATGGTTTGAAAAAATCATCATAAGAAATGAAAGAGGAAAAATATTAGCGAGTAGTCCTAATAATATAGAAGCTATAGAAGGCAAGTTTTCAGGGACTCGGAAGAAAGCAGCTCCTACAGGAATTGCATGACTATGACCTAGTAGATACCTTACGAAGGAAAGAGAAGGAAGTCTAGTGAAATACGATTTTAACACCCTACATGCTCAATGCAAATAAATATCATATAAGACCAAATGTTTTTCTCCTTCCTCCTACTATCCACCATTACAATTATTCTTCGGTCATAGCTATCAACAGCTACTTAGCATGTTCGTGATTCATTTAGGATATTCATCATTAACTTAGGTCATAGCTATCATCCAAGTTGATTGCAGATAAAGAAATGATCAATTTGGTGGGCGATGCAAAGAGGGAAATGGTAGAATGCAACATTTTGTCCTTCATGGTGAAAATGTTGGGCTCCGCCCTTGTATACAAAGAAACCAAAAGATGAATATTGATCAAATAACCTGCAACTCTTCATCCGTTTTCCTATATTACCAGTATTCCTTTTTCCATCATTCAACTGCCCCACATGAGCATTATGAATAATTCACCCTCGTGCATCACGATGAAAAAATTAACACCAACCCCATTCCTCCAAAAATCATGATGAATTGATGAACATTACATAGTGATAGAGCTGCACAAATGGCGCAAAGCTTGTAACAACAGTGTGAAAGAAGAATGTTGTACCTCGAGATCACATTGGAGTTGAGATAGTGAAACATCGCTACAAGTGAATGCCACAACAGCGTCAAGGGAATCTGAAGAAGGTACAAACCATCCAAACAAGAGACAAGAAGACGACAGTTCACACAGTGAATGCTGCTTAGGCCACCATAGCCTACACTTCCCATTCATTTTCATCTCATGGTTATTATATCCTCTGGACTATCATGTACTACCACACTACAAAAATCTGCACGTAAAAATTAGTAATGCCCTAAAAACCTAGAAAACTAAACAATTATTCTTCTTATGTACGATGTAAACTCAAACCACTATTATTAAAAGTAAAAGGAACTCTGGGCCTTGGGGATTCAAGCGCTAGCCATGTATCTAAGATACTAAATCCTAAAAGTTTTCTAGCAACTAATGTTGGTTCGTATAAGCTGACAGAAATTCACAGGCATTACAAGACAGTAGAGGAGATATTCCACACTTGATATTGCAGGCAAAATTTTCATAAATTGAAATCTTCCTGAAAGAAATAAACGCTTCGAGCAATAATGAAAACTAGAACATCGAACTCTATCCGCGGTTTCAGGCACAGGAGCATATTAAAGGCACACAAAATTTACAATGATGATTGCAAGAACTGGTTGGGAGAAATAAAACATCAGCTGGTCCTCATAATTTGATTTCAGAATTTTCTAAAATCGATGAAACTATCTCGAAATCAAGAAATACCTGCACGCACTGATATGGCCGTGGCCTGCTAGCCGCTGTGAAACCCTGACAAAAGTGAAGGCTTACCAAGCGAGGCGAGGCCACCAGATGCTGTTACCAGAGAGAGAGAGGGAAATGAAAGCCGGCGGCGGCCAAGAGACGGTCAGATTTGGGGGCTACGCCGATGGGTCTAAAAGTACAACGAGGAGAATTGTGAGAGAAGAAGAAGATGAAGAAGCTAGGAATGACATGGGCAAAAATGTTCTTTTTCTTTTTTTTTTTTTTTTTCCTTTTTGGAAAAGTTATAATTTTTTAAAATTCTATTATTTTAGAGGGAAGAAAAGAAAGTAAGAACATATCTCTACTACTTCTATTTATAGAGCTGTGAGAATATTGAACATAAATAGAAAGTTAATAAATGAATTTATATACCACAGATTATGGACATCTATATAATTATAATATTTATAATACTCCCCTTAGATGTTCATAGTGAAGGTAAAAGAGTATATTTTTTATATACTTTAATAATTGTCCTCATTAAAAACCTTCCCAGAAAAATTTACTGGGAAAAACCATAGTCAAGGAAAAAGTATACAATAAATTTACTCCTCTCATGGAAACATCACATGACATCTCATAATTGTCGCAGTCAAATGTTGTACACTAACTTCTCAAATGTTGTTTTTAATGACATCTTCATAATAAGTCTGTCAAGTCGTCTTTTAAAAAAATTTGTTGGATCATGATAGCCACAATTTTCTTCAAGGTCATGGATGTAGAAGTTTATGTTGTGATTCTATATTCATATAATAACATTTTTGGGCAGCCTCATGGCTCGTCAAGATTTTAGTAATTGTTATAATATGCTTCAGAAACTATCATAATATAAAAATTTGTCTCCATGTACTAATTAAGTAACCTTATCTTTTTAAGACCTAGCTGTTATGGGTTAGATAAATAACTTGTATCTTCACAACCAACTAGATCATAATTAAATTTATTGGAAAGAAAATAAATAAATATAAACTAATTCTCATATAAAACATAATATATCTTCAACTTTACTCCAATATCTTTCTTTTAGAGAATATTATATCTATGTAGCAAAATTACTAAAAATACTACAACAAGTAATATATAACAAAAAAAATATATTAGTTTCCCAAAACTATGGTTCTTCGGGACCTAAAGTTTTTCGTAATCATATCCTTAGATTAGATTATATATCTTTTTCAAAACCACCATGAGAGTGTTCAATGGTGTAATTGGTCCATATAAGCTCTTTTATGTATAACTTGATGCAATCTCATCTGCTTTATGTTTTATTTGCAAGTTAAGACAAAACTTTGTTTTCCAAAACTTTCATCTCAATTTCTTTCTTCAAAAAGTTTATTGCATTTGAAATCTTTTCAAGAGTTTCCATTATATATTCAGATCATCAACATATACCTATATAGTAAATCTTGATTATGATTTCTTTATAGTATCATATGGTCAAATAGAGTCATTATTTTATAATCTTATTTCAACAAATATTTAATAAGGTAAATATCACATTCGTCCAGAAGGCTTTATAAGAATTTATGTGATAAATATAATTTTCTAATATTTGAATTATATGATTTCGGTACCTTTAATCTTTCAAGGATTTTCATAAATTAAATATCATTATTAAGCAATTCATATCAATGCAGTAAGACTACATCTTTAAGATGTATGTTAAGTTATTCATATACAGTATGATAAATTAGATATCTCATGCTATTATATCCACCATTAGAGAATATGTTTCCTAATAGTCAAATACAACGTTCTTTACGAGAACGATTGTAGAATCTATCTAGCTTTGTATCTTGTGACCTTATTTTATTTATTTTTCTTGCAAATACTTACTTGTATCCCAATGTCTGGACTACTAGTCCTCACGATTGAAAAATGAGTTAATTTCTATTAGATTGTTTCTTTCCACATAAGCCAATCCTTTTGTATGTCGACATTTTTCAATAAATCTAAATACATAATACTCATTTTCATAAATAATATCAAGAGCAACGTTGTATGTTGTTAACTTATATAAATTTGGTTCCATTTTTTTCATGTCATGATATAATTTATCGAGATCTCGTTATTATCCTCATTATTTATTATTATTATTATTTTTTTTTTGATATTCTTATGAGTGCTCATATTTAGGATTTATTTTGGAATGTCCCCTATTCTTAATTGAGTCATTTTAATTATTGACTACTTTTTCGAGGATCTTTATCTTTGGAACCCATTTGTCTATCACGTTCCAGGCGTGGTATAGAAAACTTGTTGCACTAGGATATCAATTTTATACAGTGTATTTACAATTAGTTTATATATCTTAGTCATTTTCTTACAACTGTAAATTCTCTGTAAATACATCTAGCATTTGATTTACAATATAAAAATTAATTATCTTTTGAACTTCTAGTTCAAAGTGATCTGTATGGTGATCAGAATCAGACACTATTTATGCATTCCATTCCATTTCTTTTTCCAACTTCTTCTTAATTCTTTCCCCTAATGTTGGAAAACTTGTCTCATTAATAACAATTAGCAAATTGTGCAGTAAATATATTACCCGTCAGGGGTTAAGAAATATTTAATAATTGAAGTGAAATCAATTACAACATCAATTTATAACCTCTTTTGAGGTCTCATTTTAAATTGTTCTATCATCTTAATTGTTATTTTGGAACAATAATTTAAATATTGATTGCACATCTTGCATATGAAATATATTTGGCTTATGGTCATAAACTCATAAGTCATTGGGTTAGAGCATAAGTACAACATAACATGATTTCATACAGATTTAAGAACTTTGCTATTTGAAAATAAACTACAAGATGTTCAAAACTTATCCCAATCAATATAAAATAATAATTATCAAATGTTTGGGATGAACTACTAGCATTATCAAAACAAAAATTTTTAATTTCACAATCATAAAATCTGTGCCCTTATTTTAACTATTTGAGCAACTAATCTTGTAGAGATGAGGTTTTGATATGGAAATAAAGATATATATGACCATCAACTGGATGCATCAACAAAAACCATAAAGTATTTAAATTCACTTGGTGGATTAATAAATCTGTTCCATGAATCAGTTTAAAAAATAAGAGAGGTTCAATTTTAGTTTTAGCTAGTGAGAGTTTGATAATTAATCTCTTAAGAACAAGCCACGCATGAAAATTTATTAGATTGAAGAATCTTCTAGTTCTTCGGTGGATGTCAATGTATACTTCTAATACTTATTTTCACTATTGACCCAAAATGACTCATCATATCAAATAAAAATGTATTTGGATTAATGAACTTCAAGTTCATTGCTACATATATTTCAATTACACGAATGTGTGTAATATAATTAAGAAAGAAAATTAGACAACTTTTCTATATATATTTCCCGTATGAGACAATAGATATAGTATATAAATATCATATATCATTCTTATTATTAATCAACTCTCTAGATAATATCAGATACAACATATACCTTCCAAACTTATTGAATTTCTCTTTTATTTACAAGAGAATAAATTATATTAATGGTAAATCTTGCTCTTCTAGGTAAAATAATATTTTTTTCCCCAAAATCTTTAATAATCAAATCTACAGGACTTAATATCATATTTGATTTTTCACTTCAAGCCTTTTAAACTTTGGAAATGTATTGTCTACTTAAAGTATAATATGCTTAGATGCACTATATGCAAACATAAATATCAATTATTTCTATTCTCTTCAGGAGATTCAAAATCAACCCAAATATCTCATATACAAGTGAATCAAAAAAATAATCATCTTTTCAAGAGATTCTAAGAAATTTGTAACATCCAAATAATACGATATTTAGAGGTTAAAAAGAAAAGTTATCTCTCTAAGAGATTCGAATAAATTCTCAAAATTTGCTTTCATATTTTTATTTTTCATTATTGAGAATTTTAATGTTCAAAAAGACTTTGTACGGCAGATACAATGTTAATGTCTCTTTTGTATCACAGTTGAAAAATAAAATTCTCTTTCAAAGCATTGTATGTGTGTGGTTTTAATAGAATAATTATTTCTTCCTTTATAACATGATCACGACCACAATCATTAAATATTGAAACATTCACTTTAGGGAATAATATTAAGTTATTTAGTCAAAATTCATTATTATATGTTCATTCGTTTTATTTAACCTCAAAAGAGATTAGATAAATAAAATTTATTAGTTTATAAGTATTTATTAATTTAAAATATGCGCAACTACAAGTGCAAGACAAAAAACAATGAGCACTAATTGATTTATGCAACTTCAGGTGCATTAAATCAAAATCAACTTTAGAATGAGTAATTAACTATTATACATAATTTTTGTAAACTTTGTCATGATAGAATTTAATAAAATACATATAGCCACTATAAATTTCAAAAGTTCACAAATTTGTTCACATGAGAATAATTAAAATATTAAACCATCAAAGAAATTTCAATATTAACATGACAAAAATTTGACTAATTCAACTCCCAGGTAGAGGTGTTCCCTTATGGTTAGCAGCTTAAATACCTTAACCTACCTAGACAGAATAATCATTAGATAGAGTTCATAGTCAATTTTTTTTTTTTTTTTTTAATTTCTAATTCATCAATCTTTTAATTAATAACTAATTAATATATTAATGACTGAATCATTAAGCTTTATTTTTAATCTTAAAAAAAACTAATTTACTTAAAAAATAATCTTTAATATTTCAAAATCTTGGACCTTTCAAAATAAAATTAAACATAGTCTTGGATATTTATTCTAATCATATTTCAAAGATAAAAGATAGTATTATTGGAAGATAATCTTAATAGATAAAGGATAATATAAGTAGGAGAGAATCTTAATCTCTATTAGAAAGCTTCCAACAATTTGAAGATGAAAGATAAACATCCTAATTGAATTTTTCTATTCAAATATATAAACATATAAACTAATTAGGAAACATCTTAATTAAATCTAAAATAAGATCATAATTTAGAATCTTGGCCTAATTAACCTACTTTATGCAAAGTAACAAACAATTGTAAACATATATGATAGTTTACAATTTGGTAGTCTTAAGAAATTGAAGACAATTTAAATTGTTAGAATTTAAATGCGAGATATATCTTGATTGACCATATCAATTTTCCTTTATCGAAAGTTTTTTTGTGCTGATTAAACACCAAATCAAGAATAAACATTGACATTTTTTTCTATTCAATTGATTACTTGCTTGTGTTTACACACACATGCCACAACTGCACAAGTAAATAGTTATCATATGATTTTTTTTTTTTTTTCACACAAATAAGAACTTAAAAAGGAGATTAATTTTGTTTGTAGGTATGTATTACATTATCCAAAATTTGTTTTCCATACAATTATAATCTCCACCATGAATGCTTAATTCGATTCTTAAAATTTCAAATCTCATACATAACAAATTTTAAAAAAATAATAAAAAAAATAAAACTCATAAAAGTCCATAAAATTTAGAAATGGATCTAATACAAAAACCTAATTAACGTCAAAGTTACAATTCAATTTCACATTCTACATATGTTGCATATACGAAAATTTAAAATACTCACATTCTTTTAGACTTTAGTTTTAATAGAATAAAGATAAATGATCGTAATGAGAAAATCAATAATGAATACGTCAAACACATGCATATAATTTTGTTTCTTCTAACCCAAACAAAGTCAAATCACCAACATCAAAATACTCACCATATTTGATGAAATTCTAAATACCTAAAAAATTATGGAGAAAATTCCGGCGGGTCGTTACCGTTCTTGATATTCTAATGATGATATTCTAATAAATCAAATCTAATATCTACAAAATTTTCAAAATGGTAGAGACTAGTGCTGATAATGTATTATAAAATGGAGAGAAAAGAAGAACAAATATAAGAACATAAGAGAGAAATTGAGAGAAGCAAGTAAAAAAGGTATATGTATTATTCTCAATTGAGGTTAATGGATGAATTTGTAGCCTATAGAGGTTATGGACATCTATATAATTATAATATTTATAATAATTATATATATTTTTTAAATATTTATTTGGTGGTAGATTTAGGAATTCGATCCCAATTTAAATAACCACCCGAAATGAGTTTTTAAAATATTTAGAAACTATATAATTAGGTACAGTTATTAACTGAATTTTTCAAAATTTGAAAATAATGTCTTTTTCTTTTTTGCAAATGTATTGAATTACAATAAACGTGAAGGACTTCAGGTTTCACAATCATAACAAAATTATAATTAATAGAAAAAAAAAACAAATAAGAAAACCACCATGCAGAAAAGCTCACACAACTAAGGAAATAGGTCTAGAAGAGCTAAATCCCTAAAATATTAGTCACATGCCACTTGGGAATATTAGAGAAAAACATTGACTCTCCAAATATGATAGATTGCTACACCTCACACATACTACTCTCCAAATCTTATGTTGTAACTAATTATGGAATCATATCATATAAATATAAATTATTTAAAATTAACTTATGAAAATTATGTTAAAGAAAGTATAGAATTATTAGGGTTGTTTTAAAATATAGTAAAATGAACCAAACTATTTAGAAATGTAAAATAAAATTATTGTATAGATTGCGATAGACTTTTTTTTTTATCGCTAATCGACAATATTTTTTTTTTTATATATTTATAAATAGTTTGATATTTTTTCTATTTATAGTAATTTTTATTAATGTATGTGTTTGGATATTGTGGGATAATTAAAATCTGAAAGTTAAATATTTGTGTTTCATGTTATCAATTTTGTTTATAGAAATCAAAATTAAATAATTAATTAAATGAATGAAAAAGACCAATTAATAACGAAGTCATCAATTAAATTTAGAATTCTTTAATATGTTATTATATTAATTAATTATTTAAACAGTTAAAATAAAAATAAATGAACAATTTTGCGTCAAACATTTAATAATTAAATTAATATAAATTAATTAAAATATTAATAATTCATAATAATAGTCTATATTAAATAGTTAAGATAACATAACATATTAATTGTTAATGTATTAGTTGAAATTCATAAAGTCTAAATAATATATTTTTATTTAATAATTATTTAAAAATAATAGTAATGAATAATTGATATTAATTAATTAATTAATTGGGCTGTATTTTATTGTTTATCCCCAGCATAAAAATTCCACCATTATACAAGGGTATTAGAAAACCCATATCACATAGATTTTTAAAGTTCTTTTGATAATAATTCATTGATTTTAAAAAGTGAAATTCTATTAAATATCTATCTAAAATAATATGAAAAATCTGTGAAATAAATGGGTCCTTAGAATTTTGGAGGTTGAGTCTTGAAACAAGTATGCGGGAGATCAAAAATTTTGGTTGAGATCATTGCCACCATGTTCCAAGCCCCAATTTTTTAATTTAATATTCTAATGGATATTTATTTTGACATTCAAAATTTTTAGATAACTTTAATTTTATTATCTTGAATTATTTGGATGGTAAATTGAATTTTTTAGTATAAAATTGAATTATTGGGTTAAGATAATTCAATTTAGGTTAGATAAAGATTTGAAATTTAGATTTAATTCAATTGGTGAAATTTATTTTGATGGGGAGAATTAGAGGTTGGATTTAAAAATTGAAAGATTTGGAATAATCTAATTTAAGAAAAATGAGGTAATTAAATTGATTTGGGGATTTGTTGTGATGGAAGATAAAGATTAATACGTATATATTGGTAAAGGAAAAAGGAAAGAAAATATTTTATTTATTTGTGAGGGTTTTGGTTTTAAGAAAACTAAAGGGGAATATAATATAAAGAAAAATTATTATAAATAGAAAAAATATCAAATTATTTATAAATATTGTAAAATTTTATCGCGATAGATCTATATAGATATCTATCCGTGTCTATCTCCTAAAGTGATAATGTCTATATAGGTCTATAGCAGTCTATCATAAAAAGTAAAATTTTGCTATATTTGTAATTGTTTTTAATCATTTTTCTATTTTTGAAACATCTTATATATATATTTGTATATAAATTTTGAAATTTAAGTGGGAAAAAGAATAATAATAATATTATATATAGATATTTATTGAGTTAGGATTTTAGTGAAAACAAATATATAAATTAAACCTCGAACGCAAGTAGACCATCTTCTTCACTCTCTTCTTCATGAGTCACCTACCCTGGCATCCGGCCGTCGTCTGTCAACAGTCGCTGTTCGGCCAATCGTTTGAGATCACATCGTCGTCAGTGAGTTCTGATCGACGTCATCCACGCGCAACCACTAGTCGTTCGCCCACAAGTCCATCTGCGCGTTCGTTCAGCGATTTCTCTCTCTCCCCTCTCGATCTGCAGTGTTTGCCCGTGACGCCGCTGTTGCCCCTCAGCCCTCGCAGTCAGACTCGCAACAAAGCCACCGTTCATCCGTCGGTATGGCAACTCACGCGTCTTTCAGCCGGTCACCGCGCCAATCTGTGCATCCGTCACCAGGTTTTGAGCTGCACACCTCCGACCGATGTTCTTTACACTGTTCAACGCTCCGTTTGATCGACCTCTGCCACTGCTGGCTAGATTTTGGGTTTTGGTACAATTTTATTTTCGCTTAAAGATTTTGAATATGCAATTGATTTTTGGCACAATATTGAAGTTACCCATATTGTTGTGGATGTAAGATTGTTGAATTGGAGGTGTTAGGGGGTCATTAGCATGTTGTCCAGTGGGATTTAGGTTTGGCTTGGGCAAGAGTTGAGTAAGTTTTTGTGGGTTTTTCCTGTGGACCTTAATTGTCCATTCAATTTTACCTTGGATTTGGGCTCAAATTGTTAAATGTTGGTAGGTGGCTTGGGGTCGCATTGATTTAGGGATTCGAAGTGGTTTCGAATCAAGCCTAGGTTGTTTGGATTCAATTTTGGATAATTTGGTGGGTGGTTATGGTTTGGGATTTGATTATAAAATTGGGTTTGTGTTGCAGGTGCTATCCAGGACTTCGTTAGGGATTAATTTGCTTTTTGCCAAGTTTAATATTATAATATGTAAAATTATTATTGGAACTGCTTTCGTGCCAATTACTATAGTTAGAAAAATATTGTAGGCTCCTCTAAGTCTACATGTATGTTTTGCATGTAATTTATCTGATCTGAGCATGACAATGTTTTTATGAGATATGTGATATCATGATGTAGAACCTTGATGAATGTTGTCAGTCATGTAATGATAGTGATAGTTACCTTCCTTACTCAACTCCAACCAGACCCACTAGAGGTTTTGTGTTTCCTTCAGATTCACTAGAGGTTTTGTGTGTTTCTTCATCAGGATTCACTAAAAGTAAGTGTTTCTCAAGGGAATCGCTTGAGGTTTGTGGGTAGAACCCCTACGTTAGGACAATTTTAATTATTCACTCAAATAGTTATGTATGAAAAGTGAGTATGCATGTCCCACTAGCATGTTGCATTTTATTCGATATAAATACATAGTCTGACCCTGATATTAGGGTTACTTACTAAGTATCTATCTCCCCAAATAATATCTCATATTAAATGGTTTAAAATATTTAAATCTCATTCAAATTAAATAATTAATTAATTCTCCCTCTATTTATTTATATGGATTTTATCCAAATAAATGATTAATTATTTGAATCATATTCAAATAAATTAATTCTTCATATTATAAAGTTATAATTTGAATCATATTCAAATAAAATTTATAATAAATCATGCAATTAATTGTATCTAATATGGTTGATATTTTCCCTCATAAATTTGAGCTAACAAGGGGATCTTATGGACCTATGGATTAGAAGCTCCAACTATATGAGATTACATTAATCAATATTCGTTAATTGTGGGTACACTCCACTAAAGACCCACAATTGCACTTTTGTCCATGGATATGGACCAATAATAGTAAATTAGTCATTCGGAACACCAGTTGGGTCAAACTACCGTTTTACCCCTAGGTTATTTCTAAATCCTTAAGTACTAGTGCTAACAACCTGTTTATGGTCTAACCATTAAACAAAAATCTCTCTCGGGCTCGTGAGAGTGTCACACCCCCTCCCAGACTACCCTTACTACTCGGGAAGTGAGTGTGAACCAGCACACACCTGTATTCTAAAGTAATTAGATAACAATCAACTAATGTTCATGCAATCTTATTTATATGTCATATGATTCCATAGAATAACACAACTCTTCAAGATGAGTGTTCTCTATATACATTTAGAAACAAAACCCCTACAATCCCAAGGAACATGTTTAACACAATAAAGCATTTACATATACGGGGTACCCTTACTACTCGGGAAGTGAGTGTGAACCAGCACACACCTGTATTCTAAAGTAATTAGATAACAATCAACTAATGTTCATGCAATCTTATTTATATGTCATATGATTCCATAGAATAACACAACTCTTTAAGATGAGTGCTCTCTATATACATTTAGAAACAAAACCCCTACAATCCCAAGGAACATGTTTAACACAATAAAGCATTTACATATACGGGGTATTTACAACTATCCCAAGGACTGGTCTAAAATAAACCCAGACGAGGATCTTCTGTAGGCTAGGCTAGGCGTCTCGGACACGCTCGCTACCTAAAACGAACAAACAAAAGAAACACGTGAGCCTAATGCCTAGTGAGTGATAAACTTAAGTTTCCCAACTATTATTACACTACTTGAATATGAATTGGCATGAAACATCAAAACATCACATGTCTATATAACCAGAAATTCAAGCTAACTCACGCTATAGAACACTAGTAGTACAATTATTATTTCTTAGCTGTGGCGGAGCGACGCTCTACGCACACAACTTCGTGTACCACTTCTTATCACGTCCATATACGGACACTTTCACACTCCTTCCCTCGATATATAATCCCTCAAATGCCTTCACATACTGTCTCTCATCATTGAGTTTTATCAGAACGAAATTCCCATGTGCCTTCGCATTTAATTCCCTCAGCACTGGGTTCCCTCTCAATACATTGCTTAAGTGCCTTCACCTGTGATCTCTCAGCACTGAGCTATTACATGCATTGGATTTCCGCATGCCTTCACACATTGTCCCTGAGCATTGGAATCCATATCAACCAACTATTCAAGTGCCTCCACACATGGTTTCTCAGAATTGAATATCATATACATTCTTTAATTCTTAAAGTACAACACAATCAATCCATAACTACTCCATATGACAGATTTCACATACCCATTATTATTATAACTGGTTAAGAGTATTTGATATATTAACAAGTAATCACTCACAACTTGTCTTCTAAGTGGATTATACACCTTCCCGAGCTCTTCCTGGCCTGTAAATACACATTTTTCGCGTTAGGTTTTTCCTTAAACTTCCTTCCTATACCTATTTAGTATACATAATTAAACTCTATACTCGTTTCATCACCAAACTCTCTTTTTCCCAAAACATTCACAATTAGCGACACTCCATATCTCTTGGCGAGTTTACCAGCGAAACCACACTTTAGGACACTGTACTAGCGATACCGGATTGAACGAGACTAGTGAGATTACCTGAGGAGCGATACCAGTGAGACTTCAGTGAGAGTTGTGAGACGCAAAGCCCCTTTTGCATTACCAGCGACACTCGCTTCGCTGCTCAGTCTCCCGCTCTTTCAGCGATACTACTGTCGTAGCGACACAATTTTCCTTCTTTCCTTCTACTTCTTCCTTTAACCTGCTAAACATCACAGTCTAGCCAAATTCAGAACTTTCTTTATTCTGTAGCTTGTAAAGACCTAAGTCTTTTATCTTACCTCAAAGTCTCATAAGGAAAGTCCTCTTCGTTTGAGAGATATTCTTAAGCAACCCCGAGTTGCTCCTAATCATCCTACAACTCAGCTCCACTCTCTTCTACCTGGAGTTTAACACACATTTACTCAAATTCGGCTCGTGTATTCTTCATGAAAATTGCTAGAAATCAAGTTAACTTACTAACCTCAAAATTTCGACCCTAACCATAGCTTCCACAGTTTGTTCTTCCCCTAGCACTGAGTGATACTCATATTAAGTAACACCAGCTGAATTCTCCACTCCAGCTTAAGTTTCCTCCACGAAATCGACGAGAATTCCACATCAAACTAACATAAACACCTTCTTCCACCTCCCTCCGTTGTTTAGCTTTGAAATAGGATCAACTCGAGCTCTGAAACATGATCAAAATAATTGAATACTCAGTCTGCCTATATATATATCACCGACTTAATCTCCATTTCATCTCTATATATTAATCTCATCAACGCATACCTTCTGTGCTTGGCTTCAGCAGCGCATAGCCTCGGTTTTGTGTGTCACAATTTTCCGATGCCTCCATCGCCAGATAGCCGATGAACGCATGGTCCTTCCGGCCATTCTTCTATGCACCAATGCATACCCGCTTTCAACGCATGGTAGTGTTCAACGCATTGTGGCCTTCGACGTAGAGTGACCTTTAACGCCTAATGGCCTTCCTTCACATCTGCGTCCACACCAACTTACTTTCACCAACGCATAGTGCCACCAACTCATGGCCAATACTTAGCCATTTTTTTTGCTCCCACACAACCCGGCCAACTTTTCCTACTTAGCGCCCAACTCTTAGTCTCTTCTTAACTTGCCTTCTCACAAGGTCAAGTACGGGGCTTACAAAGAGGGTAGGGTCCTTTGTTCAAGTCCTAGAGACACCACTTAAGGAAACACTTCCCCAACTTCCCACTCGGTCTTGTCCCCAAGATGGTAGACATATTGAGTTGGCAAATGACCACTCTCACCCATACAAATCAAAGGACAATCCCTCGTAGACAGGAGTTCATAATATACTCAGGATTAAGACTAAGAGTCTAAGTTACCTAGGTCATCCTATTAAAATAGAAACCTAACTAGTCAATGGAGTTACATCTAATGATTACTATTTCGTGGTCTAGTCTTATGCAAACTTGTTGCATAGGATACCCCACTCGCATGTCACCTGCATGAACACATTAGATTATATTGCGCTTGTATCAAATACAAAGTGGGTCGTATCCATAGTGTCACCAGGATAAGGTACCCAATCTTATCCCTATACTATAGACCCTTTAGATTGTATCTTGAACATGGATCTTCATATGTCCCCACATACAGTTCAAGACTCATCAAACAACCTAGGATGTTAGTTTATTGGATTTAGGGTTATTAAGACAAAACAAACAAAAACAATCAATAATGCTTATTAAAGTAACACATCAATAACTCTTTATTAATGATTTAATGGTGGTTAAATAATTACATTTACAATCTACGAGATTTAGGGCATAAAACCCAACAAGAATTTGCTTACAACAACAGCTACTAAGCAACTATTGGCATGACACATTTGAAGCCTAGTATGGAAAGAGTTGCAGATCTCCTGTTTACTGGGATGAGGTCGGTGAGCGAAAATTGTTGGGACCTGAGTTAGTATAGACTACTAATAGATAAAGATTTGGAATTTGGATTTAAATCAATTGGTGGAATTTAATTTGATTGGGAGAATTAGAGGTTGGATTTAAAAATTTGAAGATTTAGAATAATCTAATTAAAGGAGAATGGGGTAATTAAATTGATTTGGGGATTTGTTGTGATGAAAGATAAAGATAAACCCGATCAACCCAACCCAACCTAACCCCCACGGTTTGGGTTGGGTTATCAACTCTATTGGGTCAGATTGAGTTCAAATAAATGAAAATTCTATGGGTTGGGTTGGTTCATGGGTTCACCTAAAATAACTCAAACCAGCCCGAGCTGATTATTAATTTTAAAAAGTATGTTTTTTTTTTTTATTAAAAAACTTACTATACAATTATATATAGGAACATTATTATAAATAGAAAAAAATATCAAATGGTTTACAAATATAGAAAATTTTATTGTTTATCAATGATAAACTGTGTTAGACTTCTATCATACTTTATTGCTCAAGTAATAGAATTCTATCGCAATTTATTACTGATAGACAATAGAATTTTTCTATATTTGTAATTAGTTTGACTTACTTTGGTATATTTGAAAACATTCCTACTTTAATTGTCTGAAATCAAGTCCTAGATATTCAATAGAGAATTTTATATAAAAAATCATCTTTGGATAAAAATGTCTTTAAATTTAAATTTTTTCAAGAAAGGCATTTAATGTTTTTCTTTACAAGTTTACCCTTTTTTCTATTTTTTTTATTTCCATTTTCCAGCCCATTTTTTTGTACTTTTTTTTTTTTTTGGTGTAAATATCCTTTTCCATTAACGAGCCACTTTTTTGTGTACTTTTTGTATTGGTTCATATTCTTAGCATAAATAACGTGTTTTAGATAGACATAATGATGAGTTGTTGTTTCATCTTCTAATATATTTTTAATTGGATTTTTCATGTAAAAATATCTTTTTAATTCTTGGCTTCTACTTCTTACTCTGCTTCATCTCCTTCTTTTTGTTGATGGTATAATCTAAAGAAAGGTTTGTGTTTGTTTTTTTGTTTTTTGTTTTTTTTTTT
>QLSR01000069.1:1409490-1426304 GCA_031780015.1 Citrullus colocynthis | reverse complement strand
ATTTTTTTTTTTTTTTTTTTTTTTTTTTCAGGTTGTATCCTGTTTGCTTATACAAAAACATGGAATTATTAGGTGTCAAGATATATAAATTTAAAGAATGTACCTAAATTTTTAATTTTTATGTCACACACATTTATACTATTATACCTTTTTTTTTTAATTTTTAATTTTTATGTCACACACATTTATATTATTATACCTTTTTTTAATGAGTCACTTATTATTTATTTTTTTTGTTTCTTTGCCTCCCTTATCAATTGTGTCTTTCTAACTTGAAGAGACACATTGTCTTCTTGCTTGCATAACATTATATGAGATATATGCAACCGTTTATGCAATAAAACAATTGTATTATATGTAATATACACGACCGTTTATGCAATAAAACTATTTATTTTATTTGTTACCTCATCAATCTCAGAGCCTCCACATACAATCTCCTATATCAATTTCCATTTGATATCATGAATCATAAATTTGCAAATGATTTTTTATTGTACATTAATTGAAACATCTTTTCTATATATCATGTTACCTCATCCATTATTTCATCTTCAGACTCATTAGTTAGTTCCAGAGCAGCCTTTGCTTTAGGGCTTCCCCTCTACATGTATTTTACATTGAAAGAGCATTGTGTTAATTTCAATGGAACATATTGTATTATAAAGATATACTTTAGTTTATTTGATATACCTTAAAACAATACCCGTATGGGACTATTTGTGTCCTAACCGTTTCCATATCATCATCTTCATCATCTTCTTCTATTTCTTCTTAGGGTAGTACAACTCTCCATGGTATAAACTCCTAATAGACGATAAAAAAAGCCTGAAGAAGTTTTCTTCTCATCTTGTTCCACGTTCTTATGTTTCTCTTTTCTATCTTTTGGTATTTCTTTTCATCCTATAAGATAAAAAATGATTAATAAATTATCATACGAAATGGAAGATACACTAATATATATTTGTAAGATACTTACATCATCAGATGAAAGGTTGAGTACAACTTTTTGGACAGACATTTGATCACATTCTACTAATAGATGCCAAAAGTCTATCACTTCTCCCCCTGTTTGCATTTTGGCTTGGTAATTACACACGTCTTTCTGCTGTAGTATAACAAGAAAACTGATGTATATATGTCATAAAATCTTCTAAAACAACATTGTTATAATAGATATAACAGTATATAGCAAATATCATGGTATAATGTGTAAATAAACCACAATTTATATTCAATTTTCTTCTAGTACAATAGAGAATCATCTACATCAGCCTATGAATTATTATTCTACATGTGGTTCATAAAGAATATATTTGAAACAGTTAGCAGATATACAGGGATAATGTATAAATAAACATCAGTTCATATTCCATATTACTATCGTATCCTAAATGAATTGTCTATATCACCCTAACTAATAATTAGAAGCGGATTATTATAATGCCTAGGGTATATACCCGACTAACCAAATTGTTTTTCAGTGTTACAAATTGAAGAATTTTCATATAAACAAAGTGAAAGTGTAACACCCTACTTTTTAGACCTAAGTGTTTAAGGGGCTTATAAGGAAAGAAGTAAGACAAGAGAGATGAAATTTGGATCTCAAGCATGTGGAGGTAGAAAATTTTTGAGACAGAAAATCTGGACTGATGGAGTTAGCCAAATTTTGGCCAAAATAGAAACTGGTATGCACTGAACTTAAAGGAAGAAAAAGTTTTGTATCAACTTGAGTTTTGGGTTAAGAATAAGTCGTGGGTGAGTTTAGAAGAAACCTACAATTTTCGGACCTTGAATTTTGAAATAACTCTTGAAGTTAAGAATTCTTCTAAGTAACGCAGCTAGACTAAGAGAACTCAACTATGCTATTAAAATAGTAAGCTTGGAAGCGTGATCTAAGGAAAAGAAAGGGAATCTCACCAAGTGTTGGAAAGAGTTGAAAGCATAGCTAGGAGTTGTGTCACACCCCCTCCCAGGCTACTCTACTCAACCCGAGAAGAGATGTGAAGACAACATACATCACCCCTTTTTCTGACGCATACCATCCACTAACACACTTGCCCCATACTGATCACAACATACATAACACTCCTATATATATATATATATATCCACCATAACATATAGGAAATTATATACATAACGATAATTCAGAATACAACTCTTCCATAAAGCCCTTATACAAAACCATGTTTCAACTCCCAGTAAATGTACAACTAGGTCTACATGCTACCTATATAAGGTTTTACATACAAGCAACTTTGCAAAATAGGACAATTTTCTGGAAACTCGAAGCTTAAGCAAGGCGAGTTGGAGTAGGCAAAGCAGCAGGAACGTCCTTGCTACCTGGAGAGGAAAGAAAAACTTGAAAACATAAGCTAACAGTTCAGTGAGTGAATAATTTTAAACAAATTCTTTAGTTCGAAAATCATCAGGATTTAAACAAACTCTGAACATGAGTAAAACATAGAATCATCACATTTTCATTGATTAAATAACGTTTAAATGCCCTTATCAAATCATACATGATTTTTCAACAATTTGTAAGTACAACAGTACGATTACAACACTTTTCCCTTAGTTGAGGCGGAGCAAAACTCAACGCCTCAACGTCGAAAACAAATAAGGATCGATGCGGAGCAAGACTCAACGCACCAGCATATAACCTTTATGTCCACATAGGAACATGACGGGTTGCCAAGTACCTTCTCCATGTCCATCAGTACTGGGTCTCGGAGAAACTCACATGCCTTCTCATGTCCTTCAACATTGAGCCTCCTCTAAAACATTTTTCCTTTAGTTTAATACAATACTTTGTACAAAACAGTTCATAGTCAAATCTTTCATAAGAAAATAGGACATTTCATAAATCAATATCAATCCATAAATCTGCTTTTCAGTATCGTTTAGCAAAAACATCAATAAATAAGAAAAACCAAACTGACATGTACAATAGAATTGTTGAAACAAGAAAAGAAGTGTTATTCACAACTCTTTTCTAGGCCTTGAATGGATTATACGTCTTTCCTATCTCCTCTTGGCCTGGAAATACATATTTCTTAGGTTAAGCTTCCCTAAACTTCCTTTCTATAACCAACAAACTTTAACTGTTCATATTTGATCAATAAATCTTAATGAGCGAGATTCAACTCTACTAGCGAGACCACTAGCGAGACTGGACTACATTGCACGCCACTAGCGATACCAGGGTGAGCAAGACTAGCGACACTCACCTGATCAGCGAGACCCAGCGAGAATTGTGAGACGCAAGACTTCTAGCAACATCTGCGTTACCCGTCTCGCTTCTCACGCTTAAACTCTTAGCGTTACTTGCAGTCCAGCGATACTTATCTTCCACAGCTTTTGCCTTCCCTCTTATTCTCAGTTCTATCTGTTACAAATCATATTTCCAGCCAAATTTAGAACTTTTTTCCTTTTACAAACTTGTAGAGTAATATGTTTTCTAGCTTACCTCAAATTTTCTTAGCTTAACTTGTCCTTGTTCGTCAGATATTGCTAGATTCCTCCACACTACTACAGATTACACAAAAATTCCTTATTAGTCACTTTCAGCTAAAAGTTTACATATTTCTATTCCTTTTCAACTCAAATATCCTTCATAAAAGTTGTTCAGAATTGAGTTAACTTACTAACCTTAAAATTTCAGCCTTAGACTCGATCTCCTTGATTCGTTTCACTCCAAACATTCGATACTGTCCAGCTTGTGCGTTCGCTAATAACGTGCTATTCCAGCTTAGGTTTCGATATCAAAACGAGTAAAATTCTACCCGAAATCCACAAGAACACCTTCTTCTACCTTCACTTGTAGTTTTTCTGAAAATGGAACCGACTTAAGCTCTCGAAAATGTCTAAAAATGATAAAATATTCAATTTACTCACCTATATATACTGCTGACTTAACTCTTTTATGCAGGCTGGCGCGTGGGATTTCCCTTCTCAATTCAAGGTAAGGCGTTCAGCGCAGCCTACCTCAACGCCTCCTACCTTCAACGCATACAACTCAATCAGTTATGTCCGTCTCCAATGCATGGAGACCTTAACGCATACAATCTCACTAACACATAGTTGTTCAAAACACTTCCTTCCTCGCCAATGATAAATTCCTCTTCCAACGCAAGTGACTGCTTCAACTCATAACTCTTCGTGATTTCCACCTTCAACGCATGGTCACTCAAAAGAACAATACTCCTCTTTGTTTTCACCAACGCATAGTCTTGGCCCATGCTTAACTCTTTCACTCTCGGCTACTTTTCTCTAACAACGCATGGCCACATTTCATTTGCCTTGTCCCAACACTTAGCATTATAAGCCAGTGCTTACAAGTTAGTTGTGAGTTGGACGCACACTTGGTAAGGAAAAGACCATGTTGGACGCATGGTCAAGCTAAGAAAATGCATGATACCCCTTGTGGGAAAGAAAAGGGTTAAGTGTTGAAGTATTGTAAGGAAAACTAGAACTCGGGGGAAGAGGTGAACGCATAAGAGGTAATTAAGGAAGGAGACGCAACCTTAGCCTAGGAAGGACATATGAACTAGCTACAAAAGGGACTAGGGTTGAGTCTTGGATGTGTTGGAGGATTGAGAAGCAAACCTAAAAGAAGAAAAAAGCAAAAGAAGGACACATGCTAGATTGTTCGTTGAGAAAACGACTAACTATGAAGGAGTAAAAGGGAAAAGTTGGAAGCATAACCTCGAGATACACCTCAGGGACACACAGAGAGAAAATCAAGGGATTCCTAAGGATGGAATGAAGGCCATGGACACATGGCAAAGTGGTGATGAACGCATGGTACAAGGTGAGGATGCATGAAGGTAGGTTTTGAGGTGATTTTGGCTAAGTGACGGAGTGCCAAGCATAGTCGGACATTTATCACTCAAGGGGCTTGTAGCTAAGATTTGGGCATGAGAAAAGAGGTGATGGACGCAAAATAGGAGGCACGAACGCATGGTAATGTCCGGGGGAGAAACTTGGTCAAGTATAGGAAGGCTGGGAGAAAGAAAAGAGAACAAAAGAAGCTAAAACTCTAAAAGGAAAATTTAAGGACACATACGTTGGATGCATGGTCCGTGTCTCGGAGCAAGTTGAACGCATAGATGAGTTTATAAAGGCTAGATGATTTTATTTAGACTTAACACTTCATAAGAAGGAGGTGTCGGGATACATGTTGGGTGTGTCATGCAGCGTGACATATGGCAAATAAGTGGCAAATAGAAAGGAGAAGTTGGACGACAAGCTCTCCATTCCAAGCCTATAAATAGGACCTTGAGGAAACAAGAGTAGGAGACCATCCATAAGTCTGAGTTTCTTGAGAGACAAGAGAAAGAAAGCTGAAAAGACCAACTCTTGCGTCTATAGAGGTAGTTTGCGTCCAAGAGAGATTGTTTTTCTAGCTACCTTGCGTCCAACAGTTGTCTGGTGCCTAGGGAAGTTGCTTTGCGCCCAACAGTGCTTCCAGAAGGAGAGAATTAGCTGCCCTGCGTCCATGGGGTGAAGCTAGAGGAGCTGAATCCTTGTTGGAAGACTGCACCTTGCGCCCAAGTCGTCTACCAGGCGTCCAAGGTGCAGGGTTGTGTCCAAACCTAGCTGTCAGAGGGAAAAATTAGTTGTTTTGCGTTTCTGACTATCAACCCTGCTTCCAAGAAGCTCGAGGGAGTCAGAATTAGAAGGGAGGAAAGGGAATTTCCCTTAAACGATTACTTTCTCTGTGAGTGACAATTTTATTTAAAATGTGTTTACTTTAAACAAAGTGATATTGCTGAAAAGTTTATGTTTGTAAACATGTTTATATGTTTGTGATCTCACGGGTTTTAACGTACATATTATGTGTTTTACATTGGAAATCATTTGAAGCATGTTGGTTGTTTAATGAATTTAATGAAAAGCATGCTGTTGTTAATTTATGATTTTATGAAAAGCATTGAAGCTTGTGAAGGAAATTGTGAAGATTTGAAATGTTAAAAACTCGTGAATTTATATTATGTTATTTCCAAAGCATGTTGTTTTTGAATAATATTTGTGAAAAGGCTCCAATGCTAAAGGACACGAAGAAGGCATATGGGTAGCTGAGATATGAAAATGGTTCCAATGCTGAAGGACTCGGAGAAGGCATGTGAGTGGCCTAAACCTCGTATATGGGACCCCAATGCTGAAGGACGGAAAGAAGGCATATGGGCAGCCTAGATTATAATTCCTATGTGCACATAGAGGAATGATAGACACTGTTGTATTGAGATTACTTCACACAGCTAAGGATTTACGACGTGGGAGTGTTGAGATTACTCGGCCCCAACTAAGGATGTTTTCGATGTTGAGTAGCGTTGAGCTCTGCTCCACCTCAACTAAGAGAAATGGTTTGAAATAAACTGAACTTCTGAGTATCTTTTCCTGAAAAGAACATATACGAGTTGACAATGCTATGTGAGCAGGTTTTGCATTGGGTATAACTTTGAATCGATGTTTATTATAGGCATGGTTTTATAATATTTACACTATGATTAGTTTCCGAGCTAAAGGGAAGTTTTTACAAAACAAGTCATTCACTGGGCAATCTAGCTCATGTGTTCCTTGTTTTTCTGTTTTTTTTAAGGTAGCGAGCGAGTTCGAGGTGCTTAGCCTACACAGCAATTTGTCTGGGCCCATCATCAGTGTTTAGTATTTTGAGAATTGTAAATATTTGAACTTAATCATATGTTGTACATATGGAGGGTTAAGGGTGTTGTTGTGAATCTTATGTAATTATATGTTCCTGAGTGAAAAACAATGTCGGTATGATAACTTAACCCTGGTTTAAGTATGATGTTCAAGTATTGTGTTTAACTGCTTATTAGGTGATGGTTAAGCTTTATAGTTGGCAGTGGGTGCCGTAAAAGGGTCGATGTCTGCTGTCATCACACTTTCTCCTAGGTTAGGAGGGTACCTGGGAGGGGGTGTGACAGAAAGAACTCTGTCTTGGCAAACTGTAACCTTACACACCCCCAATTTTGATTTTTCCCCAAACTCTCTTCCATGCTTATGAAGGAGTTAGAAACATAAATACGGAATCAATTCATATCATATCAATTTTATGAATTAAACATGCTCGTATTCAAAACCGAAAAATAGAGATTTGTTACTTATTGTAGCTCAAAATTGAATCGAATTCTTCCAATATTTTGATCACGAACACTTCGTGGACCACCACAAGTATCTTCCTCGTTATTCTCTAGCCTTAAAACGGATTGTGAGATTCAAATTGTGATGAATTTGGAGCAATTTCGAAGGCAATGAAGGTTTTCAAGATATTTTGGGTTAATGATAAATTTTAGCAAAATTCATCAAGATTATCAACCTTTGATCAATCTTTCTATCCTCTATATATAGAACACATGAAAAACAATTTAACATGCAAATCGACACCAAATATGGTGATTAACATGGTGAATTTGATGGTGGAAGAAGATGGATTAAGGAGTAAACACCTCCTACTCAACCATGCAATAGTGGGAAAATCCAACAAATTGAATTCCCAATTTTCTACTAAAAATTAATTTCATCAATTAATTTTAAATAAAATTAATTTAAAATATAACTAATATAAATAATAATAAATTAAATAATTTAATTAATTATATTAAATTGATATTAAAGATTAAATTAATAATTTTTCCATTTGATCCGACAATTTCTAATTCGATAAATCTCTATTCATTCAATTAATATTTAAATCACATTTAAATATTTTGAATTCTCCAATTTCGTTTAAAATGAACAATCTATAAAACTTACTCCTTAAATGAATTTAAACATTTTAAAATTCTTTCACCACATTGATCTAAGGTTTAGTCCATGAGCGAATAAGGGGACCTAATGAACCTACAGATCACGAGCTCCAACGATCCGAAATTAACCGGCTAAACTCTTTAACTTAGTTAATCGACATTAGTTAACTACCGGGACACTCTACTATAACCTAGTAGCTGCACTCTCCTTATTGTAGATATATTTTTTTCCACTTGATATACCATGATTAGTAAGTTGATCCTTCACAAGTTGTTCATAATTACAGCTGGGTCAAAATTAACGTTTTACCCCTATAGGTACATCTTGTTCCTTAAGTTCCACTGATCCTCTAATGAATAATTGGTTTATGGTCCAACCATCAAATCGAGTCCCTCTCAGGTGAATGAGATGGTGGGGCCCATTTGTTCAAAACCTGGAGTCAGCACGTAAGGTAACAACTTCTCTACTAACCTAGAATTAGGTAGGAGTAAATTCCACCTCGCAAGACTATGTCCCCAACTATCTACCTCGTCTTATCCCTAAAATGGAAAGCTTATTGAGTCAGTGAACTCGGGTCACTCTCACCCATGCGGATCTAAGGATAATGCAAAACAAACAAGAGTTCATAGTTAGCTTAGGATTAAGATTGAGTTACCTAGGTCATCATTTTGAAATAATCAGTTTTAAACAACATTATAAAGTAAAAGTGATTATTTCATGGTCCGATCTTATGTAAACTCATTGCATAGAATGCCCCCACTCTCATGTCTCTACATGAACAATACAGGATCACATTGTTTGTCTCAAATACAAAGTGAGCCACATCCATAGTGTCCCCAAGATAAGGTACCTAACCTTATCCCTATACTATAGACCGTTTTTGCTATTACCTAAACTTGATCCACTTTTACGTCTACACACAAAGTCTAAGTATTCAAACTATAGCCAAGGGTTCTTAGTTTATTGGATTTAATAAATGCAATTCACATATTCAATAACATCTTTACTGAATAAACCTCGATAACATCTTTATTGAGAATATGTTCAAAGTTTACAGACCACGAGTTTTAGGACATAAAACCCAACATTGATGTATAGGGTGAAATCGGGGTGCAATTGATCATTTTTTTTTTATGTACTATGTCGAGGAATAAAATGTAATGTATAATAGACATGAAGAGATAGAAAATATACATATTTTTGTATGAAATACGTGGGTTATTCATGCTGGATTGTCGTCGATTTCAGTCTCCCTTTCATTTCGTTGTTTGCAATTGCGTGATATCTGGTTTTTGCTGTCATTTGTAGCCACTTCATTTTGTTGTTGGCCATCAATTACCATCTAGTGGTCTAATTTGAATTATATTCATAATTAACTATATACCAATGTATCTCCATATATTATAATTTATAACTTATATTAATTGTATCTAATAAAATAAATATATTTTCCCCTTAATTAATTTGAAATCTTCGCATTATTATTTCAATACCTTGATCCTTGTTGGTCTGTTATCTAGCAAGGGGACCTTATTGGCTAACATATTATAAGCTCAAATAATTCGAGATTAATTAATTAAACTCTGATATTAATTAACCTCCATTCATTAACTATGTGGCAAACCACCATAGACTCATAACATTGCACTCTTATGCACCGTAGAACAAGTTGTGTCCATAGATATAATCATTACATGTAAGTCAATCCTTCACGAGTTGTTCGTAATTACAGTTGGGTCAAATGTCCATTTTACCTCTATAATTACCTATGTGTCCTTAAGTACCATTGATTCTTTAATGAACAATTAGTTTATGGTCCAACTATAAACCAAGTCCCTCTCAGGCTAGTGAGAGGATGAGACCCCATTGTTCAAATTTCAAAGTCAGCACTTAAGGGAACTACTCATTTATTTACCCTATACGGGAAGGAGTGAAATATATCTTGTAAAGTTATGTTCCTAACTACCTATTTGATTAAGTCCTCAAAATGGTAGGCATATTGAGTTGACAACACAGGTCACTCTCACCCATGCAAATCAAAGAATGAGCCTTTATAGATAGAAGTTCATAAGGACTCACTAAAGATTAAGATCGAATCACATATGATCATTCTGTGAAATATAAGTCTCTTCAATTAACGACTTTACAAAGGACTTAATATTTCGTTTTCCAGTCTTATACAAACTTTTTGTATATGATACCCCGCTTACATGTTTCCACATGAACAATTTGTATAAAATCATTTGTAACAATTACAAAGTGGAACGTATTCACAGTATCACAAGGATAAGACACCTAATCTAGTGCAGGTAGTACCTAAAAAGGAAGAGATGACAGTAGTGAAAAATGAGAATAATAAAAGTACGCCCACCAGAAGGTAACTGGATGGAGGGTGTGTATAGATTATAGAAAACTGAATAAGACACCAAGAAGGATAAGTTTATCCTTTCTTTCATTGACCAAATGTTAGATAAATTGGTGAGGTACCCCTATTATTGTTTTTTGGATAGTTTTTCAGGTTATAATCAAATCGCCATTGCACTTGAAAATTAAGAAAAGACGACTTTCACATGCCTTTACGAGCGTTTGCCTTCAAGAGGATGTCATTTGGATTAGGTAATGTGCCAGCAACATTTCAAGGGTTCACAAAAGAGATAATGGAGGTTTTTATAGATGATTTTTCAGTTTTTGGTTCTTTTGATTCTTGTCTGCCTAATCTTTCAGTTGTGCTACAGAGGTGCCAGAAAACCAACATTGTTTTGAATTGGGAGAAATGTCATTTCATGGTCAAGGAAGGTGTAGGATCCGTATGGCAAACTTGGGGGGGGGGGGGGGGGGGGGGGGGGGGGGGGAGAGAGGGGGGGTGAATAGGTTTATTCAAGCTAATTAAAGCTTTTTCCTAATGTAGGTCAAATTAAACAAATCAACAAACTTTTTTGCTAGCAAGTAACAAGGATGTTATGCAAATAATTTCACTTTGAAATAGACAATAAATTAACACTAATACTTTATAGCACCCTATTGAATTCTAATAGTAAGATTGGTAAAGTATGTAAAACTTTAAGAACTGCCAATCAAAACAAACAAATATGAGTAATTGATTTTAAGAATTAAAAATGACAATTAATTTCATGAAATAAAATATAATATCAAATTAACTGCAAAAATAAATTTGGAGAGGGATAGAGAAAATGATATCGTGGTATGACACAACCGGCTTACATCCACTTTTCAAGCTCCTCTTGGGTATATCACTAGCAACCATGACTCTGTCCACATCTTAGAGTCAAACCGCTACATAACTCTTTTTGCGAGTTCACGAGCAAACTCAGTCCTTTTCACGGATTAGGATCAAATCGTTACAATCGCTCTTTTTCGGGATCAAGAGCAACCCTTACAAAAACTTGGAAAAATTAAAGAGAATACTTACAACTCTCTCAGTAGAATGGATTTACAAATTTAAAGCTGACAACAAATGGTATGGTGGATGGATGACCCAAAAATGGGGGCAAAAATGAAAGTTGCCTCACCTTTTAAATTTTAGGTTTTTTTTTCCCTTTGCTGATGTCACATTCGGGAGAAATTACAAAATGGAACGTCATGCATGCAGATTGGCCTTTACTCTTGCTCTTCACTCTTTGCTCTTTGCTCTATGCTCTTTGCTATTCGCTCTCTTCACTCTCTCAACCTTTTCTTTCTGTCGATTTCCTCTCTTTCTCGCACTCTTACACTCTCACACGCTTACTGTTTAGCTCTAGCTCAGTATATTCTACATCACAAACTGAAACGAGTGAGAAGAAGAAGTTGACTAAAGTTACTCACGTGAACTCACTAGAGAAGAAACAGAAGGAGAAAAAAGGAAAGGAAGAAAAGAAAGAACTTCATTGGAGTTGGTTTGGAGAAGAAGAAGAAGGAGAAGAAAAAAAAAGAAAAACACATAAGATGAAAGAAGAGAAAACGAAAGTAAGGGTAATTTTGTTAACTTGCTTGAAAATGATGTAAGCAAGAGGTCAAAAATCTTAAATTTTAAAAAGTGGGGCAAAACTCATTTTAGAGGCTTAATGGGTGTTTTAACAAATTATCTCACAACAAATCAAACTTCACAATATATAAATCTTTCTCAAGAATGAGATGAAAAGAAGAAAAATTAAAGCTTGAAGAGAGAGCAACAATAGTGACTTGGTGAATTATGGGGGATTGAAAATAATATATTGTGTAAATTTAGGAAGAAAATGAGTTCAAAAAGAAAGGGAAGTAGGTAAAACTAAATTCAATTTGGGTCATTAGATATTGGTAAAAGAAAATTGAATGGTGAAGATTTAAACTCATCAGACACAAAAATAATATAATATAATAATATATGTTTCTTTTTAAAACCATTTTCTTTTAAAATCCAACAAAAAGTAAAAGCCCACCATGTGTCCAATTAGTCATTAGACACAAACATAAAATAATATCAAATTCATTTTCTTTTTAACACAAATCCAAAAAAAAAAAAAAAAAGCCCACCATGTGTCACTTGCTCCACTTATCATCCTCTAGTAGGTCCACTTTGATGATTTGGTCGCCACATCATCAACATCGGGTATTTTTCCGTTAAGCTTGTTTTGGCTATATCTTTTTTATTTGAGCTCCAATTTGGGTGATTCAATTGTATTGGAATCGTTGTTCTGAGCTCTACATAATGAACTATTCAAAACACTAAAATTGTTAGTGAATAAGAGCAGGTTTGTCATCATTAAAATATTAATTAATTAATTAATTAATTTGAGATTAAGGATCAAAGAGCCAACAGAAGGTATACTGCTGGGGCACAAGATTTCAGACAAATGTTTGGGGGTGGATAGTGCAAAAATTTCTGCTATAGAGCAGTTGCCTCCATCAGTAAATGTTAAGGGAGTTAGGAGCTTTTTAGGACACGCCGGGTTTTATAGGCGTTTTATTAAAGATTGTTCAAAAATAGCTACACCCTTTGCAATCTTTTAGAAAAGGATTCTGAATTTATTTTCGATAACGCATGTCTAATAACTTTTAACACATTAAAAGAAAAACTGATTTATGCACCTATCATTATCATTACGTGTGTACATAGGTTGGGTTGGGTTGGGTTGAGGATGTTTTTTCGACCAACTCGAAAATTTGAGTTGGTTGGGTTGGCAACCAAAAAGACCCAAATAAAGTCTCTAACCCAATTCAACCCAACCCTTAAAATTCGGGTTGGGTTGGGTTGGGTTGGGATGTCGGGTTATAACTTATTTTTTTATTTTTAATTAAAAATATGTAAATTTATCTACAACACGTGACTAATAACTAAAATCTCATAAAATTCAAATGTTAAATAACAAATATCTATAATATTTATTACAAACTTTAAACAAAGACAAATATCATAACAATTTTAAAAGAAAAATATTAAAAGTCCACAAAATACAAAGTAATCAAACTTTAAAGAGAAATATATATATATATATATATATATATATATATATATATATATATATATATATATATAATTCGGGTTGGGTTGGGTCAACCTAAATTTTTTTTTAGCCAACCCACGATCCAACCCAACCCAACAAAAATAGAAAAAGTTGAACTCGACCCAACCCGACCCTTACATTTTGGGTTGGATAGTTGAGGTTGTTCGAGTTATTGCGTCATTTGAACACCTCTAATTGTCACACCTGATTGGAGTCAATCTTTTGAATTGATGTATGATGCTAGTGACTTTGCTATAGGATTTGTCTTAGGCCAACATAGAGAAAAACCATTTATGGCTATTTATTATGCAAGTAGAACTCTCAATGTTGTTCAAGTAAATTATACTACTACTGAAAAGGAGTTGCTTGCAGCAGTGTTTGCATTCGATAAGTTTAGGCCTTATTTGCTCGGTTATAAGTAGTAGTCCATACTGATCATGCTGCTCTTAAATATTTATTTGGGAAGAAAGATGCAAAACCCAAACTAATTAGATAGGTTCTCTTGTTGCAGGAATTTGATTTTACAGTTAAAGATAGGAAGGGCAGTGAGAATGTGTTGGCAGACCACCTGTCCAGGATTGAGAATGAAAGTAGACAACAAATTGTTCCCATTGTAGAAGAATTCCCTTAAGAATGTCTTTATAAGATAAAGGGGAGTCTTCCATGGTTTGCCGATTACGTGAATTATCTAGCAGATGGAGTGATGCCAACCGATTTGAACTCCCAGTAGAAAAAACATTTCTTGCACCAGTTAAAATCTTTCCTTTGGGATGACCTTTACTTTTCAAGATTTGTTCTGATAATGTGATTTAAAGATGTGTGCTAAGGAGGAGCACACAAAACTATTGTCTAGCTGTCATTCATCTTCTTATGGTGGCCATTTTGGGTCTACTTGTACAACAACAAAGGTATTACAATCTGGTTTTTATTGAATATCAGTATTTAAAGATTGTTATACCTGTGATAAGACTTGTAATAGGTGTTAGCGTACTGGCAACATTTCTAGAACTAGTGAGTTTCCTTTGACACCAATATTAGAGGTTGAGTTATTCGATGTTTGGAGAATAGATTTTATGGGTCCGTTCCCGCCATCTGAGGGATGTTTATACATATTATTAGCTGTTGATTATGTCTCTAAGTGGGTAGAGGCGATAGCCACTAAAACGAATGATGCTCGTGTTGTTCTTAAATTTTTGCATAAAGATATTTTCGCATGATTTGGCACTCCATGAGTATTTATTAGTGATGAGGGATCACAATTTTGCAATAAGCTTTTTGAAAATATGTTATCTAAATATGGAGTTAAGCATAAGGTCTCCTTGGCCTATCACCCACATACTAACAATTTAACTGAGGTGTCAAATAGGGAGATTAAGCAAATTCTAGAGAAAACAGTCCGAGTTAACAGAAGGGATTGGATCCTTAAGCTTGATGATGCTATTTAGGCCTATAAGACAATTTTTAAAACACCGATTGATATGTCCCTATACAAGTTGGTGTTTAGGAAGGCATGCCACTTGCCATCAGAAGATTGGAGAGCATAGATTGTTGCAGCTCAATGAATTGGAGGAGTTCAGGATATGAGAATTCTAAGCTTAATAAGGAGCGAATGGCGAGATGGCAAGATCAAAGAATTTTTTAAGGTCTTTTCTTCTTGGTCAAAGGGTTTTATTATTTAACTCTCGTCTTCCTTTGTTTCCAGGTAAGCTTAGATCACGATGTTCGTTTGTGATTAAAGATGTGACTCCATATGGAGAAGTGGAGCTACAAGTGACGGATGGAACGACATTTAAAGTCAATGCCCAAGGCTTGAAGTATTATTGTGGAGATGAAGAGTGACATAGAGGCCCTATATTTCAAGGAGTGATCAGCTGGGCCTTATCTAGCTAAAGACAAAAATTAGCGCTTCTTGGAAGGCAACCAAAGTGTTTTTTAGTCTTATGTTTTGTCGTTTTATGATTTGATTTAGTAGAATGAGGAGCTATTTCAAAAATTTTCTTTATAATCCCAAGATTTTGTTGGTGCTCAAGTAAAGTCAAGTACAAGTCTGCTAGCCAGATTTTGTGGATCCCCTCTTATGCACAGGCTTGTATCACTCATTTGTTGTATGATCTGTTTTATTTTTCATGCATTAGAGACAATGCATAATCTGAAGTTTGGGGTGGGGGGCATACTTGTACTTGGTTATTTGCTATGCATGTTAATTAAAAAAAAAAAAATGAATGAATTATGTATGTTAATGAAGTTGAAGAGTTTGAATGAAATTTGGTTAAAATTTTTCAATTTTGACTAAAAAAGGTGTCATGGGTTGTTTTTTAATAGTGAAATTTTGTGAATATGTTATTGATCACGATTGTCTGAGTTATATAAATTGCATGTTAGATGATTTGCTGTGGAAATAGGAAGGAAGTTACGTTATATTAAGTCCCTCTTTGAGTTTCTTACACATTTGGATACATAGTCACTTTAATTCATAAATGTTAATTGAACAAAGGATTAATTTGAGTCGATTTGGTTGTCACCTCAAAAGGCCCCACCAGTTAGAGAGTGTCTTTCATGATGGTTGACAATGTTATACTAAGGAAGAAAAAAAAAAGATTGTATTTGCATATATAAAAAAAAAAAAAATTGTGCACAAAAGATTGAATGGAACAAAAGAATATCATTTTTATTGTATATTAAGAAAAATAAATTTGTAGTGTGTATGCATGGATGGGGGTAAAAAGAGCTGCATTTGCTGTGACTAGTTAGGACACCTGAGAATTGAATAGGTACAAGTCCCTACAGTTAATATGTGAAAACTAGTGCCCCTAGGCAAAAGAATGCAAGTTTAAGGATCCCTTAGTGTGAATTTTAGGCACCTTAGTTGACATATTACCTCATTGAGTTTCTTTTGGATGTTCGATGGTTGGTGCACAAGCCAAAATAGGGAGAAAACTAGAGAAGTTGTGCTAAGTAGTCAATTTTTGAATTTTGAATTGAATGTGACTTACACACACATGTGAGGGATAAAAAAGATTTGGCCTTGAAATTTCTTTAGTAAAGGATGTGCTTGAATATTTCTGCTTATGGATCTAACATGTAGTTTATGAATGATAAGGCTTGAGTCACTTGCATGCTCGTTTCGATTTGCCTTATGGTCTTGCTCTTTCTTTGCTCAGGACTAGAAAATTTTTAAGTCTGGGGTTTGAAACACACTCAAAAAGTGCATTTTTAAGCTTAGAATTTTGTTAGTTTTATTGTTAATTCATGTTTGTTGATGCATTTTTATGTTTAATTTGTAGGAATCCAGCATTTGGACCAGAATGGGCTATTTTGAGATTAAAATGATGATAATACCTCTATAATAGGTCAAAATTTGACCTAGGGCAAGAAGATGAATCAAAGTTGATGAAAAGTGGTGAATTAGGGCAAAAGGAGGCGTGCGGGTGGTTTCCCACTTCTTAAACTACAATTCGTAATTTAGTCATAACTTTTGATTTGTGTGACCGTTTTGGGCAAATGACCATTCGTTTTTGTTTTTTTTTTTTTTTTTTTTTTTTTTTTTTTTTTTTA
>QLSR01000069.1:1360477-1401579 GCA_031780015.1 Citrullus colocynthis | reverse complement strand
TTTTTTTTTTTTTTTTTTTTTTTTGGTAAATGTGTTTATTTAGTCTTTATGCATTATTCTTATCAACCTTTTGAGGTTGTTTGGTTTGTGGTAATACAAGATTTATATGAGATTGGCATTTAGATTACCCTTGTCAATCACTGCTCTTGAATTCTCATTCTTTTTCTTTCTCATTAGTATTTTTACTTTTACTTCGATTTACCTTTTGCTTACTTTTAATTTAGTATGCAAAATCTCAATCAAAACAATTTTTTTTTACCATTAAGTTGCAAATTTAGAAAAGGTCTTTGTTTGAAAAGTTAAATTTTTGTAAATTACTTTTTATTGAGATTCGGTAGTTGAAAATACTTCCATTTATACTACTTGTTGGTAGTGTATACATGCACTAAAAGACTCTTTAACTCAACATTTTATAGTATTTGTTAGTCATGTATACTTGATGGATGTCGAAACAAAGAGCCCTTAGTGCATTAATGCAAGTATGCACTGCCAACAAGTTGCATAAAATGAAAATATTTCAAGTATCAAATCCCACCAAAGGTATGTGGTAATGTTTCAAATTAGCGTGCAATGACCTCAAAGTTTGCTACCAAATGGAATAATTGGATTGGTTGTTACTCAGAAAAAACAAGAAGTAGAAAAAGAATGGAATCACTAAATTCGATAAAGAAATAAGATAGCAAAAGCATAGAGATAAAACTACCCGTGAAATAAGGTTTTTTTTTTTTTTTTAAACAATTTCACTCTTTAAAAGGAAAATTACTTTATATATGTGATGGACCGCCATAAAGTCAGATAGATATTTATTTGTGTATATTTGATAAAGTGATAGATGTTTATCTGGGTCTATCGCGATCTATCACATATAGAAAGTAAAATTTTGTTATACTTGTAATTATTATTAACAAATTTTCTATTTTTGAAACCATATTTTTTCAAAACCTAAAATATTATTATCCGCGAAATTTTAAAATCCACCTACCATAGGTTTTTTAATACCGTTCATATATACGGAATTTTGAGATTAAAAATATAGCATAAATTAATATCAATTAACCATCACTATTAAATTTAATTAGTTATGAGATATAATTATATTATTTAAACTTAATAAAATTCAACTTATACATTTCCTATTGATATGTCAGATTATCTTAACTATTTAATATAAAATTTAATTATTAATTATTAATATTATAATTAACTTATATTTATTTAACTATTTTTAGTAATTATATTAAATAGTTTAATTAACATTTAAATTAAATATAGCAAAAGGAATCAAAGTAACTACAAATATAGCAAAAGGAATCAAAATATCTACGATAAACCGCGATAAATCGCGATAGACTATTATCTATGTCACAATAAATATAGATAGTAGTCTATTGCGATCTATCATAGTTATCTATGTATTTTGCTATTAGTTGTAAATATTTTCATCAATTTTGCCATTTAAGATAATGTTCTTTTTTGAAAAAAAAAACTTCAAATTTGAAAAATATTTGGGTGACCGTTTCTATAAATTGAGAGGTTTCTCAATAGCCCTAATGACAAAAATTCAAAGGAAAAGAGAGCCTAAGAGTGTGAGGTTTCTATCAAAAAGAGAAGAAAGTATTGGAGAAGAGTTGAAGATCGTTCGATATCCAGACGTGTGGAGCAAGAGGAGATTGAAGGAATTCAACGTCGGGAAATAATTTGAGAGTTTTTCTTCCCAAGTTTCTCTTTTACTTTTACTCTTATACTTGAGAACTCATATGAAAATATGTATTTGATGGCTATGTGTGGCTAAGCTCAGTTTTAGCGTGTTGGATGATTTAATTATGAATTTAAGTTAATGGTTTAGTTTTTTCATGAATGTTGTTGAATAATATGTTTTTTCAATACTTTTGTGTTTTATTCTTTATTGATTGATCATCACTAAGTGTTAGGTTAAATATATGATTGAGTGAATGTATGTTTAATTAGATTCATAGCATTGAATCTCTATTAATCTTTCATGAAAATAGCTAGATTATTAGAGAAAGTTGTTGATGATTATTCTTAATGTTATGCCTCTTAATTCGGTTTCAAGAAATTAGTAATCAACTAAGTTGCATAAGACATGATTGTTTTTTAAAATAATATGGAATTTAGTTTCTAGACTTAGACATATTGTTTGTACATAATTCCATAAAAACCTAAAAGATGACTTAATGAAGTAATTGATGAAATCAATACCCTAGAATATTCTTATCCCTTAAATTTTCACTTGCTTTTATTTTCCTTGTTTTCAAAATATAAAATGCAAACTCGATTACGATTCCTTAGATAAAATCAACTTGATTCTTGAATAGATAGATGAATATATCAAGTTCATTCCCAAGTGGATACGATACTCGGACTTAAACTATTTTATACTTTAACTTGACCCGTACACTTGCAGATTTCGCACACCAAGTTTTTGGCGTCGTTGTTAGGGATTGAAGTAATGGTATTTTCACCTAATATTTAAAGAATTGATAGATTTCAATCTAAGGTGTATTTTTTTCTTTTTCTTTTTCTTTTTTTTTTGTATTTCTTTTTCTAAAATTGGTTGCTTGTGCTTTGGTGTATGCCCCAAGATAAAGCTAATCTTCTTCCATTTGACCTTGAGATTGATAAAACTTACAAGAGGAATTTAAGAGCTCAATCACACCAAAACAATGAGATGGCAGAGGAAGAAGTACCAAAGGCAACCTGGGACTATTTCAACCCACACTCCCGACAAACCAACCCCGAATAGCAAACGTGCCAATAAATGTCAATAACTTCAAGCTGAAACCGAGCTTGATCCAAATGGCGTGAGAACTTGCTTATAGAGGATGTTCCACCGAAGACCCTTACAAACACCTTCAATCTTTCTTGGAGATATGCAGGACGGTAAAGATGAATGAAGTTTCTAACGATGCCATTAAACTAAGACTTTTTCCTTTCTCTTTACAGGACTGAGCAAAGGATTGGCTAGAGACCATACCGCTAGAGAGCATAACCACATGGGATACACTAGCTCAAGCTTTCTTAAACGAACACTTCCCACCAACGAAGTCACAAAGATTGAGGATGGAGATTGGCACATTCCGTCAACTTGAAAATGAGCAACTTTATGAGGCTTGGGAAATGTACAAGGATGTTTTAAGGAGATTCCCACAACATGTCTACTTGGATTACTTGCAAATCCAATTGTTCTACAATGGATTGACAAGCTCTACAAAATCTATCTTGGATGCCACCATTGAAGGGTCCATATTCTCTAAGACCGCCCAAGAAGCCTACATAATACTAGAGGACTTGGCCAATAAATCATAAAATTGGCCTTGTGAAAGATCATCTTTTAACAAAGCCGAGGGAGTGTATGAGGTGGATGAGGTACGCTCCCTAAAGGCTCAATTAGCTTCTCTTACTAATGTGTTGTCTAAATTATCTACAGGAGGCCATGCCCAAGCAAGTCCACCATCCATAGCTTCCATTGCGGCCATGGTGAGTCAAAAAGAGCAAAGTGAATTGGGAGATAGCCAACTATGTGGATAGAGAACAATACCGAGGCCAACAATAATTTCCAACTCACTACCATCCTAACTTGAAGAATCATGAAAATTTTTCATATTCTAACAACAAAAACGTGTTGCAAGCACCCCAAGGCTTCAATGGTACGATGAATGCAAAGACATCATCTTTGGAAGGTTTAATGATTGATTTTATCAAAGAATCAAGATCAAGGACTACCACATTAGAGAACTCGGTATAAGCCATAGCAAGTACCGTGCAAAATCAAGGTAAGGCAATTCAAAGCTTGGAGGTTCAAATTAGTCAAATTGCCACCTCCCTCCACACATTGCAAAATGGCACATTTCCAAGTTTCCTGGAGAAGAACCCTAAAGAAGAATGTAATGCTATAACTTTGAGAAGGGATAAAGAGTTGAACATGTAGGATCGGTATGACAACCCTAGAGGGGGGAGGGGGGGAGAGGGGGGTGAATTTAAACCTTTTACTAATGTGGGTTCAATTAAACGAATTAATAAACTCTTTGCAAATAAGTAGTTTAAACAATATTTTTTATGCAAACAAATTCACTTGGAATTAAACAAGAAATTAACAATCACACTTTAAAGCACCCTATTTAATTCTAATAAAAAGATTGGTAATGAATATAGAAATTTAAGAACAACCAATATGAGCAATTAATTTCAAGAATTAAAAATTGCAATTAATTCCATGCAATAAAATATAGTAACAAAAATTAATTGCAAAAATAAATTAGGAAAGGGATAGAAAAAATGACACCGTGAATCTTATAGTGGTTCGGCAAAACCGGCCTACGTCCACTTCCCAAGCTCCTCTTGGGTACTTCACTAGAAGTCTTTGACTCTTTCCACGGCTTAGAGTCGAACCGCTACGACGTTTCTTTTTTCAGGAGCAAGAACAAACCCGATTCTTTCCATGGTTAAGGATCAAACCGTTACAACAACTCTTTTTCTCGGGATCAAGAGCTAACCCATACAAAAATTTGGAAAAACAAAGAGCACACTTGACAAACTCTCTAAATAGAGTGGATTTACAAGTTTAAGCACTTCACAAATAAATCCTCACAATACAATATATCTCTCTCAAGAATAAGATGAAAAGAAGAAAATTGAAGACTGGAGAGAGAGCAACAATGGTGGCTTGGTGAATTATGGATGATTGAAAATAATAAGAGTTGTTGTAGAAGTTTGGAGAAGATAAAGTGTTTAAAAAGAAATGAAAGTGGCTGAAAACCAAATTAATTTGGACCATTAGATCTTTGTAAAAGAAAATTGAATGGTGAAAATTTAAACTCAACTAGCCGTTAGACACAAACATATAATAATATTAAATTAGTCTTTTTAAAAAGCAACTAGCCGTTAGACACAAACATATATAATAATAATATTAAATTCATCTTCTTTTTAAATTCATTTTCTTTTTAAAATTATTTTCTTTTTAACATCAATCTAAAAATAAAAATCCCACCAATTGTCACTTCTCCATTGCTCCAAGTGACACCTTTCAATTTGTCCACTTTGATTAAAAAAATATATCACGTCATCAGCTTGGGATTTTTCCATTAAGCTTGTTTCGGTCATATCTTCTTCTTTTAAACTCCGATTTGAGTGATTCAAATTGCATTGAAACCGTTGTTCCAAGCTCCACACAATAGACACTTCAAAATACTCAAATGGCTAATAGGTTTATTATCATCAAAACATTAATTAATCAATCAATTAAAATTAATTAATTTGAGATTAAGGGCCAAAAAGCCAACAGAACAAGCCTATGATGATTGATGATGATGAACCAAATACAAGAGGAAATTGAGGCCACCATGGAGGATGCACCAACAGGGGAAGAGTTTGCACCTAAGGAAAAGGAAAAAGCTAAGTCCAATATAGGGAGTACTTCAAATTCCTTTTCTTTTGTCCCTAATACTTTACCTTCAATGATTCCAAAAGAAAAAGGTTGATGCTTAATTTTCTAAGTTCCTAAATATATTAAAAAGTTGCAAATTAACATTCCTTATGCACAGGCATTAGAACAAATGCCTAAGTGCCCCAGATTTATGAAAGATGTTTTGTATAAGAAGAAGATTTATGGGGACTATGAGATGGTAGTATTGACCGAGGAGTGTAGTGCAAGCTACAAAGAAAATTACCTCAAAAGTTGAAAGATCCAGGGAGCTTTTCTATTCCTTGTTATTTACGCAACAATTCAGTGACTAAAGTACTTTATGATCTTGATGGAGCTTTTATTAATTTAGTGCCTTTGTCTGTGTTTAGGAAGCTCGATGGTAGAAGGTGCAACCAACTACCATATTCTTGTAAATGGCCAATCGATCAATTGCTCGTCCCTACGACATTGTGGAGGACCTATTGCTTAAAGTGGGCAAGTTTATCTTCCAGGGATTTTGTGATACTAGACATGGAGGAAGATGCTAAAATTCTCATAATTCTTGGGAGACCATTCTTGGCAACCGTAAGGGCCCTCGTTGATGTACAAGACGGAAAGCTTACATTTTGATTTAATAATGAGGAGCTAACATTTGAATTTACAAAGCCCTTAAGCATCCAGATGTGGTAAGTTATGAGCAACATGTACAAAGTAAGACAGTAACTTCCTCTCCTTCTAGTAATTGCTCATTACATGTTGACTCTCATTCTAAGTGTGGAAAAATAAATGGTATGCTCAGTACTTGTAATGCTAAATTATAAGATCATCATAAGAAACATGTTTCTAGTTTTGATAATACTCTGAGTGCTTGTATGCCTCTAAAATCTAAGAAAGAGTACGAAAGAGTAATAGGAGAAGCATGTTAAGGAAGATATGGTTAGTCTGGTGAAATTCTATAAAGATGATTCTTTAATGTTCCTTGTGTTGGAATTTGTGTCCTGAAGTCTCGTAATTGATTAGTTAATTAATTTATTATTAATTATGCAATATTAATTTATACATTAACGAAAAAATCCAAGGTTCTTGCATGAAGCTTTGAACAAGTACGTAGTTGACATATAGGTGAATCATGTTAAAAAATAACCTAAAGGTCTATAGTATATGGATAAGGTGGGGTGCCTTATCCTGGTGACACTATGAATACATTTCACTTTGTAATAGTTACAAATGGTTTGATCCAAACAGTTCATGTAGAGACATGTAAGTAGGGGTATCTTATACAAAGAGTTTGTATAAGACCGAACCGCGAAATATTTAATCTCTCTTTGTAAATCCATTAATTGATGAGATTAATATTTCATAGGATGATCATGTGCGACTCAATCTTAATCTTGAGTGACTTATGAACTCTTGTCTATGAGATCAGTCCTTTCATTTGTATGGGTGAGAGGGGCCCAAGTTGTCAACTCAATAAGCCTACCATTTTAGGGATTTGACTAAATGGGGAGCTGGGAACATAACTTCACAAGATGGAATTCACTCCTTTTCAGATAGGGTAATAGATGAGTAGTTCCCTTAAGTGTTGATTTCGGGTCTTGAACAAGGGGCTCCACCTTCTCACTGGCCCGAGAGGGACTTAGTTTTGTTGGCTTTTTGGCCCTTAATCTCAAATTAATTAATTTTAATTAATTGATTAATTAATATTTTGATGATAACAAACTTGCTTTTATTTATTAACAATTTGAGCTTTTGAAGTATCTATTGTGTGGAGCTTGGAACAACGGTTCCAACGCAATTTGAATCACTCAAATTGGAGTTCAAATGAAGAAGATATGGTCGAGACAAGCTTAACGAAAAAAATCTCGAGCTGATGACGTGGCAGATTTTTTTGCATCAAAGTGGACCAATTCAAAGGTGCCACTTGAAACAATGGAGAAATGACACTTGGTGGGTTTTTGACTTTTGGATGGATGTTAAAAAGAAAATGAATTTAAAAAGAAAATGAATTTAATATTATTATATATGTTTGTGTCTAACGGCTAGTTACTTTTAAAAAGAATGAATTTAATATTATTTTATGTTTGTATCTAATGGTCAGTTAAGTTTAAATCTCTACCATTCAATTTTCTTTTTGAAGATCTAAAAGTTCAAATTGAATTTGGTTTTCACCTACTTCCATCTCTTTTTAAACACTTCATCTTCTCCAAAATTTTACAACAACTCTTATTATTTTCAGTCCTCCATAATTCACCAAGCCACCATTGTTGCTCTCTCTCCAAGCTTCAATTTTCTTCCTTTCATCTTATTCTTGAGAGAGAGATATTGTATTGTGAGAATTTATTTATGAAGTGCTTAAACTTGTAAATCCACTCTATTTAAAAAGTTTGTCAAGTATGCTCTTTGTTTTTCCAAACTTTGTATAGGTTGGCTCTTGATCCCAAGAAAAAAAGTTGTTGTAATGGTTTGATCTTTAACCGTAGAAAGAATCAGGTTTGTTCTTGAACCCGGAAAAAGAACATTGTAAAAGTTAGACTCTAAGCCGTGGAAAGAGTCAAAGACTTCTAGTAAAGTACCCAAGAGGAGCTTAGGAAGTGGACGTAGGCCGGTTTTGCCGAACCACTATAAGATTCATGGTGTCATTTTCTCTATGCATCTCCTAATTTATTTTTGCAATTAATTTTTGTTACTATATTTTATTGCATGAAATTAATTGCAATTTTTAATTTTTGAATTTAATTGCTCATATTGGTTGTTCTTAAATTTCTATATTCATTACCAATCTTTTTATTAGAATTAAACAGGGTGCTTTAAAGTGTGATTGTTAATTTCTTGTTTAATTCAAAGTGAAATTGTTTGCATAAAAATGTTGTTTAAACAACTTATTTGCAAAAATTTTATTAATTCGCTTAATTGGGCCCACATTAGTAAAAAGTTTAAATTAGTTTTAATAAACCCTATTCATTCTCCCCCCCCCCCTCTAGGGTTGTCGTACCGATCCTACAAGTTTATAAGTAGACCATAAACAAATTGTTCATTAGAGAAATCAGTAGTACTTAAGGATAAGAGTTAATTACAGGGGTAGAACGGACATTTGACCTAGCTGTAATTATGAACAACTCATGAAGGATCGACTTGCTTATATTGATTATATCCATGGAAACAACTTGTCCTATAGTGCATAAGAGCTCAATTATGGGTTTATAGTGGTCTGCCCTGTAGTTAATGAATGAAGATTAATTTAATTAAAACGTTTGATTAATTAATCTTGGATCATTAGAGCTTATAATCTATAGGTCTATAAGGTTCCCTTGCTAGCTCACTATGGACCAACAAGGATCAACTATGTTGAAAAAAAAATTTTAAATGTTCAAATTTATGGGAAAAAATATTAATTTTATTGGATACAATTAATTACATGATTTAATATAAAGTTTATTTGAATAAGATTCAAATTATAACTTTATAATATGGAGAATTAATTTATTTGGATGAAATTCATATAAATAAATAGAGGAAAAATTAATTAATTAATTTGAATTGGATTCAAATAATTAATTATTTAATTTGGATGAGATTTAAATTAAAGATTATACAGAAAATAAATATTTAAACAAATTTTAAATATTTTAAATCATTTAATATGAGATATTATTTGGGTAGATATTTATTAATATTAGATATTATTAAATATTTAATTTAAAATCTCTACAGATAGGTTATCCTAATAGGATTAGAGTAACCCATAGAGTTCTATAAATAGGGCCCTTGGGAACCCTCATAGAACACACTCTCTACAAGAATAATCTGCGATTACTCTAAAAAACTCTCCCTCTAGAAATTCTCCCAATTTTCTTAGAAAAGTTCTAAGAAAATTCTTCGGTTCCCACAAACCAGATCAAGTCATAGCAAGGAAGATCTCTTGGAAAAAGAAGACTATAAGGAGAAGACTATCAGTTCGAGATCTCTTGGAAAAAGAATACTATAAGGAGAAGACTATCAGAGATTTTGCTGAAATTATGGATCGGCAAAGGTACGTTGTTTAACCTTCTTTATTTGTATTTTTGTTTTTTTTTTAATTCTTTCAAGAAATCAAAGAATGCGATCACACGTCCGTCGGGATGCAATTCCCTTCACCTTGATTATGCTAGGAAAGGAGACATAGAGTTGGAGAAATTAAACAATGTTTTAACTGGCAAGATAACAATGAATGATTATTTTTGTGAGTGCCAGTGTGGGCGAAAACTAAAGATTCAAGGTGGTTCAAAGTATGGAATAGAGAAATCACCTTGAGATCCGGCTTGACTTGTGAGCGTTTCTTGGGATGCAACCCAAGTTTTTTGCTTTCTTAATTTTAGTTTGTTTGATTTGTTTGTTTTCTTTTATAGGGAGCCACATATATGCCTCTAATTATTTTTTAAGAAATTGATGCAAAGTACTGATAACTTGTAGAAATATAAGTAATTGTATTCTTCATTTGGAGTAATTGGAGTAAATTGATGATAAACGCATGATTTTGGTACTTAAATTATGTAATATGAATAACTTTGCATTTACTATGTTTACAATAGCATCTATTCTAGAAATCATGCGTTTATATTTTTTTGAACACATGATAAAGCTAAAAAGAAATCGAAAATATTCTAAGTACAAAGGAAAAAATACTACTAGAATCATTGAGGTCACAACGTTTGAAGATCATGCGTTGACAAGAAAAAGTAAATTCAGACGCCCGGGCGGCAATTGCCATGTCAATATGCAAGTGGATAACTAATTTACCAGATCATTACAAATCCAACGAACTGAAGATGCAAAGAAGTTTGTGCAGCAGGATATGGAACTAAATGCAGATGTCAGATCATCATGAGATTACCTTTTTGGACTTCTATAAATAACCCAGTACACTTGATGTTCAAGATAGAGAGAAACACAGTGGTGAAAGCTTTGCGCAAATTCTTCCTAAACCTCCATAGCCACCCTCCATTTCGAGCTCTTCTGGGAGAATATTCTAAGAGTTTTCTGAGTCGCTTCTCAGAGAGTAAGAATCCATCCCCTGTACAAATGATGTCTCAAATAGCCACCATCTCAAGCCTCCAAGAAGTAAGACATTGTTACGATTTGATGACTTTTATTTTCATTTCCTCACTATGTTCATCCTTCTTTCTTGTATTCTGTTAATGACACTCGAAAAATTTGTTTATTTTCTTAATACAAGTTTGCTTGACGTTAATCCTCCATCTATACTCATCTTCAATACTTTATACCATAAATGTTTGAATGATTAATGGGTTAAATGCAAGAAATTGGCATTTCCAAGTTTCACCAAGTATGCCTTCATTTTGAATAAATAAAGGGTCACTAATATAAATATAATATAAATAATAGACATGTTAACTTTTTGAATTTTTTTGTTCTTGCAAATTTTTCAAAAATATTCATCGAAATTTTCATAAAATTTAGACTTTGATATTTCCATCGAAGTTGACATTTTCCTTGCTTATATTTCAGCCATTTATACTGTAATTAACCAGAAACCAAATGCAATATATTGGTTTTTCAAGTTTACAAGTTACTACTTATTTGCAAGACATACACACAAAGTTGCTGTCCAACTTTCCTACTTTATAGAAGGGAAAAAAAAAAAAAAAAACAATTAAAAAGAATAGTAAATCCACATCAAAGAGTTTGTTTTATTCTTTTTTACCTGTGTCTGGTCAGTTCTCTTGAACACACTTAATACTATGATTACATGGAAAATTTAGGATTGGTGAAGAAGAGTTACTAAAACATTGGGATTCATCCCCTCCCTCTAAATGGACCCTATGTTAGTTGCTCTACATTCATCACTTTTTTGCTTTAACCTGATAAACATTAGTCAATATGAAGGCTTAGTTTTAAATTTTAAGGCTCTACACTACAAAAAGAATGACCTCTAGTTGAGTCTCTGCTCGAACATGAATTACACCTTCTCAAATCATCTGTCGCAAAACCAATTATAGCCACCGCTTGGTTGCCTGGGTCAACGGATGGACTGACGGAGGAGTCCTCGCATTTCTAGTGCCTATTACTTTTTGAACATCTGCAAAACACAACATGAAGCTTGGATCCTCAGTCAAGTTTTGACAACAATGAAAAACTTCCATAAAAGCTATATAGGAGGAGAGATATGGCAATGTATAAAATCTACAAATGTTCAAGTTAGTTTTACTAACTTGAGTCACTTGGTTTCCCTCCAAGAGATGCTCTTCTAGATTTGCCCGGCCCTGTCATTTGATTGCCAGTCAAAGATTGCCTCCTCTGCATCCTTGAATTAGTCGTCGTACATGGTGACGTCTCGAGATCAAAATTACATGTAACTTGCATTGGAGTATGCAATTCTATCAAATTTTGTCGATTCCTGCAACATTGTCGCAAAAGTTTAAGTTAAGTTTATTTCTATAAACAAACATTATGCTTCTCTTTATAGTAACAACGTTGGCCTAGCGTGCATTATGTAGTCTTAGAGTGCCAAACTACCCTCTCATACAACATCAAAGAGATGATTTAGATAGAACTTGCCTTTTCTCAGCGCCATTAATTAGCTTTCCAATGGTCCTCATGGATCTTCTTATTCGAGATCCTTTTCCACTTGTTGTACTCATTATGCTGGGTGTTTGGGCATCAGAGGAAAACATCGCATTGCTTCGCATTTGATTTTGGATGTCATTTCTGACACGCTTTGGTGGTTCAGGTGTCTTTGGCAGCTGAAAGCTAAGAGTTTGGTTAGCTTCAACGTTGATCACTTGCTTCCTATAACCACCTAGAGGACTTCGAGGAGTCTTGGGATAATTCATCTCCATTTTAACGGTGCCATTGCTGATGCTATGAGAAACTCTAGAGATTGTCTCTGAATTCTGAATTAAGCCACATTTCTGGAATGTCAGAGCCTGATTCTTACTACCATCTTCTAATACCTTCATCCTTAAACCATCCTTTTTAATACATGTTGGACCCTCCAAGCTTGATCTTCTGGAACATAGAGAGGGAGTCTTTGAGCCCTTTCCCATCTCTTGTTTGGAAGGTAGCTCGGTTTTAGCAATGCTGCAATTCTCAATGCTCAACCTTCGAGGGCGCAGAGGAGTTGTAGGTGATCTAGGCTCTTTTGACTTATTGGTTAATGCTTGTTGAGTATTATTAACCAAAGCTTTCTTGAGATTCTCAACCTGCATAGTGATAAGGAGAAATAATCTCATCAAAATGACTTACCTAACATACAATGAACCAATGACATACATGACAAAGATTGTTCCCCAAATGGCACTTCTACAAAAGACTTTTCAGAGAATTAAATTATGCAAAAGGCAAATCAAGACAGTATTTTACAAATTCAAGCATATAACTAATACTTTTCATAACTCTATGGTGGTTACCTGGCAGGTTATATATGAATTTTGTCCATGCAATTTTAAAAGTTTGATTTCGTCTCGAAACTTCAATTTATTATCCCAAATAAAAAGCTATTAAGGATTAAAAAAGACCATAACATCACTTAATATGAGAAGGTACTTCCATGATTTTGTTCTTCTTAGGTTTTGGGGGTCTCATAGTTCCATCGCCATTTTAATCATGATTAGATTTGGCACCAACAATTTTCTTTATATACTTCTTCAATTCATCTCTATATTTCAATCTATTAATCCAAATCTCCTCTATGAGTGGGTTAAAATTAACATAACATCTAAAATAGATAATAAAAGCATTGTGTCAACTTCTTGCTATAGAACCACTTAGTAAGATGATAAATAAATTCCTGATAAGGCCCAAATTGATATAAAGCATGAAAAGACCAAAAATTAAAGGTATAATTTAACAAAAAGAACCCTACTACTGATTGTCTGCAATGCAATGTCATTTGCCTTATATGTCTATTTCTCCTTCTTGGTATCACATGTGTCGCCAGCATGCTAAGTCTCTGGCCCATTTGTTCTTGCATTGTCCTTTGGCTGCTAGTTTTTGGGATACTGTTTTGTGGGCTTTTGGATGGTCTTTTACTTGTCTTAATACCATTTTTTGATATCCTGGCTTCCTTGTTGGTGGGTCATCCTTTTGGCGGTACTAAGAAGTCGATTTGGTCGGCTTTGTTGCATGCTTTCTTTTGGAGTTTGTGGGATGAAAGAAATGGAAGGCTTTTTTGTGACTCTTTCTTCTCCTTTAATAGTTTTATGAAGATGATTTTGTCTATTGCTTTTTCTTGGTGCAAAACAAAGCACCCTTTCGTTCATTTTAACTTATCTTTTTTAGTTAGTAATTAGTGCTCTCTTTTGTAATCACTTTTAGGTGTTAGGGTTTCTCCTCTGATTTCATCTATCAATGAAATGTTTCTTTTACCAAAAAGAAATCATGTATAAATATTCAAGCATGAGAGAGTTGAAGTAATGTGGATGCCAAATTTAAACACAATTAAAATGATGAAACTAATCGTGAAATGGCACAGATTAGAGGTAGTATATTATTGTAAAGGAAGAATAGACAATTACCAGATGATGAAAAATAGAAAAGAAAAAAAAATACAAGAGGAGAATTAGTTGCCTTGAAGATTTACCTGAGCCTTCAGTTGTATGACTTCACTGCTTTCCTTGTTCAAACGAGCAGCGCCAAGTTCAACAGTTGAAACACTTTGAGCAAATTTCAAAGTGCTTAACGTTTCACAGAAAGAATCTTCTTCTGAACTTACATGTGCAAACATTACTGTTTTGGCATGTCCACCTGCAACGTAAATTTACAAAAGAATCTTTGTCAATATATGAGGTCAAATGATCATCATACATAATTTTCTCGATGACGCCATGGAAAAGGTTAATTTAGAACTTATTAGGGACCATTATTAGGATTTGAGGTATGTTTGAAAATACTTTTTAATATAGCACTTTAGTGAAAAGATAAAGCTAGTAAAAAATTGTTTTGATGTTTGGTTGTACCACATTTAAAAAGTAAAAGTTTTTGATAGCACTCTCACAAAGCACTTTTAATTACTTCAAATATAAAACTTCGAGGAGCAAATTTTGTTAAAATTAGAGGAAAAAAGAAATACTAGGTTTATGTGAAAAAACCTAGTAAAGGGAGAAAACCCACAATTGAATTTTTCTCCTATTGATTTGATACATCACAATGCTACAAGAGGAGAAAATAAATAGACTCTAGTGAGCCCTAATCAATAAAAGGAAAGGATATTAGGGAACATAAAAGGAAAAAATACACAATATAAAATTTACAAAATCCCCAAATATCTTCTCTTATTTTCAACATTCCCCCTCAAGATGGGACGTAGATATCAGTGAGACCCATCTTGCTAACACATAAGTCAAACTTTGCTTAAGTTACCCTTTGGTGAGAACATCAGCAATTTGTTGGCTAGTTAGAATATAAGGAATACAGATACTTTTATGAAGTGTCTATCAATCTCCACATGTTTTGTTCTATCATGTTGAACCGGATTGTTAGCAATGCTAATAGCAGCTTTATTATCACAATAAAGTTTCATCGGTAAGTCACTATCTTGATGGAGATCAAAAAGAACTTTCTTCAACCAGATTTCTTCACAAATGCCCTGACTCATAGCTCTTTATTCAATTTTAGGACTGCTTCTAGTTTGTCGGATTCCTCCTCAGTAGTAGGTTCCTGAGACATGATCACTCTCATATGCTCCTATGGACACCTCATCACTCCTAGCAACCCTGTCATCTTCTATCATATCATCCCTATCATTTTCAGCCAGCTGTTTTGTCGAATCAACAATATCATTTTCAACACAAATAATAGTATTATCAGGGTCAGTAGAATCTTGAGCCTGTGTTGGTTTATATGCTGGGACCAAAGCTGGCGTTTCAACCAGCTGTTTTGTCGAATCAACAATATCATTTTCAACACAAATAATAGAATTATCAGGGTCAGTAGTATCTTAAGCCTGTATTGGTTCATATGCTGGGACTGAAGCATATGAACCAATACAGGCTAGGACTGAAGCTGGCAAATCAGTAGGGAACACCATTTCCTTTCTGAGATTCCTCCTGTAGTAAGTTATCCAGGGGACCTGTCTAGTGGGTAGAATAGTGTCTTGGGTACTTAGGACAGGTGCAAGAAGGAGATCAATGGAGATTGAGGGTGATGGACAGTTAGTCTCTTCACTACTACACTCCCCCTGAAGAGAACTAACGGGAAAGAAGGGTTTATCATTAAAGAAGGTGATATCCATAAAGATGAAGTATTTTTGGGAAGTGGGATGGAAGCATTTGTAACCTCGCTGGTGGAGAGGGTACCCAACAAAGACACAATTTTGAGGGTTAGGGCTATGACTATGGACAAACGCAGTGCACCCAAACACCAAGCGGGGAACATCAGGATTAAGACACGTGGTAGGGTAAGACTCTTTAAGGCATTCAAGAGGAGTTTGAAGATGGAGGACACAAGAAGGCATCCGATTAATAAGATGAGCAGCAGTCAGAACTACATCCCCCCACAAGTAAAACGGAAGAGAGGTAGACAACATCAGAGGTCAAGCAACCTCGAGAAGATGACGATTTTTCCTTCCAGCCACTCCATTCTGTTGAGGGGTATAGGCACACAAGCTCTAATGAGCAATACCTTTAGTGGACAGAAACTCACAAAGGGTATTAGTAAGGAACTCTCGACCATTGTCACTCCGAAGGATGGCAATTTTGGCATTGAACTGAGTCTCAATGGTAGTGTAAAATTGTTGAAAAATGGATGAGACCTCAGATTTATCAGTGAGGAGAAAGACCCAAGTAAGGCAAGTGTGGTCATCGATGAAGGTCACAAACCAGCACTTACCCGAAGAGGTAGTAACCCTCAAGGGTTCCCAAACATCACTGTGAATAAGGGTGAAAGGTTGAAGGGGTTTGTATGGTAGGGACGGAAAGGAGACCCTATGTTGTTTCGCCCGAATACATACGTCACAAGACAGGGAGGAAATGTCAACTTTGTTGAACAAATGAGGAAATAAATATTTCATATATTGGAAATTTTGATGGCCAAGATGAAAATGCTACAACATATAATCGTTTTCAGAAGTTGAAAAATAGGATGACAACAAACTAGTCCAATAACTACGCCTAGAAGAAATATCATCATCAAGGAAATAGAGTCCCCTATTATTGGGCAGTGCCAATCATCGTCTCGAGCTCAAGTCCTGAAAAACAACATCATCCCGTGAGAACACCACACGACAATTCAGATCTCTAGTTATCTTATTCACAGACAATAAATTGTAAGATATTTTAGGGATGTGCAGCACATTCTGTAATATCAAGCCATCAAAGGGAGAAATGTGGCCCTTGCTCGCAACCGGAGCAAAGGATCCATCAGCAATCCAGATTTTTTCATTACCAACACACAGGTGATATGATAGGAATGATCAAAGGATTCAGTCAGATGATCTGTAGCTATTAAATCAAGGTTCTAGGGCTTCTTGCCATTAACACTGAGGAGACTCAAAGATTGAGATGTACCTGATTGGGCTATAGCCCCAAGAGAAGGGGCACTGGAGTCAGCTAGGCAGTTCACCTAAGGTTGTGGCTGGGAGCCACTAGCAGTTTCACTCACCATAATTCGGTTAGGATTAGACTTGTCATTCGGAGATCGTCGTTTGTCATTTGGTGATCGACCATGTAACCTCCAACACTGATTTTTCGTATGCCAGGGTTTCTTACAGTGCTCACACACTAGAGCTGTTTCCCATTTTGCTTGTCTCTAGTAGAACCAAATGATTTAGCACTGAAGGCAGCTGAGTCCGTCACGGGAGTAGCTATGATGTTCATAGCATTGGATCTGTCTTCCTCAAGACGAACCTCGGAATAGACTTCCATAAGTGTTGGTATCGGTCTCTATCCCAGTATCCTACTTAAGCGACATCAAATTTAGAGTTTAGACCTGCTAAGAAATCACACACGGTCAATTAACTTTATAATATTGAACTCCCCCACAAGGGCAGTCCCAGATAAGTTCCCGACACATATCCATTTCCTGCCAAATAAGGGACAGTTTGTTAAAATATGATGTGACATCCATAGTTCCTTACTTGCATTCGTTAATCTGTTTCCACAAGGTGTAAAGTCGCGATGCATTCTATCTTTTGGAATGTAACTACTGAACTGCATCCCAGATGTTCCGAGCAGTGGTAGCATACAACAGAGGTTTTCCAATTTGAGGTTCCATACTGTGAATCAACAAAGAACAAAGTAATGAGTCATCTCCCTTCCAGATATGCTCCTGAGGATCTCCTGGTCTGGGTTTGGGTATCTCACCAATTAGATACCGAACTTATGGCACCCCTCAAGAACCATTCTAACAAAATGAAACCAGGAGAAATAGTTCTGGCTATTCAACTTCTCACCAACAATTAGCCTTGTGGAGTTCCCCATAGGTCCAGACAAATAAGGTGTAGTTGTTAAGAATGGGAACACAGTTACCGAATTCTCTAGATACATCGGTAGATCTGACTAGACACCTGAACTTACTGCACTTTGACTGAGGTTGGTGGAAGCGCCAAGAGCTGCCCCAAGCGCAACGATTTGTTGTTGAAAACTCGCCTGGAGATTCGCAAGCTGCTGTTGAATCATAACCGAAGAGAGGCCAACTGATCTATGTTGTTCATATTGGTTGCCGATAGCTTGGTGAGGAACTCCAGCGATGGTAGCAACGGTAGGAGGAAAAAATTGAGAACCCACGACATTAAGACTGGAGTTGGCGTGGGCAACCTCATGGAACACCGACTCTTGAAGAGGGTTGAAACTCCCGGCGGTCGGTTGGACAACGGCAGCCCCTAGTAACCCATGAAAGGCCAACAACGGTGCTTGAGAGGATAAGCCCGCGACAGCGCTAGGGTGGACCGCAGACACGGACCTCATTATCAGCACTAGGGTTGAAGGATTAGCAGTGGTGGCAATAGGTTGGTCAACTTGCGCAACAGCAGCAGATGGCTCCACCAGCAGCATCAGATTCTGAAGCATTGCAGTGGTGGCGCTAGGGTTAAGCGACGGTAGCAGCAAGTACTGAAATAATGCAGCGGCGACGCTAGGGTTAAACGACCTGAGGCGTCAGTCAATGGTTTCTTGGACAGTGGACTCAGTAGTGACGGCGACAGGTAAGGTGGCGGCAGCGAATCTTGCCTCGAATCGTTTTCGTCAATGACAGCTAGGGTTTCTAGGGTTTCACCACCACACTCTGATACCATGTTAAAATTAGAGGGAAAAAGAAATACTAGGTTTATGTGGAGTAAAGAGAGAAAAACCACAGTTGAATTTTTCTCTTATTGATTTGATACATCACAATGTTACAAGAGGGGAAAATAAATAAAGACTCTAGTGAGCCATAATCAATAAAAGGAAAGGATATTAGGGAACATAAAAGGAAAAAATACACAATACAAAATCTACAAAATTCCTAATCTCTTATTTTCAACAAATTTAATATTTCTAAATGCATTTCTATGTTACTCCCCACCGTTTGTCAATCTTCTCCAACATGGAACAAATGTATGTTAGGATACCTCTTAACAAGAAAACTCAAGAACAATAAAGAACACAAAGCATACTAAGAGATAGAAATTTGTAGGCTAAATTATATAAAATTCCTTAGAACTTTGTACTTTGTGTCAAAAATATCCTAAAGCTTTCAAAAGTTTCAAAAATACCCTTAAACTTTCAAAAAGAGTTCAAAAATACCCTTACTGTTAGTTTTGGATGGAAACTGTTAGTGTTTAATTTCAAAAATACCCTTAAACTTAAAGAACAGTTCAAAAATATCCTTACTATTAATATATGAACAGAAACCATTAATACCTCATTGTATAAATATAAACTTTCAAAAGTTGCATTAGTACCCTTTTGAAAAAAAAAAAGGTTAAAAATGCTTTTACCATTAATCTACACTTAATCACCTCTTCCATTTTCTTTCCTTCCTATACTTCAATTTATGATCTATCACTTTTTTTTTTCTTCCTCTTGCATTCCTTGTTAATATTTAACCTTTTGTTTATTTAATTACAAAAAAAAGATAATAATAAAAAAAAGCCCTAAGTTAAGGTATATAGATTATAACAAAAAGAAAGAAAATAATGGAAGCACCGAGAAGACCTTAGAACTTATATGTTTTGTCAAGATTCTATGTTAGTAGTTGAGTACATGTTAATAGTCAAATACGTTCTTTTTGTATTTGGCTATTTATAGTTTTGTTAAGTTTTAAGGGGAGATTTTTATTTTTGAAGTTTTGTGGAATTTTTATGCTTTAACTTGAAGTCATGGTTTATGTTTTGTTGGGAAAATTTGGTGTAAGATTGGACAATGAGAGAAAAATGATCTACATAATTGGTTTTAAACTTGATTTTTTATGAACTGCAAAAAACTTCAAATAAATGGATCATTATACTAACCGTAGGAGCATTTTTAAACTTTGTTTTGTAGAATTAAGAGAACTAATGCAACTTTTAAAAGCTCAAAGATATTTGAAACAAACATTAATGGATTGTGTTCATATACTGACAAATAAAAGTATTTTTGAAACTTTTGTAAAGTTCAAGGGTATTTTAGAAACAAAACACTAACATTTTTTATCCAAAATTAATGGCAAGGATATTTTTGAATTGTTTTTTAAAGTTTAAGAATATTTTTGAAACTTTCAAAAGTTCAAGGGTATTTTTGTCACAAAGCACAAAGTTTAGGGGTACTTTGTGTAATTTAGCCAAATTTATATGTCAATATCAAAAGAAGTTATAATATATCATAATTATTTGAGAGGCAACACTCTCCCAAATTCCCCTCTTGAAATTCTACTAAAACCTTCACACCTCTCAAATCCCTAGCACCCTCATTTAATAACCCAAAAACCCTAACCAAGTTACTAGGCTTATTACTAATATGCCCCTAACTAATGGTAATAACATAACAATAGTCATACTATGTCCTTTTCTATGTACTCTAATGTTGTTTGGCATTAATCATAACACGAAGACACCAACACAATCTCCATCACTTTATAATATTACGAAAGAATTCCTAAAAGAATTGGCGGTTAAAGCAAAGACAATACCTAGAGAATCTTGCAAGAGAAGTGTGAGTTTACTGTTTCTGTAAGGGATATGAGAATTCTTATGAGCTAATGCCATGATCACATCTCCTAAACAAGAGAGAGACTTATTAATATACTGCGCCTCCTTAAGCCGGTCTCCCGTAACCTCGGATTTGTCGACCCTTTCACTTCCTGCAAGATCAACCAAATGTAGGCAGCTACGAATCGTGCTCCCAGCATTGTCCTTTCCATGAACATAAACAGTCAAAATACTGCACACAAATGAAAAATCATCATCTCACATCCTTAGCAGAATATTCTTCTGGATAACCACCCAGCAGATCATTTAACTGCAATAAAGTAAGCAAATCCACCTATATTTGAATTGTCGGGCAATTGCATAACTTCAAGACTAAATAGTTTACCTGTGAGAGCGGCTACTTCGATTGTTCATGGCAGTGAAACTCACGACACGGTTCAACTCTCCTAGTTTCATTAGATTGAGAACATCATCAGTTGATTTAACAGAATGCCGGGTTGCATCTGGAAGGCTCAAGCCAGTGTGACTCGTACAGCTTCGAATCTCTAATGTATTATTAGTTAAAGATGTAAAGTCAAACATAAAGCATCGAAGTTTGATTTTTCTAAGACTAAAAACCTGATTACACAAATTTGAAAAGTTATGGCAATTCAATAAACAGTAGGCAAATGTTAACGGTGGCTTCTTTTTTCATGAGAACAAAGGTATTTCACAGTGATGAATCAAATGTAAATAAAAGATCTGCTTTTTTGTAGAAACGGAATCTGGGCAGATTCAGAAAAGTTTTGACAAAAGCATAAGGTTAACAAACCATTTTTGTCCTACTTTGCGTCTTTTTCTATTTTAATCTATGTATTTTCAAATGTCCAAATTTAGCCCCTATACTTATAAATAGATCTTAAATTTAATCTTTCCAAGTTAAATTTTATTGAAATGTTAATGATAATTTTCATGCAAGAAAAGACACTATGAATATGTTTTCATATCAATAAATTAACCATAAACTAAATTAGGGACTATTTTCAAGATTTATTCTACCAAGACTATAACAGAACAAGTCTCTGAAGGACCAAAAAAGTATTTTAACCCAAAAGTATAATAAAATAGACAGCAGTCAAGGATATTTGGTATTTGATGATTCTGCAACAAGAAGGTCTCGAACTTGTTCATTGTAAATTTCAACCATTTGGACATTGATTTCATAGTCTATGTCCTTCCTTACATTCTGGATCTTGAATAGATCATTAAGAGCTAGATAATTAATTCCAAAGTCTTTGTCAGGTCCTCCAGACGGACCATTCTGTTAACATACAATATATTTTAGAAGGGCGAACTTGCGCGTTGATTAGGTGTGTATGTCATTTGATGGAGATGGGAGAAAGGCTTGAAATGAAACATGAAAATGAGGATATCTTACCATGGTGTGTGTTTTTCCTGATCCAGTTTGACCATAGGCAAATATGCATACATTGTAACCATCCATGACAGATCTAATTAATGGTTGAATATCCTTAAAAACATCATCTAAACAACATAAACGAAAGCACTTTGGTCAGCTAACAAGCAGCAGTGACATCATAAACTACCATTAATGATAGATATACCTTGCTTTGCAGCTGGGCCAAATACACGATTAAATCGAAAAACTTTCCTTCCATCTTTTTTGGATTTTAATGGATCCAAGATCACTAGTGAACCATCCTCCCCAATAAATTCTATCACATTATTAGATAAACAATTGAACGAGGGCCTTACTCTGCAGTAAACTCGAATATTGCCTGAATAAAATAAACCTACGACCATTATGAATAACTCAAGGTTCTCCAACCAAAAGATTGCTAGTACATTTGTAACATTAAGCATACTAACCCTTTAGATCCTGGACAATGTTATACAGGCTCCTGTTCTCCTTAACCACATTATGATAACCAAGAGCAGCATTTGATAGCTCCTGCACTTCACTTTCTGAAACCCAAAAGAAACAACTTGAAAATATCAACCAATTCAGTCTTGAAAACAATGTTTTAAAAAATCCCCCTGGGCATGCACCTAGGCTCAAGAGGCAAATCTAGCGCCTTGCCTTGAAAACACGAGGCTCACAAATAAGGCATGCCTCAAGCACATACCTTTCCCGAAGCCTTGAGCCTTGGGGCTTTTTCATCGCTTTTTAAAAATAGTAATAATTAGGATTTTTCCTTCCTTATCAACTAAAAAAACCAAATTTATGAAGCCTAAATGCAAAATTTATAAGGGCCTTTTTTTTTCATATTTCCACTTCAACTATGCTTTCTCTTCTTTATGTAGTATTTTTTATATAATGAACCTCACAAAAAAAAGCCCGCGCTTTCTTTTGGGCTTGCATTTAAGCCCCAGAAGACTATTACGCTTTATTGCACCTTGAGCTTTTAAAAAAACTAAGTATTAATAATTCAACCTCGATTTAGCATCTACGTGTAGAGGAAAAAGGGGACTAATATTGATAATAAAAGTGACCCTTTTGACTAATGGTGAAATGTTCATGACAAACAATTATAACTCAAGAAATTTGTCGTGTAGGGCATCAATAGTTCAAATAAAGGAAAAAAGTTCTTCTAATTGCGAAAATACCTAAGTCTTTCAAGTCCCTTTGTAACTGCAACTGCAAGTCATGAAATTCCCCCTTTGTTTTAGATAAAAGGGCTTTGAGATCCTGTATGATAAAGAAGGTATTATATAACAATCCAGCTTTATTTCCACGTCCTTGCAACAATTCTTTACTCCTATAATGCATTACTTGCAATTTCAAATGGGATTTACTCTAATAGAACTTGAATATATTGAACGATAAAAGATAACAGCAATACAAAAAAACCAAGTGTTCGAGGTACTTGGATCCTCCCAATCTTGAAAATACTCTCAAGCCCTAATTCATTCTCCAAAATATTGTCTAGCTTCCTCCTTCTCTGCTCACTCTATTTATAACCAGCAAGCTAACAAATTCTCTAACTAATTATTAATATACTCTTAATATTCCTCTAATACCATTCCTATTAATCTTCAAGTATTTGAAAGTATACAAGCCAACTAAACGGAAAGCATATTCAGAGTCATATTTTTTATAAAAAAATCATATTCTTATCCAAGGGCCTCTATATAAATAATGAAAAATCAAATTCAAGCCATCAGGAGATTACAATGAATATAGCAACAAATATTATATACTATATTAGAGGAAAGACAAGAAATTACCAAAAGCTCCCTCTCTTGAATACAAAATAGTTGGCGGTGATTGCAGCTCTTCTTTTTGAAGCATGCTCTGCATCGCTTTAAGGAAAATGCATAAGCTAATTAGCCTATTTGATGAAGTTGTAATTAAATTATATTATGTAAGTCATTTAAGCTCGTTGGATAACTATTTGCTTTAAAGCTGTTTTTTATTAATTTACTAGAATTAAATAAAAGAAACTCCTAATTAAACATAAAATTAAAAGAAATGTACAGAAAGAGAAAACAAACACTTCTTCCTCATCGTATAATACTTCTTCTTAAACCAAGTAAACATCCAAAAAATATCAACTAATTAATAAATTCTACTCAAATCCCGAGCCTCCTAGCACAAAACATAAAAAAAGATGGTTGTTTTAGGATGAAGGGAGAAAAAAGTACACAATTAAAGGAATTTGCTACATAAACATAAGAAAAACATAAAATTATTTTTAATGTCGCGTCATGGCCAATGCCCTAGGCCCTAACTTTAATCTAATAATTGTATCATTTAAACCAAAATCAAATTTTACCTTATTTTCAAAAAAGAAATATTAATAAGTTTAGCCATTGAGACACTCATTCCCTTAGATCGGAGGTTCAAATCCTCATACCTTAGTTATACTAAAAGAAAGTCATTAATGTATAATTTTGTGTAAATTTTTTTTATTCAATATTATGTAGGGCCAGATTCGAACTTCTGACATATTGGTCAAGAGTTCCGACATTTATATTAGTTGAACTTTGCTTGTGATGGCTATATAAAACTTTTTAAATACAAAGGTTTGAGAAAGATAATAGAATCACCGGATAGAAACTTTCATTAATATGATGATGCTCTATATTCCTCTACTTACATGTAATAATTTTTCTTCCTAAGTTGGAAGGACTTTGCAAGACTAGTAGTTTTCTTTAGGTAAAATTAACTTAATTTGATATGGATCATTTTTAAAGATATAAATTGATTCAATTAGAAATTAATTATTTATTTCTTCCTCATCTATTTTAACAAATATGCACTAACGTAGTCTACACTTATTTTGAGATTAAATTGTCAAATTTTGAGACCGACGTCTTAAAAGACTTGCTTACATGTTAAGAAAAAGAAAACAATATAGTTCCAAGGAAAGTAAAACAGATAAGGCATACCTGTGAACTGTCAAGGTCCGAAATGTCATCTAAAATTGTATTAGAATGAGCGAGGGAGTTGCTCCTTTCTTTTAGTTCATCTTCCAAAGTTGTATCACACTTTATCTTCTTCTTTTTTGTGGGGGATTGGAAAAAAAGAGGATATAAATTTTTCAGTTGTAATAAAATTTTATTGAAATATGAAAATATACTTGGTAGGGGAGAAGAAAAGAGAGTTTCAGATGAACAAGATCCCATTTTCAAAAGACAAGTAGTTAAGCTTTCCAGTTGGAAAGCAAATAACGAAAGTAGTTGTAATTAAATGAATATAAATCTTCTATAATGGTACAAAATTTAGAATCATATGATAATTATTATGTGCATCATTCCTAATAACAATGATACTAAATTATGTGCATCATTTCTAATAACAAGGAAACTAAATTAATGTAGTAGCATACAATAACACTAGGAGGATAGATGTCCCTTTCATTCAGCATAATTCACAATGAGTCCACTTATGGCAACTAGGAATCTTTCACTTTTCTCAGCGATATTCAAAATGGGATTTTAGAGAAAATTAGTAAAAGAGTAAGGCATTTTCATAATCTAAGCCAACTGACCTCTGGAAAGTTTTCTTGAAGCAATTCGTTTGAACAAACTGATACAATACTTTGGAATAACGTTACTGCATCCTGTGTATAAGCTACGAATTCATAAAAGGAAAACAAAATCCACTAAAAGCCATCTCTAGAATCAGTAGGGAATCAACCTTATCTCGATTTCTCAAAGATGCAAGAAGGTTCCCATCAAAATTTTCCTTTTCCTGAACTAGGGAATCAACAAGTGACTTGACAATTAACTCTAGAAAAGTCAGAGAAAACCCATTGTTAGAGTACAATAAAACCTGTCCAGAGGTGTTATTACATTCTATAGTTGTAGATCTCATATGTACCTAACAAATCTTTTCCATATATGTCTATACATGAAGAGTAAGTAAATTTTTTTGTTATCTAAAAGCGAAAAGTGATCTCATGAACTAAATATTGCAGCTTCTTCTTTGGGAAACATTACCAAATTTCCATAAGCCTCAATTATGATAGGAGTAACTATCTGATTGAAACGTTATCAAACTATCTCCTATGCATCATCTCGTCAACTTAGCATGAATATCTACAATAGCATAAAAGGTAGGAAAGGATGGTCAAACCTTCAAGTTCTTCACTCCCAACAGGAGGCCGCTTCTCACATGTGGCAGACATATCCAAGCGTCTACAAGAGTCCAATGAGACTGTGGACAAAGGTCTTGGATGCATCCTGTTGGAGGAATGCAAAGGCAGAGGAGATTTCACATGTTTGTGAAATCCATTTTCATTACTCATCTGCTTCGACTCATGAAAACATTTCAGAGCCAACACACAATCCACTACCTTTGCTTCAAATGTATCCTGATCAGTCCAGTCAAGGTTCCACGTTTCAATTACTCATATAATAATAACTGAAAAAAAACATACATTCAAAATGGAAAAGCACCCTTTCTAGATCTGAAGCTTCAAAAGTAGGTAGATTCAACTCTTTTGCTGCAACTAAAAAGTTTCGGACGTTCTCAAAGTATTGATAGGCAGGCAATGGCTGACTGTCCCACGTAAGTGATTGTAAAGGACATGGGTTATCCACCACCTTCAATTTATTCACAAGAATATGTTTAGGATGCATTGAAAGGATAATAGGTCAAAAACGATAGTGGTCACACAAGTTCTTAAAAGAAAACCAACAACAACTGCAAAACCTTAGGCACTGCTCCTGGTTGAATCTTGTTAATTGCATTACACAAGATCAGACCATTTCTCAAGCAAGAAATAAACTCCACCTCCGATGGCTGATTTGGCAGGCCGAGTGGGCCAACAAAGCTGTCCAGCCACCTGACAGCTTCATACCGCCTCCAAGCTGTAAAATTAATCAACTTCACTCGAATTACCCTATGGATTACATTCTCAAATATAAACAATCATTTCTATTCAAAATCTAGAAAAACACAGAAATCAAGAACAGATACGAGGACCACCAGTTGACTGAGTGAAGTAAAATTCACACAAATGAACAATGAATAGATCAACGAGACTTCATTACAACTATACTCTTTGGATGAATAAAAGTGAAATGAGAGGGACAAGGAAGAAAAAGAAAACCAACCAGCTTCTTCAGCTTTTCTTGACGCGAGAGCCAAACTAAAACCATGGAGCCCATTTCTTGAAGAATCATCCATTGAAACGCAACCTTCTTGCTTCTGTTCTATCATAGAAAATATGAATGAGCAACAGTAACTAATTGGTACCTTCCTCATTCACCATGGCTATCGAAAGTACAGAAACAAAAACTTATGTCCAATTTTAATCAATAGCTTTACGTACCTTTCAAGTTATCTTAAATTTAGTCACTTTGTTTACCGTTAATTTTTTAAAAACTTTTTTTTTATTTATTAGCATTTTTATTCTAAATTTTGAAAATATAATCACATATTATATTTTTTTACTTGAAAATTACTATTATTGTTTAACCAATTTTGATAAAAGTTAAGTAAAGAATTAAATTTAAGATTTATTAAAAATACAGGGTAAAAATTGAACATTTGAAAATAAATGGACTAAGATTGAATCAACCTCAAACTAAAAGGACTAAAATGATATTTTAACCAATATTATAAATATTTCATATGAACTCTAATTTGGATAAAAATGAGAAAAAGAAAAATACATTTTTGGTTCTTAAGGTTTGAGTTATGTTGCATTTGAGTCCTCGATTTTCAAACTCAATAATTTTATCTTTTTTTCTTTTATAAGACACAATTTTATCCCTAAACTGTGTATTTGATTTTATTTTCATTCCTCCATCAATTTTTCCGTTAATTTACTAATCGAAAACTTACATGTCACTTGTTTTTTATTAAAAACATTATTTTTCTAATTTTTTAACAATTAAAATTAGAGAGATATTTTTTTTTTCTTTTTATTGTCCTTATCTCTCTTCTTTCTTCTCATTTCCTCTTCTTTCTCCATCCCTCTCTCCCATCTTCTTCCTTCACAATCAATGACATCTGCTGTGGCCACCGCAACTATAATTATTTTCCTTTTTTCTTCTTCTATTTACCCTCCTCTCATTTCTTCTTTTTCTTAAAAATATGAACCCTACACTTCTCTCTCTCATCTTTTCCTTTGAGAAAACAACAGTCGCATGCCCCATCTTCTTCTCACTCTCTTCTCTGGCGTCGTCATTTTCCTAAAGATAGTATGTGGGATAACAACCGTACTGATTCATAAATCTATATTGAGAATATCCATACTCCTAAAGTTGGTTAACACATTGTCCATACAAGAGAAATATACTATATGTGGCACCCCAAGCCTAAGATTCGGAATCCGAATTCGGTATGTCAACACCCCAACATTCTCTTGCGACCTAGCTATCACAATAAACTTCTTAATAGTTAATACATAGTTACATGAATCCATACTTGAGGCGAAACATTAGGTCATATGCAAACTTTGCTAAATAGCTCGTGTATACATACTTGAACTACTTCAACTCAACTATAGCAACTTCTTGCTATCAACTCAAGCTCTATTCTCAAGTCAACCTCTTGTGTGCCAGTAATGATCTAATTTACTTTACTGTCACTAGCACAACTTGTTGTTTCCTTCGAGCAATATTACTTTTTCACTAATCAAGTTTTAGTTATAACATATGAATACTTCCAACAATTTACTTTTTCACTAATCAAGTCTCAACCTTTCATTTCAATAGTTCCTAAAGAACTATCGTCACTAACAACTCCACCTAAAAGATTTTCCCCCTCAACCCTTCTATAACTCGGAAGAAGCTTACCAGGCACTCTTCCAACGCTTGCTTGTCCCTGCTTAATCTTTTATTCTTGAGAAGAAGATTCTCATGCTAACGCTACCTTCCACGACCAACAACCTAACCAAGCTATCTGTTCAACCAAAACATACTAAGATCCAAAGTTTCAAGCAGTAACAAGATTGCTTATACCAATTCCAAAGGCTCGTAAACATCCGAGTCCTATCTTAGAAACCAAACCATACTCAAGTACTTAGGAGTCTCAACAAGTTAATAACTTCTCTCTCTCCAAAATAATAAAACCTTTCTTAAATACTTTTCTTTTCCTCACACTTATTTTTGTTTAGGCCAAACAAAACAAGGTGTTAAGTGTGTCATATACTCATTATAGTATGGCTCTCCTTATTTAACTACTCCATAAGTCTTTCCTTCCAAGTTCAAAATTTTCATAAAATGTTTTTCCTTGTCTCCACAAGTTGCCTTTGCCAACTGATTATAAACTCAAACTACAGCGACAATAACTAATCTAAAATGGTTTTGAAGCCTTGATACTTACAGTGCCAAAAACGCTCTCGATCGTGATGGACCGGCTTAACTCTTCCTCAAACGCGAATCTAACATCCAAATACCAGAGATAAACCAATTCTTAGGCCAAATATTAATGGACATTCAAGAACTAATAAGAACCCAACAAAACTTGAAAAAGAAACAACACCAAATGGAAACCGGCGAAGAACGGCCGCGGGTTACGGCAAGGGAGACGCCGGCGACGCGTGGTGGCGGCGGCTGGAGGAGAGCAAATAGAGGGAGAGAAAGAAAGAACACACTGATTAGAGAGAGTGGAAGAGCCGTGAGCCCCTTACCGGCGGCCGACGGTGATGAGCGGCTGTGACCGGTGGCAGACGGCGGCGGTGAAGACGGCTGTGATCGGTGGGAGGTGAGCGGCGTTTGAGTGAAAGAGAGGGAATGGGTTTTACTTCCCGTTCTTGGCTGCGTGCGTGAGAAAAGTGTAAGAGAGAGAGAGAGAGAGAGAGAGAAACTGACAGTTTGTTTTTTCCTTTTCCTTTTTAAACTCACCTAACGTATATATATTTCAAATTTAAACCTAGACTTTTCCCTCTTACAAACTTCCCAATTTTTTCATTAAATAAGAAATTCAAATAAACCAATTATTTCTTCAAATTAACTCAAATTTGTTTTAAAATCTAAAATTTAAGGGAAATAAAATTTGATAATCTGAAATAATTAATTTAAATTTACTTTAAAGCTGGGAAACGTTATAAAATTGAATTGTAAAGACATTATCACACTATATCAGAGGTGGTTGAGAATTAAATACATGTTTAACTGATGCTTTGAATCATCGTGGGTTAGCTTAGTAGTAAATAGAAGGCATAACCTTGATAAAAAGCTAAAAGGTCATGATTCGATCCATGGTGGCCACCTACCTAAGATTTAATATCTTATGAGTTTCCTTAACACTCAAATGTTGTAAGGTCAAGCGGGGTTATCCTTTGAGATTAGTCAAGGTATACATAACTTGACTCACACACAAATAGCAAAAAAAAAAAAAAATGTAGAAGCTAATGCTTTGTATTCGTTTCTGGTAGAACTTCGCGAGATGATGGTTTGGCATGAGAAAAAAGTGCAAAAACAGAAACATTACCATTGAAAGCTAGAGCAAAAAATACAATTTCATCTTGATCTTTACTAGAATGAACAGACTTTTGTGTTTAATTCTTAATTGGATCAATTTTTGTCATTATGAACTCGTTATTGTCATTTAATGTTTTCTAGTTTTTTTGATATTGTGACATAAACTAATCAATTTTTAGGCGAGGATTAAGGACGGTGTAATAAAGGTGAGTTTATAATTGAAGTGTTCTTGTTCAATCAATTTGTTTTAGATGTGTATAATATTGATGTTATGTGTGGCCAAACATGCATGAATAGTTTTTATGGTTTTTGGGGAAAAAATTAAGGAAAAGAAAGTTGCTTCTACAATATGTTAGCCTCTTGATTAGGTTAATAAGTGGCTATGTGAGGAGATAATTAATTAAATTTTTTTTTTTACCAATGCGTGTTAAATTAAATAAATTAATACATTTGTTGCTAACAAGTAATTTAAACAATAATTTTATACAAATAAATTCAATTCAAAATAAACAAGAAATTGACATAAACGTATTCAAACATCGAACTTAATTTTCATAACAAGATATAAACATGAGAAATAAATTTTAACCACCTAAATAATCAAATATGAGCGATTAGTTCAAAGAACAACAAATATTGCAATTATTTTCATGTAATAAATATTATAACAACAATAATTATAAAATTAAAGTAGTAAAGGGATAGAGAAATTGGCGTAAAGATTTTTATAGTGGTTCGGCATAATTTGGCCTACCCCATTCTCTGAGCTTTGCTTGGGTATGTCACTACAAACTTACTCTTTCGACGACTTAGAGTTGAACTGCTACATCGTTCTTGTTCTTTTTTTCGGAAGTAAGAATAAACACGATCCTTTCCATGGTTGAAGATCAAAACCGTTACAACAAATCCTTTTCAAGATCAAAAGTAACTTTTACAATAGTTTGAATGTTGAAAAAAAAAACACAAATTTAAGCTATAACACTTTGTTAATAATATTCTAACAAAAAAATAAAAATAAAAGCCCTCTAATGGCAATGAAAAGTAAAAAAATTGAAGCTAAAAAATGGGAATAAGTTCTCGAGAGTTTCTTAAATTTTTAGGATTTTTTTTTTTTCAGAATTTTTCATTTTTTTTTTCGAGCTTCAAATAGAGTAGAATGGCAAACTAGTGATTGACTGTCACATGTCAGCGTCTAATTGGCTGCCATAGAAAATATTAGAATTTGACAGCTTGACTCAAAATGTCAGCATTTTGTGCATGTTTGGGAGTAATTTTAAAATCATCAAAATCACTTTTGTCATTTTTGAAATCCCTCAAAAACACATTTTTAATCAATCAAAATTAAATTAGCTTTCAGTCTTAAACTTTTATGCAATTTTCATATTATCAAAATTAGTTTTGAAAGATTAAAAACATGTGTTTACGGTGATTTTGAAAATGACAAAAATGATTTTAGTCATTTTAAATTCACTCCCAAACATGCCTTCTATTGGCCAACATAAATTAATATTAAAATTTTTAAAATTCGATTACTAGACTTTTTTTATTATTACTAGTCAAATAACACGTGCAATGCACAAGAAATAATCCTGTAGTTTTAATTAAAATTTTTAAAAAACCATATTATTAATAATATTATTTTTTAGAATGAATCTTCATTCTCATCTTATTTTAAAAAAATATTTTGTTTGCTTCTTTAAAACTTTTCATAAAATCTCTCCTTAAAGTGTTTTTAATTGAATATGACTTAAGATGGCAACAACAAATTAACACAAACACACCTAAAAGTTAACAAAACTATAATGTATAGTATTTTGTTAATTTAAAGAAAATTAAAAAAGAATTCGCATACGTATATAATTGTTTAATTCTAAAAAATGAGTAAGATGATTGATTGTTAGAACAAATGGAATATGAAAATGAAGGAGGAAGACAAATAGATGGTCCAACGTTAAAATTAAATTAACGTTTACAATAATAAGTTAATAACTATCCATTTTTCTCAACTTCTCTCCAGTTGTAAAATTGATGAGCAAAATGACGGAAAAATGAAAGCACGAGTATCAAAAAAATTATGATCTTAAATAATAAATAATATAAATTAAAATAAAGAAATGAAAGGAAATAAAATAACTAAATTAACTAAAATAAAGAAAGTGACATTTTATGGAAAATTCTCAAATTTTACCCACCAAAAATCTGTATTTATAAGCAATTTGGCAAGTAGGTAGTGACATTTCATAGCTACTAACGATGTATCATTAGAAGACACATGGCCTTTAGCCTAAATTCAATTATATAATGAACATCTAATTTGTTATAATATTTATAATATCTCCCAATTTTTCACCATTTTCTAAATTTACTAAATCTGTTGCTATGTATCTCTCCTACACCACTGTTTTTTGTTTGTTCTAATACCCTCGTCTCAACCAACTTCCTCTTTCCTAATGGAAAAAACCAATAAACATAGAGTAGCAATAAAGGCCCTAATTTGAGGCATTAGAAAAACAATTCTNTGCGACATTTGTACAAGAATTTTCAGAAGCAATTCAAGGGGTTGGCTTTAAAAAAACATGTTTTAGAATGTTGGAAGGCAACTACGAAATCTGAGTTCGATGATATTATGACAAAAACGAGTAAGATGAATATGCATGCTTATCAATATTTGAATGGTGTAGGAACAAGGTATTGGTCTAAACATTCCTTTTCAACACAAGTTAAGTGTGATCTTTTGCTAAACAATATGTCAGAATGCTTTAATGCCTATATTATGCGTGCAAGGGATAAACCAATAATTCAAATGCTTGAGATTATTCGAAAATTGGTTTTGTCTAGATTGTCAAAAAAGTATGAACTTTTATAGTTCAATGAAAGGAGAGTTAGGGCTTAAAGTGCACAAAAAATTGGATACCTCTAAGACTAATTCTAGAAACTGTGTAGTATCATGGGCTGGAGAACATGATGTTTGAGGTAGAGAGGAGTAGTTCACAAAATAAGGTGGACTTGAATGAAAAAACATGTAGTTGTAGATCATGGGACTTAACTGGCATACCTTGTGTTCATGCAATACAAAGCATCTATTATTTAAAAAAAAAAAAAAAAAAAAAAAAAACCAAGGTATAAAAGAGAGAGGTGATAGATTCAATTTGTCCATCATCTATTTCTGCGAAAAAGAATAATAAATAATAATTATTATAATAATAATAATAATAAAGTTCACGAAAATCTCCAATTTAAATAAATGCCTAACACCATCAAAATAGATTTCAAGCGATTTATTATCTTCTTCCTCCATATTTCACTATTCCATAATTTATTCAAATTTCTCTCCCTCTTCATTATTTTATCCCTCATCTCAACCAAATAAAGGCGTAATGAAGTTGAAAACGTAGAGAAATAACCAACTCTCTCTTTCTTTCCTTTCAATATCAATTCAAAATAAACGCAACAAAGAAGTTTAAAAAGATAGAGAAATGAAAAGAAGATTGAAAAAGGAAAGACAGAGGAAGAGTAGTACCATAGATGTTAAAAAACATAGTACCATTTTTAACCCCTAAGAATGGCTGGATGATGGATTACTTAGACGATCAAATCAAACAAAGCTTGATGCTCTCATCGACTTTTGATCTTTGAACCACTCTACAAGCAAGATCGATCAAGTCAAGCTTGAATAATTCTAGACATACAACCTAAACATCATAGAATTGCAAAAGAAACATAGCACAAGGGTAAAAGAAAGCTCAAATACCCTTTTTTCTACGTTTCCCAAGTCTCCTCTCATTCTCCTTTTTTGAACAATAACATGACATTATATGGGCTTCAAAATATAACCCTAAACATTATATGGGGCATTTAAAAGTTGTAACACATATAATTAATAATCATTATCAGTTATGATCAAATTGTAACATAAAATCATATAAAATGAATCAAAATTGAAAAATACATTTAGTAAATACAATAAATCCGAGATTATCTTTTTTTAATCCATATTTCATGCATTTGCAACCATCCAAGAGTAAACATCCCATTTGAAGTAGCTGGAAGTTTTGATTCATTAAATGAATCTTGATTCTTCATAAATTCCACTTGACTTCACATACTTCTTCTTCTTTGTGAATTTAGAGAGCATAGAAGGCTCTCATTCTTGATGTTCATATTGCATAATTGAAGTTCCTCCGTTCATATCATTCTCACAATGAAAAAGTGTGAAAAAAATCTAAAAACTTACAAAAATTGGTTGACAAAATTTTTTATGCATCTTCTCACAACGAGAAAGTGCGAGAAAGTTTTCAAGTACTTAAAAAGAATTGGTTGATAAATCTTTTCTCACATCTTTTAAATCACGAAGGTGTAAGAGAAAAAACTGGAGCATTGTAAGTTTACAAAAATGTAAGAGAATAAAGTTGAAAAACAACATTGAAATGAAAATAAGACTTTCTATACAACATTGAAATGAAAATAAGACTTCCTAGAAATTTGGAGAATGGAATTTTGAAGAATTGAGGGTTATATAGACTAGTGAGAGAGCGGTTGAAAGAGAGATGAGAATGGAGTTGGGAGTGAAAACATTTTGAAGTTTTAGATTATAAAAATAATGGACAATACCCAAATATAAGACAAGTTGGGATTTTTCTTTTCGCTTTTGAAGAAAGTAATCACAAAATTTACAAATATTCATTTTTTATCTTTTACAAACTTGTTTTGCTTTCCATTAGTGAACAAAATTAACGAATTAAAAAAAAAAATAAAAAATCTTGCGCTTTCTTATTGGTGGAGACAAACACACATGTCAAATTATAATAATATGAAATGATATGGGATTAACATCATCTTTTAGAGATCAAGTAAGTAATTTTCTTTTAACTATTATGAAAATTTGGCCTTTTTTATGTAGGGAAGCAAATGCAATAGTTTTGAGTTTATGTAAGTTTTTTTTTCACTTTCTCATTGCGACAAGTTGCGGGAAAAAATTTCAACACCTTCAAATTTGAGTATCTATAAATTTTCTCACACTTTCTCCCAACAAGAAACTACAAGAAAAATTCAAGAACCTTAAATTTTTAGTGTATGTAAATTTTCTCATACTTTCTTGACATGAAAAAAATTTAAGCACCTCAAATTTTGATTTACATAAATTTTCCAGCATTGTGAGAAAAATTCTCAATATTTGTAGTTATATAATTTTTTGCGCACTTCCTTGCCAATATATTTTTTTCGCGCAAGAAGATGTAAGAAAAGATCCATGACCCAATTTGACTTTATATCTTTTGGCCTTAGTGGTATGTGGAGAAAATTCTAGCACATAAACAATTGGTTGCTAGAGTTTTTTCCGTACAAGAAGATGTGAGAAAAATTATAACATGTTGAAAATAAAGTATTGTAAATTTTCTTGTAACAAAAATATGCGAAAAAAAATCGAAAATGGATAAAATATTTCTTGCATCTTCTCACGTTAAGAAAGTAAGGGGAAAACCACTCTTGTAAATTTTAGAAAATGTAAATAAATGAAATCGAAAAAAGAATAAGAAAATTCAAAACAACAAAATTGTAAAAAAAAAAAAAAAAAAAATTGTTGGAAAAGCACATGAATTAGGTTGGAAAAGAATTGAGAGAAAATTAAATAATACAATTCAAAATCTATAATAATTATATATATATAAAAAAAAAAAAGTGGCAAATGAATTATCCCATTGAACCACACATAACAAAGAACTAGACAATGTTACGTTGAAGTACAAGTAAATAATAATTTTCTGTATGTACTTGTTGCAAAAACAAAGAAAATTGCACAAAATGACCAAAAAATTTTCTATGGATGACCTATTTCTAAAAACTTTATCATCAATGACCTTTTGGCCATGTGAAATACCCATTTTACCCTAAAATTAAAAAGAGAGGCATGCGCCTTTCCTTTTGCTTTAAGTTACCGCTCCAACGTTCACAACACTTTTACGCTTTCACACTTTTCGCTTTCTCTCCTCAACCTTTCGCTTTCTTTCAACTCTTCGTTGTCTTCGTCTTCTTCTTCGTCGTCGTCTTTGGCTTCATCTGAAAGGTATTTTAAGTTCAGTTTAGGTGATCGCTCAGCGTAGGTTAAACGATTGCCCAACCTAGGTTAAACGATCGCCCAACCTTAGTTAACTAAGCGATCGCCTAGGAGTATTAAGCGATCACTTAGTTAACTAAACAAAGCGATTGCTTAGTATATAATAAACGATCGTTTAGCTTTTACTAAGTGATCGTTTAGTTAACTCTATGTGACATATATATTGTTAAACTAACTATTGTATTGCATTTACTTGTTGTAGGTTGATAAAGGCCGTCTCCCAAGATAAATATTTTCCTGCTATCGTCTCTTGCATGGTCCACAAAACAAGCACCCTAATCAAGAACAAGCTTACGACTAATCAGGTGGACATGTTTAGGAAGACATGTTTTGGTCCACTACTGGGCGTGGACTTCGTTTTAATGGGCAGCTCTTCCACCACTTCTTGCTACGTTCACCAAGAAGACTTCAATTTTTAATCGAGTTGTGGCCGACTGAAGAAACAATAAAAAAAGATACATATGGCGAAAGACTACGACATCTCATCCTTGGACCAAAGGACCCGAATGATAAGAAGGAAAACTTGTCAAGGATGTTGAGGCTACTTTCGAGAAATATCGATTTACAAATGACCTGGATGCTGTGAAAATTGCGCTCGTGTTGTATGTTGAAACGGTCATGATAGGTAAAGACAAGAAGACCCAATTTGATATGAAGACACTTAGGCTTGTCGATGACTTTGAAGTCTTCACCAATTACGACTGGTCGTCTATCTTCTTCAATCGTCTACTGAATAACATGAAAATTATCATGTGTGGGAATAAAGAGGTGCATGATATCAAGAAGGCAAACAACCCGAAGCACGTCACATATTACTGCGTAAAAGGCTTCGTGCTTGCATTCCAAGTACGTGCTCTTCAATACAATCCAACTCGATTATGTTTTTTGTGCTTAATTTGACCTATGTGTAATCCATTTCTCACTCTTTGTTATAGGTTTGGGCTTATGAAATTCCGTTCACATCTAGCAAGTTCACAGCCACCAAAGTAAGCAAGAGTGCTATACCACGAATCTTAAGGTGGACCTGTTCTCAGGCACATTCATACAAGTAATTGGAGAGAAATGTCTTCCAACCAAAAAAGGTAACGGATTGTTTAGCATTTCTAAGCGATCGTTTAGAGTTATATACACGATCATTGAGAGACATTTATATGATCGTTTAGTATAATCTAAACAATCACATACTTCTTGGTAAGCAATCGTGTAAATCTATACGATTGCCTAGTGTTTATAAGCAATCGTCTAGTAAAATCTAAGTGATCATTTAGAATAATCTACACGATCGCCTAATCGTTTGTTGTTTTCAATATGTACTGACTTGTTGTTTACATTACAGACAATTATCGTAGCAAGACTTGTGCTTACGCAAGATGAAATAAGGTACAAGGAGGATAGAATAAGAGGGATTGAGTTGATGCTAGGTATCAACCATGTGTCAAGAGATCAACCTTTGGTTGACACAGAGATAAAGCATTTTGAATCCTCTCACGAAGAACAAGTCAAGCAACCTATCACAGAGCATCACATTAAACCCCCTCTGCCTTATGAAGAACAAGTCGAGCGCCCTTTCATTAAGACAGAAACACCCACACGGGTTCCAATAAATGGTCAGAGGGGGATAAAAAGGCATGCCGAACTTCGGAAAGACAGTCCAAGTCCTCCAAGACCTCAAGAAGGCACAAGCACTCGAGGTCATACAATGTACTGAGAGAGGAGCTATATGCTATTCACAAGGATTAGGCAAACTTGACCACCACGGTTCATGAGCAACATGACCATTTGAGCAAATAGATAAAGGACGTGAAGATGTTTCTTCAGCGTCTATGTCAGGTTAGAAATGTTGTCTTCTGCATACTCTATGTCAGGAGTTCTAGGCGATCGTGTATGAGTTATAAGCCATCGCTTGGAAATTCTATGCGATCGCTTGGGAATTCTACGCAATCGCTTAGGAGTCTTAGGCGATCGTCTAGGAGTTATAGGTGATCGTTTAGAACTCCTAGGCGATCACATAAATCTCCTAAAAGATCGCCTAGGACTCCATTTAGGACTTCTATGTGATCGTTTAGGAGTTCTATGTGATCGCTTAGGACTTCTGTGCGATCGCGTAAGACTTCTATGCAATCGCTTAAGATTTGTATGCGATTGCTTAGTACTTCTGTGCCTTATGTGACTTATCTAACTTCTTTATTTGATTCAAGGTAACAACTGATGATGCCCCCGATCATGATGGATCAGATAAGAGTGGGGAATAGGAAGGTGGTGGTGGGAATGACCAAACCGAGGAAATGACGATAGTGGTTTATAACCAAACTGCCGCCACCACACCTCAAGAAGAAACCACCGCCACACTTCAAGAAGAAACCGCCACCGCCACCATTCAAGAAGTCCCCATCATCGAGGTGCTCACCACTGAACTATTCAACCTTAGGAGCATCATCGACAGTCGAATCACACGAAGGGGCTGAGGTATTTTAAATTTTTATATACATCGTCTGTTAATTGTTTGTAAACGATTACTAACTGAATTCTAATTAATTGTAGGAGAAAAAGGTGATCCCTGATCGTCGAAAGAGAAATAAGCCGACGAGATTCTCACCAGAGGATGTGAAGAGGGCGAAGAAGGAATCAACCCTCTCTCAACCCGAGCTGATGCCCCTCAACCCAACCGACGCCACTCAACCCGAGCCAATCCCTTTTCAGCCCCAATCGACCTCCTCTCACCCCGAGCCAACCTCATCTCATCCCCAACCAACACCCCCTCAACCCCAATTGAACCCTTCTCAACCCCTCTCAACCCCATCCTATCCCCAACCGAACCCCTCTCAGCCCTAGCCAAAACCACCACTGTAACGACTCGACTAATACATCCTAATCAGACCATTACTCAATGCATGCAAATTTCAAGAAAAGACACGACGTTGAGTAATAAGAAAGAAACAATGCTACTTACGAAAGTTTCTGTTTTATTTAACCCAAGAAAAACAATGAATAACCATATAGAAAGAATTTTTGGTTCGGGGTACCCCTAATAAAATCAACAAAATTCCGTGAACAGAAAAAAAAAACATTTACAAAATAGCAGACAAGCCTCAAAACAAAATTTGACAAAAGCTTATAAAAAAAACAGTGCTAGGCGGAAGCTGCTACGGGGCCCGTAAAGCCATCAAGGATTTCTCTTGTCATTCGCCAGCACGTTCTTTCCCTTACCTGAAAAAAATAAGATGAAAGGGTGAGCAATTATATTACTCAGTAAGTGACCCCACTACCGGAGCCGGGCTAGGCACCCAAGTCCTTTAAGTGCATTAGTCATACGACAGGCATATCAACATACTTCAATAGGAAACTGGTTATATTGGCACCCAAGTCCTTTAAGTGTATTAGTCTTAAGACAGGAATATCTAACATACTTTTATAGGGAACTGGTTATACTCTCCCTACAGTTGGATTTGGATGTCCACAAACCTCTGGAGCCCCGAAGGAACTCTTACCTTTGGTGATCCCGAGGGACCACAACCTCTAGTGAACCCGAAGGAGCACATCCTCTGGTGACCCCGAAGGACCACAACCTCTGGTGAACCCGAAGGAACACAACCTCTGGTGACCCCGAAGGACCACAACCTTTGGTGAACCCGAAGGAACACAACCTCCGGTGACCCCGAAGGACCACAACTTTTGGTGAACCCGAAGGAACACAACCTCTAGTGACCCCGAAGGACCACCACCTCTGGTGAACCCGAAGGAACACAACCTCTGGTGACCCCGAAGGACCACAACCTCTGGTGAACCCGAAGGAACACAACCTCTGGTGAACATCCAACCGACGTAGGGGAGTTACCACTACCCAGCACTCATGACCAATTTAAATTCTCACTCCTTTCCTTCCATGAATTTATACATTAACAGCGGTGTTTACAAACATCTCATAATACAAGCATATGCATTTCACATACATCCTTTAAAACATGGGAATCTCATACAAGCATGCTATATCACATGGGCTTAGGAATTTTACTCATCACAGCAACTAAACATATGGCAATTTCACACACATCCTTTAAACATGGGTAATTCATACAAGCATGCTATCTCAATGGGGCGTAGAAGTTTTACTCATCATGGCAACTAAACATATGGCGGGAAGGTGGTTCAGGTAGTAAAGTCACTTACCTGAGCAATTATATTAACTTATCCACATGGCAGTCTGTTGGAAAGTTCTTGGTCCACCAAGTGTGGCTTAACTCGCAGTTGCTCCAATCCTTTTTACCCAACACAATTCCGGGCCACCTAAGAGAATTTTTTTATCACATAAGTCTCAAGCATCAACAGTTTAACCAAATTATGCTATAAATTTTCCTTGGGTCCGAGGTACTTACTCGAACGTTACCGGTTTGGTGACGAGTAATCAGGCGAGGAAGCAGGGGAAGATCGACGGCGCGGCTGGCGGCGACGAGAAGGAGAAGACAATCGAGCCAACGCGGCGGTCCAGTTGCGAGGAAGAAGAAGAAGAAGAAGAAGAAGAAGAAAAAGAAGAGAAGGAAGCCGGCGCTGCGAAGAAGAAGGAGAAGAATCGGGGGGGGGGGGGGGGG
>QLSR01000069.1:1313975-1360365 GCA_031780015.1 Citrullus colocynthis | reverse complement strand
GGGAGGGGGGGGGGGGGGGGGGGGGGCGGCGCGCGCGAGAGAGAGAGAAGATCCTTTTTCTTTTTCTTTTTTTTTATTTTGGCACGCAAATCGAGGCCTATTTAAAAGAAACCCTAATTCCTTATTCTTTCCTCTTTTCCCCTTTTTTTCCCAACCAAATAAAACAAAATCAAATAAAATCTTCTACACCCAAGATTTACCTCAACGATTTGGGGTTGTTACAACCACAACCCCTGAGACCACCAACGAGTGTTGTGGTGGAAAATCATGTGGTCATTGTTCCTGAGTTCCCCATTAGGGCCGCTAGAGTGTATGACCACTTGTTCCCAGTACCGGATGTATTGTGGTTTACCTATAACAAATGGAGGAGCCATCTGAAAACGAAGGACGAGGAGCGGACAGTCGCATACACCTTTCGGACCAAGGAATTCTTCAGAACACTCGAGAAGAACACATGGGTGCTTGGTGACGTAAGTATTTCTTCAAAACATTCTATGCGATCGCTTAAGATTATCTAAACGATCACTTAGTTCAGTCTAAACGATCGCATAAATAATCCTCAACGATTGCTTAGTTCAGTCTAAGTGATTGCATAGATAACCCTCGAGTGTTATCTATGGGATCGTTTAGTTCATTCTGAACGATCGCATAGGAATATATCTACACGATTGCCTAGCAAAAACTAAGCGATGGTTTAGATAATTCTAAGCGATCGTTTAGTATTTATAACTCATACATATTGATGACTAACTCCTTTTCTATTGTATTGTACAGAATATGGACATCCTACTGATGCACGTGCGCTGAAAGCTTCATTCCCGACCGACCAATGTGCACATCGGTTCACGGTGGTGAACACGAGTTTTATGGTATGTATAGTACACCTATAACTCAATTAGATTGTGCATTTTATTTTATCTAACTCCGATTTTTTTCAGAGGATGCCCTATTGAATGTAAAGGGAATTTCAGTGAATGTCCGTCCGGATGGACTTGTCATGATGGACGGAACTGTGGAACTATGGACGAACAAGGTTGCACACTAGGGTTATTGGGCAACTCATCTGGAGTTTCTCGAGTATGTACATGGTGAGATTGAGGACTACAAGCCTGCATGGTCACAAGTGGACTTCATTATTGGGTCGTTCAACATAAACGAGCATTGGCTCATGGTGGTGGTTGATCTACTTGCATGCATTGTGTACATCTTTGACTCGATGCCAGACTACATTCGCGTAAACATCATGAATTCGAGACTTCAGTTGGTGGCTAGATCCATACCGTCCATCTTAATAGCCAACGGACTTGACAAAGGGCATCCAAGTTTCAAATATAGGCCGTTGGAACTAAAGAGGTCGAAGGTCACTCTTTAGTACGACAAATCCCTCGACTGTGGGATATTTTGTTGTAAATTTGTAGAATATCTTGTAACTAATACAGATAGAGATAGTCTTGTTATAGAAAATATGCCTATGTTTAGGAAACAATACGTATCCAAAATGTGGGTAAATAAATTTTTATGATAATTAATTGAATTTTTTATGTGCAAATTTGTATTATTTCTTAATGTAATTATCTAAATATGAAAATGTAATAAACTAATCAGTTACAACAAATATATTGTACATGGATTTAATCAATTACACTTAATAAACTACACAAATGAATTACCCTAAGCACTCGTTTACTAGGTTCTAAGCGATCGCTTAATATGTTTTAAGCGATCGTTTATACACGCATTGAGTGATCGTTTAGACATGTACTAAGCGATTGCTTACTATGTAATAAGCGATCATTCATACATGTACTAAACGATTGCTTACTATGTAATAAGTGATCGTGTAGACATGTATTAAGCGATCGCTTACTATGTAATACGCGATCGCTTAATACATGTCTAAGCGATCACTTATTACATATTAAGCAATTGTTTAGGCTTTGACTATGCGGTCGATTAGATAGCTTCATTACATTTCATGTATCCCTAATGTCCCAGTGGCAAATGTTATTAGTGTTTGTCTACATGTTTTCCTATTGTGTCCTCTCTGGCCACATCGTGTACACTTGTGAACCTATCGTGTCTCCTCACTAGTAGATGGTATTCTAACGGTTTGACGTTGACCCACGCTTGGCATCTTACGTGGTGGTAGAATTTCAAAGTCATCGAAATTTGGTCTTCGTCCCCATTTTTGTTTATGTCCAACTGGGTATATCGGTTCGGCATAAACGGCAAGCTCACACTCTATTTAAACCACTTTGCACACAACGTTTGTACACTAATATTTCACATGGCCGTCGCAGCTATTGCATGTGAGCATGAAATCTCCATGAAATTGAACTTCATACAAGTACATGTTCGTGAATAGAGATCAACCAACCCACCCGGATGTCCATCATCCACGTTGAGCATATACATGTCTACTGGAGAAACATGATATGTTCTTGATACCAACTTAACCTCTTTAAGAATGGTCATTGCATAATCAGTTACAATGTTCGTGCACGACATTGCATGTGTACGTCAGACATAGAACCAACCTTATAACCAATCTCGTATGTGCTCAAGTAACTTTGTAATTAGCAACTCTCTTGCGTCTTTTAGCACTCCATTGAGGCACTTTACTATATTTTTTGTCATTTTGTCATACCTACAATGAACTTGATGCACCCGTGCCCACCGTTGTAATCCAATTTCTTCAAGATAGACTGTCACCCCGGGATATTTATGAAGCTTAGTCCAGTAGATTTGGAACTCAAACATCTTGTAGGCTTTGGTAGCAAGATAGAAGTGTGAGATTATACCCTTATTCTTGAACTTGTCCATCAAGTTATTCCTTATATGATATATACACAATGCATAGAATGCCTCTAGGAATATACTGGAGATAGTCTTCCCAATGGATATGCGACGATCTGATATAATCACTAAGTTAGAAATGTCTCCAACCGAGGCCTTCAAATGAGTCATGAACCAAAGCCATGATGCATCTTTCTCACTGTTTACAATACTAAACACAATGAGATATATGTTGTTGTTGCCATCAATACACGTTATTATCAACAACATACCTTTGTATTTCTCATGCAAATGGGTGCCGTTAACAACGATTACAGAATGGATGCAATTCAAGAATCCCCTAATACACGGACCAAATGCCATGTAGACATACTTAAAATACTGCTGATCCTTTACTTCAACTTCAAACATCGTGCCTGGATTTACAACTTTCAATGCCTCGTCATATGTATGAACAAGAGCATATGATCCTTCTAGCGACCCTTGTGCAAACATCAATGCATACTCTCTTGCGCGATAAGCCCGACCATAGCTTATATTTACACCATAATCTCATCGGACATATTCAATTATATCCCTTGGACGGTATGTTTAACCAACTTGCTCGTATTTGGACTTGATTAAGTGTCCAATAACCCAACTGTTGGCTTGTTGATGACTGTTTGTCCTCATTTCAAGTGAACATGTATAGACACTCGGATACTTAATCACTTTGAAGGAATCACTTCCTTCCAATTTTTTTGCACTAACCCTCCACTTGCATCCCTCAACCAAACACCACATTGTTAGCAAACTATTTGTAGATTTTTTTACACGGTAGCCAAAGTTTTTCTTTATTGCAAGAATCGACAATTTAACTGACAAGTCATATTTTGAAAAGAAAATTTGACCTTTCTTTATATCTTCGTCGTTCAAACAATCATGGGGTATTGTGATGACGTCATCATATGATGGGCCCTCTAATGGTTCGACTATGTCTACAGATGGTTGGGTTGGGATAGTGGGGGGCATTTGAACGAAAGACATTGCCTTCGAACATGAGTGGAGGGTGTTGGAATTGTTTGTGGTCTTGAACATTATCAGTACACATCGTCAGTATAATATTATGAACTATACCTAGATTGGACGTTCTGACCAACTCATTCTTTATTTCTATCATCTCTCAGATTGCATGCCTCAATATTCTCTTCCAGTGAAGTTGTATAGAGAAAATCATAGGTTGGAATGCTTGGAAATGCTTCAACCGTTGGATTGCATTATTGGTGCATATCATCTACTCCATGCCTTTCATGAGGTGTAACTAATACAAACAATGATATCTGAGATGCATCACTTTCTTCTAAAAAAAAGCTAAGGTTTTCATCATCCACTATATCAATTGGAGGAACTTGAACCAATATATTCTAACAACACTTGATGTGTATATCAAATAGATAGGGATCGATGTTTAGTCGTTGGTGCAGAATGCTCACTAATTTACTACAAGTTATATCCTGTCTAATCTTCAGACCTTTCATGTGACCTCCGACATAATTGCATCCGGACTGATCCAATTCCCCACCAAAACGTACAAAGATGCGAAGTGTCATTGGTATGCAAACAACATAATTAATTATTAATATATTGAGCAATTTTCTAGTAAAAGGTATGCAATCGCCTAGTATCATGTAAGCGATCGACTAGTACCATATATACGATCGCCTAGTACCATATATGCCATCGATTAGTATCATGTATGCCATCGATTAGTACCATCTAAGGGATCGTTAAGTACCATGTAAGCAATTGCTTAGTACCATGTATACGATCGATCAGTTAGCTATAAACGATTGCTTATATGAATTTAATCGATCGTTTACTTGTATGTAAGCAATCGTTTATATAAAACTAAATGATCTGGGAATAAAAACACTTACATTTTCTGAGTTTCTGGATGAAGATGAAAGCGACTAACGCTGGGACTGGACGAATAAGAACCTGAAGTTCGTGGAACTCGCAGAGAACAATGGAAGAATGAGTTCAGAAGTTCGTGAAACTCGCAGAGAAAAATGGAACAATGGAAGAATATGAGAAAGTGACCGTCCATTAGAATCCCCATATTCAATTTTGTTGGTAGAATGTTAGTTGAAATTGAATGATTCCGTATGTTTTGGTGAAGAAGTCTATAGCATTCCATGCAAGGCATTTCGAGGGAGAGAGATTGTTCAATTGGTGTTTTAATTTTGGGGTAAAATAGGTATTTCACATGACCAAAATGTCACTGATGATAAAATTTTTAAGAAAAGGTCATTCATAGAAAAGTTTTTGGTTTTTGGGTCATTTTGTGCAATTTTCCAATGATTTGATGATGACTTCAATTGGGATAAAAAGCACCTAAAACACTATTGAACTGAGAAACTAAAATTTCCTGGTTAAAAAAGAAAATTGCTTAAATAGTTAGGGTTTAGGGTAATATTGATTTCGAGGTTTAATTTTCTCTAATTATCATGTAAAAGATGAACAACGAGAACGAGAGCGAAGAATGATGAGTGAAACCTGACAGCAAAGAACGAGAGCAAGATGCGAGCATGATCATTCAAATGAATGAAGATGTCAGCAAAAAAACATTTAAAAAGTGACCCAAATTCCATTTTAGCATGGTGGAAAATTACCATCAATTTTGATGACCTAGAAATTTTGGTAAAATTTTCCTCCCATTCCAACGAAATTTTGAGATTTTGAGAAATTTTTTATTTTGTTTTTCCTCCTTTCGAAGAAATTTTAAGAAAATTTTGAGAGAAATTTTAAATTTTTGTTTTGGAATTAAATATATTAGTTCATTTCAGGTTTGTCAATTGTATGGACTTAATACACATAACACGCCAATGTCATTTTTGACAAGGATGAAACTTTTTTAATGTGTTACTTTTTCTAATTTCCAATTTTTGTTCTCAATTTTTAACTTTATTTTCAATCGAAAACTTTCTTTTATAAATAAATTAAATTTTAAAAAAACAACCGCAAGAAAGAGTCTATATTTATTTTTAACCTCATTCAAATTTTTTCTATTAAATTTTCAAAATTGAATTGATGTGAGTTATTTTCTTTTACTATCCAAAATTTTTATTTTCCACATATTTCACCTCAAAATATTTCTAAATTTTAAATTATTTTTGCAATTATTTTTTCATTTCTTTTTTAAATTTATGCTATTGCATCGATATTTATACAAACATTTACAATATACATCTTCATATTGTGTTACTTTATAAAAGGATAATTGAAAATGGTTAATTACATTTTTAATTATAGTCCAATTAGACCACAATTAAAGTTTCATTAACTAATTATAACGATTTCCATCAATTTCCATGCTTAAATTTCCATCGAAATCGACATTTCCATGAAATCAAAACCTCCTCATTTTCATCAAAATTGATATTTCGAACATTGTTTTAGAGACAATTTTTTTGGTCATCCATACAATTAAGAGGGTGTTTGGCGCGCAAAGTTGAATTGAATTGATAATTATTGTTTGGAGAGTTATATTATCTTTGGAGTTAAGTTGTTTGTGTTTGAGGTGCAGAGAGTTGAGTTGAATTGAATTGAAATGTCTGTGTTCGGGATGTTGAGTTGAGTCAAAAAGTCTACGTTTGAAGTGCAAAGTTGAGTTAAGTTAGGGTATACGGTGTAGTTTTTCTAAATGAAACTGATTTTGTCTTGGATTTTTTTTTTTTAAATTTCCAACTATACGCATATTTTTTCTAAAATTTTTAACACTAAAAAATGCTTTTTTTTTTTTTTTTTTCTATTCTTAAGCAAACTTATACAACACACAAATTTTGACTTCAATTTTTGAACACTCAATTACATAACATATATTTTTTCCACTCCTAAACACCAAACAAATGAAAATTTTTCACAACTATTTAGCCTTCAATCATGAACACTAAAGAAGCTTACAAGTTGAATAATTTTCTGTTTTTCAAAAACAGATAACATATTTTCACCATATAATTTGAACAATCAATTGCATGACAATTTTATTTACATCCCCAAAGGTATGTCATATTCCAATAAAATGAACGTTTTCTCTAATCTCTAACCTTCAATTTTTAACCCTCAATTAATTTTAACTCAACCATAAATGTTAATTTCGGAAAGAAAAAAAAAAGACACCATTTTTTTTTTCTTGCCCATTTGTTATGTATGAATTTCAACTTTTATGTTTAATGATTTTTTCTTTTTCTTGTGCAAACATTTGATTCTTTACATATTCAATTAATACAACAAAATGATTTTTTTTTTTTTTTTTTTTTTTTAATTTTTTTTTTTTTTTTTTTTTTTTTTTTTTTTAATTTTCCATTTTTTTTCTTTTTTTTTTTAAATTTTTTTACATTAAAAATTTTTTTTTTTTTTTTTTTTTTCTATTCTTAAGCAAACTTATACAACACACAAATTTTGACTTCAATTTTTGAACACTCAATTACATAACATATATTTTTTCCACTCCTAAACGCCAAACAAATGAAAATTTTTCACAACTATTTAGCCTTCAATCATGAACACTAAAGAAGCTTACAAGTTGAATAATTTTCTGTTTTTCAAAAACAGATAACATATTTTCACCATATAATTTGAACAATCAATTGCATGACAATTTTATTTACATCCCCAAAGGTATGTCATATTCCAATAAAATGAACGTTTTCTCTAATCTCTAACCTTCAATTTTTAACCCTCAATTAATTTTAACTCAACCATAAATGTTAATTTCGGAAAGAAAAAAAAAAGACACCATTTTTTTTTCTTGCCCATTTGTTATGTATGAATTTCAACTTTTATGTTTAATGATTTTTTCTTTTTCTTGTGCAAACATTTGATTCTTTACATATTCAATTAATACAACAAAATGATTTTTTTTTTTTTTTTTTTTGTAAACTTGTTTTTTGCCAACATTTTTTATGGTCAAGTTTGATTTTCCACTTACAAATGAAATAATAATGTCCACAAAAATGTCTATGTACATGTAAAAAAAAAATGCATACACTACTACCAAAAATTGAGTTACTTGAAGTTAAGTAAAATGAGATTACTTGATTCGAAAAAAACGTCAAGTTATACGTTTTCTTTTTTAATATAATTTTCGTGTCAAGAGAAATAATATACTTAACACTAACGACTTGTCAAGTTTATTTATTCTTGACACTGATTACGTATCATGTGTTGTTACTCTTGACGCTTTTTAAAACAACCTAAAAAGTGTATAAGTATCATCTTGACTCCCAAATCTTCCTAAAGAGTGCCTAAGTTTCACTTCAACTCTCAAAGAGCATCGCAACCACAAACGAGAAAAGCACACTGAGAGGAAGTATCACCTGACACGGAAAATTCTGCAACAAGGAGATGTGATCGTTCACAAAGATTGCTTCGAAGCGCAATATCGCCGATCCATTTACGAAGGCTCTCTCGGCTAAAGTGCTCGAGAGTCATCTAGAAAATCTAGGTTTGCGAGATTTGTACATTGTGTAATCTAGGGCAAGTGGGAGATGTGTAATGGGTATATAGGTTCCCTAATTTATTGTATTTGTTCTGGTTATTAACATTATGTACATCCCACCAACTAGAGTTTTAGTTCAAGTGGGAGTTTGTTGGGTTTTATGCTCTAAAACTCATAGATAGTAAATGTAAATAATTGACTGTCATTAATAAAGTGTTATTGATGTTCTTTCAATAAGTGTTATTGATTATTTTGTATTTATTTTGTCTTAATAACCCTAAAATCCAATAAACTAACATCCTAGGCTATCTTATGAGTCTTGAATAGTATGTGGAGACATACAGGGATGAATGATCAAGATACAGCTTAAAGGGTCTATAGTATAGGAATAAGGCTGAGTACCTTATCTTGGTAATACTATGGATACGACCCACTTTGTATTTGATACAAAAGCAGTGATCCAACACGTCCATGTAGGTGACATGTGAGTGGGGGTATCTTATGTAATGAGTTTGCATAAGACCGGACCTCGAAATAAGAACTATTAGATGTAACTTTGTTGACTAGTTTGGTTTCCATTTCAATATGATAACCTAGGCAACTTAGTTTTAATCTTGAGTATATTATGAACTCCTTTTCACGATAAATTGTCCTTTGACTTGTATGGGTGAGAGTGGCCGGTTTTTCGACTCAATATGCCTACTATTTTGGGGACAAAACCAAGTGAGGAGCTGAGAACATAATTATACAAGATGGATTTTACTCTTTCCTAACTTTGGGGTAAGTAGATGAGTGTTCCCTTAAGTGATGTCTCCAAGACTTGAACAAAAGGTCTTACCCTCTCACTAGCCCGAGAGAGGTTTCTGTTTAATGGTTGGACCATAAACAGGTTGTTCACTAGAGAAGCACTGGTACTTAAGGTTCTAGAGGTAACCTAGGGGTAAAATGGTAATTTGACCCAGCTAGTGTTACGAACACTTGTGAAGGACTAATTTGCTATTATTGATCTCTATCCGTGGACACAGAAATATATTTTGAAGTGAGAAGAGTGCAACTGTGGGTTTTTAGTAGAGTATACCCACAGTTAACGAATATTGATTAATGTGGTTAATGAGTTTAGCCAATTAATTTCATATCGTTGGAATTTCTGATTTGTAGGTCTATTAGGTCTCCTTCCTAGCTTATAAAGGGTATTGAGGTAATTAAGTTTTGAATAGAATTTGAAATATTCAAATTCACTTAGGAAATTAATATAATGTATAATGATACATTATAACATAAAGTTGATATTTTAATTAAATTTTATAGTTTAAATTTATTTTGGACACGATTCAAAAATTAAATTTATGAGAGAATTAAATATTTGAAATAGTTCAAATATTAGTTTAATATGAATTATATTCATATTAAAACTATAAGTTATAATTAATGCATACTAAGATGCACATTAAAAACTATATGTTATGGGAAATTGAATTTGATTCAAATAAAATTTAAATTAAATGTTAGACATTTAATTTGGTAATTGATTAACTGTAGAATTAATTGATTATTTGATTTAATTCAATTTAGTTAAATTCGATTTAATTAAATTAATTGAATTAAAACTATAGATTATATGAGAGATATTCATTTAAATATGATTTAAATGAATTTATTAATTAAATTATATTTAATCAAATAAATTAGTTATTATTATTATTTTTTTAACTAAATAAAAATTGTTTTTATTTAATTAAATAAATAAAATTAGACAATTCCCACATAAGGGAGTTATCTGAGACGTGGATTGATCCCACGTCTGCCAGTTTTCTCTCCCTCATACCATTGATAAAATCTCTCGATTCTCAGAGGTTTGAGAGAAGCCGATCAAACTGCTAGAAAAACTCTGCCAATTTTTCCCCCAAAAAGCTTCTCTCGAACTTTTCTAATTTTTCAAGATTCGTTCCCACAAACCAGTATCTCTAATATTTCAGAGAATAGGAAGGGTTCTTCGTGGTGGTGTAATTTTCCAAACCTGAAGGGTTTTCTCAGAGCTCTGTCAGAAAAGGTATGAGTTTTTTCTTTTTTGATTTTCTTGCTTAACCTAACTTTATATCGTAATTATTTTCCAATGACAGAATTTCTAAATTCTAGATTTAATAGCGAAATTGGTGATGTGTTCTTCCGTTGCCTTAGGGTTTTTATCCCAACAAAAACAGCCTAAGATATTCATAAAAAGTGGCTAACTAACAGTTTGACTCTCAACAAAACTAAAACGCTCCACAGTGTCACCTTCACTCTTAAAACAAAGCTAAAACAATCATAAAAAATGCTTAGTTATCAATGTGACACTTAAAACAACCTAAAAAGTGTATAAGTATCATTTTAACTCCCTAACCTATCTAAAAAGTACCTTAGTTTCACTTCAACTCTCAAAACAACAACTTAAGATATTCATAAAAAGTGGCTAACTAACACATGCACTCTATAAATCACATAAAAGGTGTTTAACAGTCACTTTGGCTCTCAAAACATGTAAAAGCTATCTAATCACCTAACTCATGAGATTTTTATTAGAAAACATAAAGGCCCTGTGATATAATTAAGGGCACAATGTGAAATCTATGAACATCGAGACCATTAATAACCATAAGAGAGTACCTCAATACATAAAAGGTAAAATAAATAAATACTAACGGAAAGTAATTAGAAAGCAGCAATGAAACTCTCTCAACAACGATTAATATCTTAAGAATTAGCAATGTTGCGAGTTATGTGACACAGCTTGTGAGTTAAAACTACTTGCCTTTTTCTAAAGGATATGTGCCACAACTTGTGAGTTTGAAAATTAACCACGAGTATTGTAGAATAAAGTAAATATGCCTACAATGAAGTCTTCTTAAATAATATGTGATACTATAATCAAACGTACTATGAAATGAAAATTTTGTTCAATTTTACATGACCTTGCAACACTCTATATTCAGGATGTTCGATGCTCTTCAAATTGAAACTAAGAATCAAGAGAGGAAGGGTCAACCTGAAGGAGTTAACAACATAATAGGGGAAGCAATTAGGATCTAAAACACTCTAATTACATTAATTTTGAAGATTAAACATGCTTGTTCTAAAACCGAAAAACAGAAAAAGAACACTTACTTGTTGTAGTTCAAAATTGAATCAAATTCTTTTGAATTTCTAATCATGAACACTTCGTGGACTATCACAAGAGTCTTTCTTGTTATCCTCAGGCCTTAGAACAGATTGTGGGATCCAAATTGAGATGAATTTGGAGCAACAAAGTGAAGAACACACTAGTTTTTGAGTTTTGAGCTGGAGATAATTTTAGAAATTAGCTTAAAAGCTTAACCTAATTCGTCAATACCTCTCTTCTATTTAAAGAAGAGAACATGCAGATTACAAGAGCATGCATGAAGCCAACAAATTGACGAAATAAGATGCTGATTATGCAAGGAGAAGATGAGGTTGAAGAAGAGGTTCACACCTCCTTCTTCAACATGAAATTAGTGGGAAAAACCCACAAATCCAATTTCTTAATTGCAATTTTGAAATCAATTTTCATAAATTTATTTTTAATTCAAAATTAATTTAATATATAATTAATTTAAATAAATAAATAAATAAAATTATATTAATATTTTAAATTAATTAATTTTCCACTTTATTCATCTTAAAAATATTTAAATCACATTTAAATATTTCTAACTCTCTAGTTTCATCTAATTCACAATTAAACGAACAAACCATAAAAAATGCTCCTAAACTTCGAGTATTTCAAATTCACTCAATATACTGTTCTAAGGTTTAGTCCATGAGCTAACAAGAATGGACCTACAGATCATGAGCTCCAACGATCTGAAATTAATCGGTTAAACTCTTTAACCTAGTTAATTAACATTCGTTAACTACCGGGACACTTCAATGAAGCCCAGTAGTTGCACTCTCCTCACTGTAGATATATTTCTGTCTACTTGATATAACCATAATAAGTAAGTCGATTATTCACAAGTTGTTCGTAATTACAGTTGGGTCAATTTTACCCCTGTAATTACATCTCGTTCCTTAAGTCCCACTAATCATCTAATGAACAATTGGTTTGTGGTCCAACCAACAAACCTAGTCCCTCTTAGGGCAATGAGAGGGTGGGACCCCTTGTTCAAGTCTCGAAGTCAGTACTTAAGGAAATAACTTATCTACTAATCTAGAAATAGGTAGGAGTGAATTTCATTTTGCAAGACTATGTCCCAGCTATTTGTCTGATTTTATCCCTAAAATTGGAGGCATATTGAGTCGGCGAACTTGGGCCACTCTCACCTATGCAGATTAAAGGATAATTTCAAACAGACAGGAGTTTATAGTTAGCTTAAGATTAAGATCGAGTTACCTAGGTCATCGGTTTGAAATAATTAATTTTAACAGTAAACAGTATTATAAAGTAAAAGTGATTATTTCATGGTTCAGTCTTCTGTAAACTTATTGCATATGTTGCCCCCACTCACATGTCTAGAGACATGTACGATATAGGATCACATCGTTTGTATCAAATACAAAGTGAGTCACATCTATAGTGTCTACATGATAAGGTACCTAGCCTTATCCCTATATTATAGACCGTTTTGGCTATTATCCAAATTGATCCACTATTATGTCTATACATAAAGTCTAAGTATCCAAGCTATAGTCAAGAGTTCTTAGTTTTATTGGATTTAACAAATGCAATTCATATATTATGGTAGTTGGAATTATGGGTGCTCACCACTGGACGGAGTTGATAACCACGATGTGAACGGAAGGAGTGGATGTCTAACATACAGGGGCACTACTGGGAGGAAAGAGACGAACGACCAAACGCGCTTGGGAGAGGAAAGGGACGACTGCCGCACTTGATTTCTTAGATGGTTCCATGATCGAGCGCTTAGGAGAGGAAGGGGCACGACTGTCGCACGTAGAATTCCATGATTTTAAGAGAGCTTAGAGATTTAGGGTTTGTTTCTTTTCTTTTTTCTTTTATCACTTTTGTTTAAATAATATTTTATTATTTTTTAATTGAAAAGTAATAGTCTTTCTTGATATTTAAAACATGTCAAATAATAAGTCAATAAATAAATTTTATTCTTGATATTTTATTAGTGTCAGACAAAAGCTTATTACATTTGACACTAGAAAAACGTCATGTATTGATTCGTGCGAAAAAATCCAAAATATTTCGTAAAATCTCCATTTTTTATGCTTTTTCTTGATGTTTTTCTTTAAAAAAGCTCATCACTTGATGTTTCTTCTTCTTCTTCTTCTTAATCAATGAGTAACACTCAATATATCACAAATTGCTCCCCAACAATTAAACAAGATTTGGATTATAAGAAGTAGACTATGAACTTAAAACTAACAACCTCAAACTAGTTGTTGGAGGAAATGTGCAATTAGTTTGAACTCTAAAACAAAGATGACAAACTAATAGCTAAATTAGAATGAAGCTAAATGCAAATAAAATTAAAATTAAACATACTACAAGATACTTTCAAAGGTCCAAACTGAATTAGATCGAAATACTAAAACTAAATTGAGGTAGAGCAAAGATGTGATCTAAAAAAAATTGTATGAAACCACATCAATACAACAACTAATTTATTATAAAAATAGGCTAGAAAAGTACCTTTTCTAGCACATTTTTTCTTTTAGTAACTACCCTTATATGAATGTAAAAAATGAAAGTTAGAAGTGGAAAACAAGAAAGTTATTAAAGGATAGCAAAGTTACAAATGTAGACAAAATACTATTTTTTATATAAATAACAACCCTATAATATATTTTAACCGTCCTAAAACGTATGAGTTGAACATGCACAAAAAAATAGGGTTGTCATAGGGATGTCATTAAGGGTCTCGTTAGAGGTGGCCATTGGTTGCTTGAGGTGAATGTTAGTGTTGGTCTCGTTAGAGGTGGCCATTGGTTGCTTGAGGTGAATGTTAGTGTTAGTTGTTACCGAAGTTAATCATCATAGGTGATTTTCGTAGGAGTTGTCATTGGAGGTGGTTGCTGAAGTCCAAAGTTCTTTGTCGAAGTTGGCCAAGGTGGTAGTCGGAGTTGGTTGCCAAAGGTGGTTATTGGAGTCGAGAGTTGGTAGTCGAGTTGACCACGCGAAGGTGGTCATTAGAGTATGTTGCCGGAGTTGCTTGTGCAAAGGTGGTCACTAAAGTTGGTCACCAAGCTGTTGTCGAAAGTGATTGTTAGAGCCTAAAGTTAGTTGTTGGAGTTAGCCGTTGTCATAGAAGATGGTCACTAGAGTATGTCGTCGAATTTGTGGTAGCTATAGTCACCAACGATAACTGATGGGTGGAGGCATTGAAAATATTAAAAAATTTTTTAGTACAACAATTGTGGAGATGGGAGATCGAATCTTCCGTCCTTCATATTAAATTACTACGGAACTAAGTCATTTTGGCAAATCAATGAAAATATTGAAAGAGGAAGAGCCAGAGTGAGCTGTTAAAGTTAACCACTTGCAACTGAAACCCCCACAGAGTTGTTACTTGCTGTAACTCATCTCCGAACTTCGAATTTTCACTTCAAACAGCTCAATTGAATTCCTCTGTTGGGCGACCCATAAACCCAAGAATCGATCTGAAGCCACTCCACCACACTATCAAATGCTCAAACTTCTCGCTCTCCGCCGATCCTTCCATGTCTTCCGCCCCCGCCGTCTCCAAATTCCACCCACCACCGCCATCTCCAAACCCCCTTTGAATCCCCCTCGCCCCTTTTCCACTGTTTCTTCTCCGCCATCCTCCTCCTCCTTCGATTCCGAGCTTCGTAAGTACCTCGGCTATGGCGCTCTCGTCATTTTCTGCGGCGCCGCCACTTACTACTCCTTCCCTTTCCCCGAAAACGCCAAGCACAAGAAGGCCCAGATCTTTCGATACGCTCCTCTGCCTGAGGATCTTCACACTGTATCCAATTGGAGTGGAACTCATGAGGTTCTAACGAGAGTGTTTCACCAGCCGGAGAACTTGGAGCAGCTTGAGCAAGTGGTAAAGGAGGCCAATGAAAAGAAGGCTAGGATTCGGCCTGTTGGCTCGGGGCTTTCGCCTAATGGGATTGGACTTTCGAAAATGGGGATGGTGAATTTGGCGTTAATGGATAAGGTTTTGGAAGTAGATAAGGAGAAGCAGAGGGTTAGGGTTCAAGCGGGAATAAGGGTTCAGCAGCTTGTAGATGGAATCAAGGAGTATGGGCTTACTTTGCAGAATTTTGCTTCTATCAGGGAGCAGCAAATTGGTGGTATCATTCAGGTGGTTTTATTAGGATTTTTGTGTTTTTTCATGTTGTTCAATTGCTAAGTGAATTGCAATGTTGGATTGTCTGCTGCATTTTGATCTATCTGAAAACTTGACTTTCAATGCCATGGCTGTGTGTTGATAAATATGAACAATTGTCTCTCCAGGGGTGTACATTAGTCTGTTTTGAGTGAAGACAAAGGCTACCATTGATTTCTTGTCTTAAGTATATTGAAACTAATTAAATTTGATATGTAAACTTCCTATTGATCTTGATTGGTTTGTATACTGTATTTCTTCTTGTGACCGAAATATGAATTTAAAGGCTGGGCGAGCTTAGTAGTAGTGCTAGTACTGGTCAAGAGGTTACATTTGAAACAAAATTTGTCTCGTTTGAAAGAGAAACGAGCAAGTTGTTACTACTCTGGATATGAAGTGAACATTGATTGGGTAGATTGGTTATTTCTTTCATATTCTACTTTGTTTGATTGGAGTCCCTTTTTGTTTTAGTTTGGCTTATTTGGTTGGGGCTTTATTTTCTAGGTCCCTCGTATTCTTTCTTTTGTCCTTTATAAAAAGAATGAATGACTATTTTGGGTGGCATAACTATTATATGTGGGACTCAATGGAAGATTTCAATTTTTTTTTACTGAAATCTCATCTTTTCTTTTTGCTTCTACAGTGAGATGTTTCCAAAGTGTGCAATATCAGATTTTTGTTTAGTCATGTATTTTCTTGAGCTGAGCCAAAGCTTTCTTTCTTGCTTATGCACACTTTTACGATTATGCATCTAGGTCGGTGCACATGGTACCGGTGCAAAATTGCCACCCATTGATGAGCAGGTTATTGCTATGAAATTGGTCACTCCTGCCAAGGGTACTATTGAGATTTCCAAAGATAAAGATCCAGAGCTTTTTTTTCTGGCTCGCTGTGGTCTTGGGGGGCTTGGAGTGGTTGCTGAAGTAACCCTCCAGTGTGTTGAGAGAGAGGAACTTGTGGAGCATACATACATTTCAAACATGAAAGACATCAAGAAGAACCACAAGTAATTCTGTACTTTTTGATAGTTCATTTTTTGCAGTTCTATTGTATGTTGTAGACTACAGTTTGAAATGATAGTTTATATCTCACCTTATTTATTCTTAATTCTTATTTGAGAATGTTTAAAGGTTAATTGAAATATTTTAGGTCCCAGTATTCTGATAATCTAGAATAAAGACTAAATTTGAGTTATTTTGTTATCAAAGCATCTATACTCAGATGTAGGGCCCCAAAGAGGTATTTGATCCCATCTTTGATGCTTTTATCAAACTAGCATCCCATATCCTAGTGAAGGAATTACTAATTTTGAAAGTTGAATTTTGCCATTTCTCAACCAAAAAGAGGGTTGAATTACTATTATTTATTTACTTTTTTCAAAAAAAGAAATAACTGCAATTGGCCTGCTTTCCTTACTCTTTGTAATTACTGTCTCTTTATGATTCTTGTTAGTTAAGATTTTTGTTTTTCTTTATATTTGTTATTTTTTTTTTTTTTTTTTGTTTCTTTTTGTATCTCAAATCATTGGTCTCTCTTCATTTACTTAATTTTGAAGTTTTGTATCATTTTCTTACAAAAAAAAGAAAATTGCTCTTATTGAGAGAAAATGAAATAACACAAGGATGTACAAAAAACTAAGCCCACAAAATGTCCACTAGAAAAAGTGTTTTCAACTAAGTAAGATATTGCCTAGAGAATAAATTTAAAAAGTTTTTAAGATCGAAGCCCAAAATGAAACAAACCTCACCAAGGACCAAAGCTCTAGAGCTTGCCTGCCATCATCTTTTATTGTTTTATAGTATGCAAGGTAGTGGTATATAGATTGAAATCTAAACTATTGCTTCATGAGTGGGGCGTGATGAGGGTGCTAGGCGGGTGTCAGCCTAGTTGAGATGTCCCGGTGCACCTCCCGATCCCTCTTGCCTTGTCAATATTTAAAAAAAAAAGACTACTGATTCATGGGAGTTGTTGCATAATTTAGATTGACGCTATACACATATAAGGTCTGACATTCCCTCTATGCAGGAAATTATTGGGTGACAACAAGCATGTGAAATACCTGTATATCCCTTACACTGATGCTATTGTTGTTGTGACTTGCAATCCTATCTCAAAATGGAGAGGCCCTCCCAAATTCAAACCGAAATATACTAGTGAGGAAGCCATACAGCATGTTCGTGATCTCTACTTGGAGTCCCTTAAAAAATACAGGTTACTTCCATCGTCTGTTTGAGTACTTAGTCATCAATAATTTTAGGATGTTGCAAATGGGTTGAAATGGAGATAGTTGACATTTCATTCCTATTGTTTTGTTTCTCCTTCTCTTTTGGTTGATATTCATTTTTCATTAAAGAGTCATTTGTGGGCCTTTTTTCAAATTCTCTTTGCTGTATATATTTATAGATGTATATTTTCTTTCCCATTGTCTTCCAATTGCTTTTTATTTAATTGCTTGCTTTATAATTGCAGTGCTAGTGATGAAAGAGACATAAATGAATTTTCATTTACTGAGTTGCGTGATAAACTACTTGCCTTTGATCCTCTTAACAAAGAGCATGTAATGAAAGTGAATCAAGCAGAGGCTGAGTTCTGGAGGAAGTCGGAAGGATACAGAGTCGGATGGAGTGATGAAATTTTAGGTTTTGATTGTGGTGGCCAACAATGGGTCTCTGAAACTTGCTTTCCTGCCGGTACTCTTGCAAAACCTAACATGAAAGACATTGAATACATAGAGGAATTGAAGCAGCTTATCGAAAAAGAAAACATACCTGCACCTGCTCCTCTTGAGCAGCGGTGGACTGCTCGTAGTAAGAGCCCCATGAGTCCAGCTTCAAGCTCAGCTGAGGAGGATATATTCTCTTGGGTAAACTCTAAACATCAAACTTTATATTTTCTCGTTCAAGTTTTAAATATATACTTTTGCTGCCCTGAGGGTTTCCCCAGTGAGATAAAGACGGGACGTTTAGAGGTATCTTCCAGGATCTAGGAACTTAATAACTTAAAACAATCCTTGTCTTTTTGGAGTTGGTATTGGAGTAGGCGAGCTCCATAACCCTGAGTATAGTGAAAAGAGAGTGCTCCCACGTCTCGGTTAAAATTCGACATTCCACACTTGTGCTATTGTGCTTGAAGGGAGAAGCACAAGTTACCTTAAAAAAAATAGTGAAATTAGAAATCATGTATCATAAATTTTCTTTTCTGCTAAATAGGTCTTATATTCTGAAGAGTGTTGTGATCTTATATGATGATTAGTTGCTGACAAGGGACAACTCAAAATTATTTCATCTCAGAAATCCTAAGTAACATAGAAATAGTTTGGCTAGCGTGTCCTTGTTGTGTCATACACTTAAACACTTCAACACTTGCTTAGACACGTATGGAACACTCGTTAGTGCAATAGATGTGTTAGATACTAGTTTTACAAAATCAAAATAGGTATGATATGTGTTAAACATGCATAAAATATTTGCTTCGTGTACTAAATAGACACATAAATGACAAAATATATATATAAATGAAAAAAGTAAAAAAAATAAAATTTGAGAGCAAAATACATAAGCTAAACTTTTAAGCATATAAATGCTAACTTGTTGACTTTGATGTTCCTTCCTGTTTAAAAATGATATATATTTAAGAAAACATATGTTTTGACCTTTAATACATGTGTCTTTGTTATGTCCGTGTCGTATCCGTATCTGTACTTCTTAGCATAAATCTCTACCCCATTGCCAAGTGATTTTATTTTGAAGTCTCTCCAATTAGAACTCAGTAGACCTGACCGTGGTTTGTTCTGTGGTAATCTTGTTAACTTAATCGGTGGTCTTTTGCTGCCATTAGGTTGGAATAATCATGTACCTACCTACATCAGATGCACGCCAGAGAAAGGAAATAAGCGAGGAGTTCTTTCATTATAGGCACCTCACCCAAACACTGCTGTGGGATCAATATTCTGCCTTTGAACATTGGGCTAAGATTGAGGTACCTACTTTCAAAATCTTTTGCTGATTAAACCCTGCAAAAATGGTGGCATAAAGTTTTGATGTCTTTGTTATATTGGATGTAAATTTCAGGTTCCCAAGGACAAGGATGAGCTTGCAGCCCTGCAAGCAAGACTTAGGAAACGGTTTCCGGTCGATGAATACAACAAGGCACGACGAGCATTGGACCCGAACAAAATTCTCTCAAATAACAAGTTGGAAAAACTGTTCTCCTCATCAGATACGGTCTGAGATGCACATATATTCTTAGTGATCAATAATAAGTTCGGTTATCCAGTTGGGCAAGTGTTGTTTTGCTGGCTGTACTGTACATGTTCACAGGAATTGTGTATTTGCCATCTCCTTTATATATTATTTCCTCGATTTTTTTGGCCATAAAAGTCTACTTGAGGAAGGAGTTTCTTTCGTATGACTTGTTCATCACAATTTAAAATGAATTACCAAAATTTGGGTTTTTGGGATTTGTACATCTCTTTATACTGATTTTTAGAAATTGTTCACACAGAAGTAAAAAATCTTCAGAATATACTTGCAACTTACTATTAAGGTTAGAAAATTAATAATGAGAAATCTTGGGGTTTTTGAAAGAAAAAGAAAATGATGGGTCTGGTTTGGAACTGGAATTAAATTTTCGTTGACACTCATTTTTGTCTGTCTCGACATTATATGAAGGGTGAATTTGCGATGAAAATATGAATAAAATAAATCTCTTACATCTGGAATATTGTTGAACTAATAATAATAATAATAATTATCCATTAGGATGTTTATATTTATATTTCTTTAAATTAAAGGTCGGATGTAGATATCAAGGAAGAAGCAATATTTTTTATATACTGTATAAATATTGATAAAATATATAAAAAAAATTATTCATATAAATAAAAACAGGTAAAAGATCCATTTAAACAAAATTAGGGGATATATACTCCCCATCATGGTTTACTCTCCATGATAATTTCGTTCAAAACTATTAATGCACGTGTATAAGATCACTTCTTTAAATCGAAGGATTAGTGTAAATTAAAAGCAAGATTACTTCTTTAAATTGAAGGATTAGTGTAAATTTAAAAAAATGCATTAATTAAAGGGAAATTCTTTGGAGGATAATAATTTGACTCATATTTTAAGTTCATTTTAAATAGAATCTAGCAAAAATAGTTATAATCAAGAACAAAATATTGAAGGGTGTAAGTTGATTTTCTTCGAATAAATATTAGTTATTAAATTAATGTTATTAGTCTATAAAAAATTCATTTAGGTCAGTGGATACTTTCAACAAAATGATGCCATATAATCAAGGATTAAAATATTATTGTCGATATTTATATCAATATTGAGATTTCAATTTTATAATATCGACGAATATTTATGGAATTTAAAAAAAATTTATCTAAATTAATAATTAAGTTGGTTTTACTCTCAAGCTAAGTTATGAATATTGTTATTAGTATTTTTATTCATATTGGATTAAATAGATGACATTTTTATGTTTACAAGTATTTATAATAGATATTTGAAATTTCAATGAAAATTTAATATCAATGTGGATGGATATTTTCATCCTTGCATATAACATGGTTATTAGATTAATTTGATATATTCATAATTGAAAATAAAATAGGGCACCTAAGAAAAAATAGATAGAGTGCAAAATGCAAAAAGTAGATTTGTTGATGCTTGAAAATGATGATATACTTGAACAGATCTATTTTATAGGTCGTGACTTAAGTCTATGGATGAATCGGTGGCTGTAGAGGATCGTTCTTGGCAGGTTTATCTGCTGGGATGGTCGCATGGCGGTCTGACAGACTTCAAAATTTTTTTTGCATTTTTCTCCGTTTGGGTTTTGGATCTTACTTTTTCCTTTTATTTTTTATTATTTTATTTTTTTATTATTTTTATTTTTTTATTAATACAGTCTGGATTTCTACTAGTGCTGTTTGTGTGAAGAGATGAGGAAAGATGTTGTATTGTTGAGTTATTAGTTTATGCTGGTAAGGTGTTTGATGATATGTCTCTTTGAGTCTTAAAGTCTTTTTCTTTTTGTTTTGCATTGTGTGAGTGTGTTTTGTTTTGCGAATGTGTGTTGCCATGGATGGGATACCCCCAAAAGATGAGAGGTTTGGAAGTGGATTTAATGATGAGTAGAACTTGTTGGGTGTGTGTATTTGTCTTCTTCTTCTCTGCTGTGTTGTTTAATACTCTGTTCAAAGATTTGGAATGGAGTGTGATATAATTTTCTCCATTCAGATTCACCTTCATGTGTCATCTTTGTTGGTTAACGTGGATATTCAGTGTATGCTCCTAGACTGTTTGATGAAATGCCTCAAAGGAAGTTAGAGTTGATTTCCCACATTGGCCTGGGGATGTGTTTGTTATTTGAAACTGTTCTCCTCATCGGATATGTTCTTAGTGATCAATCATAAGTTCTCTATCCTGTTGGGTAACTGTTGTTTTGTTGGCTGTACTGTACATGTTCACACGAATGCTGCATTTGCATCTCCTTTGCTATATTATTTATTTTGATTTTTTATATGCTACACTCATTTAGTATGCTAGCGAATAAAATATCTCCATAGTTCATGAGAAGCATGTATCCCATCGATTAAGAGATTTGACTTTGGACTAATAATAATAATAAAAGAATAAAATATCCATTAGGAAGTTTATATCTCATTAAATCGAAGGTTGGATGTAGATGTCAAAGAAGAATTAATACTTTTAATATATTGGTATAAATATTGATAAATTATTGAAAATGTTATTCATATAAATACAAATAGAGAGAAGATCTATTTCTACACTTAAATTTTGGGATATGTATTTATCGTTATAGTTTAGTCTCTATCATAATTTCGTTTAAAATTGTTAATGCGTAACATAAATAGGATAGAAGGATTAATAAAAATTACAAAGAAACACGTTAATCAAATTGATAGCAGTAGATTTTTACTAAATTCAAGTAATTATTTGATTGGCTCATCTTCCACTATTTTTTTTTCAATTTATATTGAAAGAACTCCATGCTAATTTTTCTTATTATGGTGAAATTCTTTTGAGAATGATAATTTCATTCAAATTTTGAGTTAATTTTAAACAGAATGTAACGAAAATAGTTACAAAACTGCACCAAAGGAGAAAATAGATGAGAGTGCAAAATATCAACAATAAATTTGTTGACTCTTGAAATGAGAATATATGGCAGTTTCCATATATACCTGATTTGATTGCTACAAGACGAGGGTCAAATTTCCCACATCGGAAACTTGGATGGTAGTATAATATTATTTAATAAGGGAGAGGAAGGAACTTGGACACGACCTTACTTGAACAGGATCTGTTCTATAGGTTGTACAACTGTGTCCTTGAGTTCTAAGGAGACAAGAATCAAAGTCTGGTGGATGAAATGCTGCCATGTGACTAGAGCGTGAATAATGGTTCAATGGATCTTAGGTCCACCGGCTATAGAGGATCGTTCTCGGCAAGCTCCGGCCTGTTGGGATGGTCGCATGGCGATCTGACAGACTTTAAATCTTTTTTTTAATTCTCTCTCTTCTGTTTTTTCTCTTTGGTTCTTGTTTTTCTTCTTTCAGGGGTTGGATTTGAGCTCCTGTTGTGCTGTTTGGAGGAGGAGATTGAGAAATATGTTGCATCGGTGAGTTATTGGTTGATGCTCCTAAGGCGTTTGATGATATGTCTCTTAAGTCTCAAACCCTTTTCTTTTGCATTCTGTGTGTGAAGTTTGATAACCCCAAAAGATGAGAGGTTTGGAAGTGGGTTTAATGATGAGTATGACTTGTTGTGTGATGTCTTCAATGTTGGTTTGATTGTGTTGTATTTTACTCTGATCAAAGAACTGGAAAGGATTGTGATTTAAATTTCCCCATTCAAATTCACCTTCTTTGTGATAACCAAAACATAGGAGGTTATAGGGATGTTCAGTGTATGCTTCTCAACTAGAAAGTTAGAGTTGATTTCCCACATGTGTTGTAGGATTATGATAGTTGGGGTAGGATTCTTTTGGCCTGGGGATGTGTTTGTTTCTTTGTTTGCTTGGTCAAAATCTACATTCTTCCTCAATCTAAAACTAGCCATCACTTTCTTTACAATGCACACTTGAAGCATCCTTATCTAGGGAGTGATGTTGGATAGTTCAATATAATCTTAATCAAACATGTGGCCCCAAATAATGTGTTCAATCAACTACACCCTTTGTGATTTGTCCTGCCTTCAAAATTGCAAAACCTTGCTCAGCAAAACCATGGGTTTCCTTCCCAAAAAAAAGAAAAAAAAAAAAAACAAAAAAACTTCAAATTCATTCAAATATCTTCAATTGAAATCTAAATAAAAAATGAAGCTCCTTGAAATAGCTTGAAGTTGATGAAACTTGAGATAGTGCTTCAGTTTTAGAGTTTTAACTTTATTGTCCGTCGTAAATGAAGCTTGATATAAAGTAAGTGAAATGAACTTCTTGAACTCAATTACAAAATTTTATTATTATATTTTATACACCATAAAAATACACAAATTATAACAATTTAGTCTATATATTTTAAAGGGTAACAATTTAGTTCTTAAATTTTAATGTGTGATGATTTAAGTCCATATGCATACGATAAAATACACACTTAGCATCACATCAAAACTTTTCATTAGATCAACAAATCACAAAAAACAAACAACAAGTTCGCTCTCCAAGGGACAAATCCACAACTACATCAACCAAATTAATTGATTTTATATAGTTTCTATGAAATTTGTATGTATTATTGAATAATTAACATCATAATCAAGCTTTACAAGGGTGAATAAATGGGTACCTAGAAACCAATAAAGGAAAATACAATAAAGGTAAATATTAATATGGAAAATACGATAGTAGAAACCTAATTATGATAATTATAATAAACCATAACTTTTCCTAACAACTTGTATAATTTTCTTTCTTTCCTTATAATCAAACTTAATCAAATTGATTGATTTTTTTATTTGAAATAGTCCTCTTTGTGCAATATCCTAGAAAGGAAAAGAGAATTGGATATATACATACTTGGAATGCGATGGTTGGTATTTGATTAACCGTTTAAATTGACTAGAGAAAAAAAGGTTTTTCAAAATACTCATTTTTATTTAAACTCTTTTTGCTAAAAAATGTTTAAAATACACTTCAAAATCTATTAGTGTGGTTGCCAAACACTCAACTTTTTTCAAAATGACTTATTTTTTAAATTAAACACTTAGAAATGTATTCCAAACACCCTAATATTCTTACAATCCTCTAGAGTATTTCTATGGTATTAGAGCTTGCATGAGTATCTGATCCAAGGTTGTGTGTGTATTTGCTTCATCCCTTGGAGCAACAAAATACTTGTGTATATAGGACATGAAAAATTGATTGGGTATGGTAGATTCACAAATTTTAAGAAATATCGGTTTGACTATTTTGTTGTTGGTAATTAAGTTTTTAGACATCTCCTTCACATCTAAATTTCTTGCTTTTTTACCAATGTTTTAAAAAACCTAACCATGTTTTGAAAACTAACAAAAGTAGTTTTAATTTTTTTTTATTTTTTATTTTTTATTTTTATAAAAGAAATTGAGAGGAAATATGATTAATTTTTAAAAGTCAAATGGTTACCAAACGAGACACTAATTTTTTTGTTTTTGGTTTTTGAAAACTAAGATTATAAACACTACTTTCATCCATAAATTTTAATATTTTTGTTATCTATCGCTACTATTTTTTTCACAAACCAAACAAAAATTTGAAAACCAAAGAAAATAATTTTTATGAACCTGTTTTGTTTTTAAAATTCAACTACAAATTCAAGTGTTTCCTTAAGATAGGTGAGAACCATAATAGAGAAATTAGGAGGAAACTAATATAAATTTAAAAAAAAAAATGATTACCAAACGAGGCCTAAACTTTTAATTTTGTGTTGGAGTAGATTCATGAATTTAAAAAGAAAAAGCATTAAATAGGTCAAAATAAAAAAATTGAAGGACTTACATTGCATGTAAGTTTAAAAACTTATATCAAACTCCACTAGTAATTATTAGTCGCAAAATAATTGAAACTTTATATTTTTATAGAAATTTTTAGGTAAAATGAATGTTCTTTTATGAAAAGAATTTAAAAAATGCATATCTACACAAACAAATACAGAAGTTCAACTTTCAAAGATTAAATACAAAAAGTTTATATAATTGTATATGTTCATTTGAGAAATGTATTAGATTTATTATATTTTTGTGCGTATAGTTACAAAGATAATACATAAAAAAAATATAAAGAGAGAATACAAAATAAGGAAACTATACCCAAATTAATTAGGATTCTATTTAGCCTTAAATTACGTTAACACTCTCCCTCAAACTCAAGATGGTAAAGTAGGGACCAACTTGAGTTTACGAAGTAACTAGATGAAGCGAACAGAAGATAGAGCTTTGGTGAAGACATCTGCTGGTTGTTATGTAGTGGATATGGATTGTAGTTTAGGGTGGTGCTCCGGAGATGATGGCGAACAAAGTGACAGTCAGTCTCAATGTGCTTCTTTTGTTCATGAAAGACATCATTATGATCAATCTGAATAGCACTGCGACTGTCACAATGAAGAATGGTGGCAGATTGTTGAGGGACCCCCATAACTGCAAGGAGCCAACAAAGCCATTGAAAGAGTTGAAATTTCTAACACAGTGGAAGCAATACAGAACCAAATTCGAAATAAATTGGAATTTTGAAATACCAATACATTGTAAAAAAAATAAAGAAAACCTACTCTATTAATTCTAGGGTTAAGCATGCTTTAAGAGTTAGAAACTTTACGTTTGTTGTCGACTCTGAACACTACCACCACGAACCTCTCCTATTCTCTAAATGATCGAGATAAGGATTGTGGTTCCTTTTCTTGATCTATGGGAAAAAACTAGAGAGCACTAGAGATAATTTTTTATGGAGAGAATAACTTCTATTTTTTATCGAGAGAATAACTTCTATCTCTCTGTTTCTTTTGCAGGCTTATATTAGAGAGAGATCAGGAGATGTGGGATTAAACCACGTAAAGTGTAATCTCATGTATGAGAGTTATCTTTTTAATTAATTAATTTATTTAATTTAACAATTAAGTAATAAATAATAAATAATTAATAATTAAATCTAATTTAATTAATTATTTTCTTTAAATCATATTTAAATGAACATCTCTCCTATAACCTAAAGTTTTAATTCATTTAATTTAATTAAATCAAATTTAATTAAAATAAACTAAGAAAATTAATTCTTTAACTAATTAATTTTCAAATTAAATATTTAATATTTAATTTAACCTACATTTGAAACATATTCAATTGTTATTCTCTCATAACTTACAGTTTTAATGTGCATATAATACACATTAATTTTAACCTATAGTTTTAATATGAATCTAATTCATATTAATATTTGAACTCCTTAAAAAATGTATCATCATACATTATATTATTTCCCTTAGTAAAATTGAACATTTCAAATTTCATTCAAGACATAAATACCTGAACACTCTTTATAAGCTAGGAAGGGGACCTAATGGACCTACAGATGAAAAGCTCAAAGATATGAGATTAATCGGCTAAACTCATTAACCACATTAATCAATATTCATTAACTATGGGTACACTCTACTAAAGACACACAACTACACTCTTCTCACTGCAGATATATTTTTGTGTCCATCGATATAGACCAATAACAGGAAATTAGTCCTTTACAAGTGTTTGTAACACCAGCTGGATCAAATTACCATCTTACCCCTAGGTTACTTCTAAATCCTTAAGTATCAGTGCTCCTCTAATGAACAACCTGTTTATGGTCCAACCATTAAATAGAAACCCCTCTTGGGCCAGTGAGAGGGTAGAGCCTTTTGTTCAAGTCCCGGAGACACCACTTAAGGGAACACTTATCTACTTACCCTAAAAATGAGAATGAGAGAACTCCATCTTGTATAATTATGTCCCTAACTCCCCACTTGGTCTTGTTCCCAAGATGGTAGGCATATTGAGTCGGCAAACGACCACTCTCACCCATACAAATCAAAGGATAATCCTTCGTGAACAAGATCAAGTTCATAAGATACTTAGGATTAAGACTAAGTTACCTAGGTCTGTTGAAATAGAAACCTAACTAGCCAACGGAGCTACATCTAGTGATCACTATTTCGTGGTTCGGTCTTATGCAAACTCATTACATAGGATACCACCACTCGCATGTCACCTACACAAACACGTTAGATCATTGCGTTTGTATCAAATACAAAGTGGGCAATATCCATAGTGTCACTAGGATAAGGCCCAGTCTTATCCCTATACTATAGACCCTTTAGACTGTATCTTGAACATTGATCTCTGTATGTCTCCACATACAGTTCAAAACTCATAAAACAACCTAGGATGTTAGTTTATTGGATTTAGGGTTATTAAGACAAAACAAACAAAAACAATCAATAAGACTTATTGAAGTAACACATCAATAACTCTTTACTAATGATTTAATGACGGTCAAATAATTACATTTACAATCTACGAGTTTTAGGGCATAAAACCCAACAACCATAATAATTTTAAAGTTGCATCAGCAAGTGCACGATATTTCAACTCAGTGTTGGAATGTGAAACAATAGTTTGTTTCTTGCTAAGCCAAGAGATAAGAGAATCCCCTAAATAGAAGCAATAACCTGTGGTGGAACGACGATCAGTAGGATCTCCCGCCCAATTAACATCAGTGTATCCAGATAATATCAAAGATGATTGTAAGGAGAATTGAAGTCCATGACCTGGATTACCTTTGACAAAGCGTAGAATGCGAAGCACAACAATAAAATGTATAGTGCGAGGAGCTGCCATGAATTGGCTGACAACATAAACAACATATGCAATATCTGGGCGAGTGACAGTTAAGTAAATTAGACTGCCAACAAGTTGTCTATAAAAGGTAGGGTCTTTGAGAGGAACACCATTAAAAGGAGTCAGACGAACATTCAAGTCTCATGGTGTTGAGGATGTGGTAAAGTTAGTGATACTAAATCTAACCAGAAGATTGGAGGCGTGTTTTGCTTGAGATAAATAGTATCCATTAGCGCATGGTGAGACCTCGAGTCTGAGAAAATAGCTGAGTTGACCCAAGTCTTTCATCTCAAAGTGCTTACCCAAGTAACATTGTAAATCTAACATGGATTGAGGATCATCTCCTATAATAATCATGTCATCAACATATAAAAGTAGGACAATACCATGAATATTCTTATGAGTAAATAGTACAGCTTCATGCGAACTGGAGGTAAACCTAAGCTGAGTGATGGTAGAACTGAAAGTTGCAAACCAGGCTCGTGGAGCTTGTTTCAGTCCATATACTGCACAATGAAGAAGATATACTTTCTGAGGGAGAGGAGAGGTGCTAGGAGGTGACTTCATAAATACCTCTTCAGATAGAGTGCCATTGAGAAATGCATTTTTGACATCCATCTAAAGAAGGGGCCATTGTTTGGCAGCTGCTACTACTAATAGACAACAAACCGATGTCATTCAGGGAACTAAAGCAAATGTCTCCTCATAATCAATCCCATATTCCTTGAGAATAGCCCTTGGCCACAAGTCGGGTTTATATCATTCAATAGATCCATCAGAGTGAGTTTTGATTTTATAAATCCACTTACAACCAATAGGTTTCTTGTTAGGAGGTAGATCAACATAATCCCACGTGTGAGTCTTTTCTAAAGCCTGAAGTTTCTCATTCATTGCTTGCTGCCATAAAGGGTTAGTACAAGCCTCCTGATAGGATGAAGGTTTAACTAAAGACATGAGGTTGGAAAAACAATGGTAGTCTTTAAGATGAAGGGGCCGAGAGTTTCTCTTACCCAAGTGGATCGACGAATAGGTGCCGATTCAAGTTCAACACTGGAAGTAGATGACAGTTCCGAGGGCGCATCAATGAGAGTAGATTGATTGAGCTCGGAGATGGGTAGTATATGAGAATCAGGGTCAGGTAAAGGATCACTAGTGGAAAATAGATTAGTGGAGGGATTGGTGAAGAATGGTTGAAGGCTAGATAGGGAGGTATGATAGGAGGAAGGACTAGAAAACATACAGTGTTCCAAAAGGTGACATGGCAAGAGATACGTAATCGTTTAGAGATAGGATCCCAACAACGATAACCTTTATGTTCAGAACTAGAGTCAAGGAAGCAACATAGGAAATTATTAAAATTTTTCTTTTAATGCAAATAGCAAATTATATGGTTAAAGTTTGTGTAGTGTGTTAATTACTCTTAATTTAGCTAAATTCTTATGTCTCTTGTACAATACAAGACCGCCCAACTCCTCCACTCTTATTCGTGTGCTAGCGAATAAAATATTGTCATAGTTCACGAGAAGCATGTATCCTATTGATTAAGAGATTTGACTTTGGATTAATAATAATAATAAAAGAACAAAATATCCATTAGGAAGTTTATATTTCATTAAATCAAAGGTTGGATGTAGATATCAAGGAAGAATTAATACTTTTAATATATTGGTATAAATATTGATAAATTATTGAAAATGTTATTCATATAAAATACAAATAGAAAGAAGATCTATTTATACGCTTAAATTTTGGGATATGTATTTATCATTAGAGCTTAATCTCTATCATAATTTCGATATCTATTTATCATTAGAGTTAAGTCTCTGTCATAATTAAAAATTACAAAGAAACACATTAATCAAATAGATAGGCAATAGATTTTTACTAAATTTAAGTAATTATTTGATTGGCTCATCTTCCCCTATATTTTTTTTCCAAGTTTTATAGAAAGAACTGCATGCTAATTTTTCTCATTATGGTGAAATTCTTTTGAGAATGATAATTTCATTCAAATTTTGAGTTAACTTTAAACAGAATGCAACGAAAATAGTTATAAATCTGCACCAAAGGAGAAAATAGATGAGAGTGCAAAATACCAAAACTAAATTTGTAGACTCTTGAAATGAGAATATATGGCAGTTTCCATCTATACCTGATTTGATTGCTATAAGACCAGTCAAATATCCCACATCGGAAATTTGCATCTTAGTATAATATTATTTATTAGGAGAGAGGAAGCAAGGTGGACACGACCTTACTTGAACAGGATCTGTTCTATAGGTTGTACAACTGTGTCCTTGAGTCCTAAGGAGGCAAGAACTAAAGTCTGGTAGATGAATCTAGTCATGTGACTAGAGCGTGATTAATGGTTCAATGGATCTTGGGTCCAGTGGCTGTAGAGGATCGTTCTCAGCAGGCTCCGGCCTGTTGGGATGGTCGCATGGCGGTCTGACAGACTTCAAACTCTCTTTTTTTAGTTCTTTTTCTCTGTTGTTTTTCTTCTTCTATTTTTTTTTTTTTTTTCTTGTTCGCTCAGGGGTTGGATTTACTGAAGTGCTGTTAGTAGGAGGAGAGAAGAGATTGAGAAATACGTTGTATTGGTTTATGTTCGTAAGGTGTTTTATGATATGTCTCGAAGTCTTAAAAGCCTTTTCTTTTGCATTGTGTGTGTGTGTGTAATTTGTTTTGTTATGGGTGTTGTTTCTGTGAATTTGTGTTGCCATGGATAGGATAACCCCAAAAGATAGGAGGTTGGGTTGGGGATTTAATGATGAGTATGACTTGTTGGGTGTGTCTGTTTGTCTTGTCTTCTTGTTCTCTTCTATGTTGGTTTGATTGTGTTGTTTGATTATGTTGGTTTGATTGTGTTGTATTGCACTATGATAAAAAATTTAAGTTAAAACGGTTACATTCTTCCCATTTAAAAACTGCCCATCACTTTCTTTATAATAGAAACTTATTAGAAGCATCTTTATCTGGGGAGCAATGGCTGTATTCGTCTTATTCAAAACAAAAATGAAAACATTGGCTTCAAATAGTGTGTTCAATCAACTATACCCTTTGTGATTTGTCCTGCCTTCAAAATTGCAAAACCATGGGTTTCCTTCCAAAAAAAGAAAGAAGAAGAAGATGATGAAAAATTTGTCCTGCCTTCAAAATTGCAAAACCATGGGTTTCCTTCCAAAAAAAGAAGAAGAAGAAGATGAAAAAAAAAAAAAAAACTTCAAATTCATTCCAATATCTTCAATTGAAATCTAAATAAAAAATGAAGCTCGTTGAAATAGCTTGAAGTTTTGTTTGATTAGTCAGATGCTTTACTTGTCTTGAATGAAACTTGAGTGCTTAATTTTTTTAGTTTTAACTTTATTGTCCGTCCTAAATGAAGCTTGACAAATTTTATCGTTATATTTTATACATATAAAAATACACAAATTTAATTTAATCTATATATTTTAAAGGGTACCAATTTAGTTCTTAAATTTTAATGTGTGATGATTAAGTCCATATGTATACGATAAAATCCACATCAACAAATCACAAAAAAACAAACAACAAATTCGCTCTCCAAGGGGCAAATCCACAACTACATCAACCAAATTAATTGATTTTATATAGTTTCTATGAAATTTATATGTATTATTGAATAATTAGCATCATAATCAAGTTTTACAAAGGTGAATAAATCGACACCTAGAAACCAATAAAGGAAAATACAATAAAAATAAATATTAATATGGAAAATACGAAAGTAGAAACCTAATTATGAGAATTCTAATAAACCATAACTATTGCTAACATCTTGTATAATTTTTCTTTTTTGATTACAAATTGAATGAGGTTTTTGTTTATTTATTTATTTATTTTGAAATAGTCCTCTTTGTGCAATATCCTAGAAAGGAAAAGAGAATTGGATATATACATACTTGGAATGTGATGGTTGGTATTTGACTAACCGTTTGAATCGACTAGAGAAAAAAATGTTTTTCAAAAAATTCATTGTTATTTAAACGGTAACCACTCAACTTTTTTCAAAATGACTTATTTTTTAAATTAAACACTTGGAAATGTATTCCAAACACCCTAACATTCTTACAATCCTCTAGAGTATTTTTATGGTATTAGAGCTTGCATGAGTATCTAATCCAAGGTTGTATGTGTATTTGCTTCATCCCTTGGAGCAACAAAATACTTGTGTATATAGGACATGAAAAATTGATTGGGTATAGTAGATTCACAAATTTTAAGAAATATCGGTTTGGCTATTTTGTTTTTGGTAATTAAGTTTCTAGACACCTCCTTCACCTTTAAATTTCTTGCTTTTTTACCAATGTTTTAAAAAACCTAATCATGTTTTGAAAACTAACAAAAGTAGTTTTAATTTTTATTATTATTATTTTTTTTGTGTAAGAAATTGAGAGGAATTATGATTAATTTTCAAAAAACCAAATGGTTACCAAACGAAACCGTAATTGTTTTTGTTTTTTGTTTTTGAAAATTAGGATTATAAACACTACTTTCATCCATAAATTTTAATATTTTTGTTATCTATTCTCTACTCATGTTGTCAAAAACCTAACCAAAATTTGAAAACTAAAGAAAATAATTTTTAGGAACCTGTTATATTTTTAAAATTTAACTGCAAATTCAAGTGTTTCCTTAAAATAGGTGAAAACCATAATAGAGAAATTGGGAGGAAAGTAATATAAATTTAAAAAAGAAAATGATTACCAAACCAGGCCTAAAATTTCAATTTTGTGTTTGTGTAGATTCATGAATTTGAAAAAAAAACATTAAATAGGTCAAAAAAAAAAATTCGAGAATTTATATTGCATGTAAGTTTAAAAACTTATATCAAACTCAACATTAGTAACTATTAGTCGAAAAAAATTGAAACGTTATATTTTTATGAGAAATTTTTAAAATTTATGTACTAAATAAAAATAAATTAAGTCGAACTTAAAATTATTGTTTCAAATGATAACTTTGTTAATAATATTAACTAACTTATAGCATGGCATCCTACTAGATTAATTTGACCTAACACGATATACAAATTCTAGAAAAGAAAAGAAAGAAAAAAGAAAAAAAACAAAATACAGCAAACAACTGAAAAAACATTTAGCGAACTTTCTTGCTGACCACACTTATAATACACCACCTGATTACTTTATGACAAGGACTCTCAGCTACCGTCCATCTCAACTACCCGCCTACTTGCTTGCCATCTCTCCCAAGAATGTTAAGTTCTTGAGAATGAAGGTAGGACTTACTAGGGTGAGACCTCGAGTTAGAGAAAATAGCTAAGTGGACCCAAGTTTTTCATCTCAAAGTGCTTGCCCAAGTAACATTGTAAATCTGATATCGCTTGAGGATCATCTCCTCTAATAATCATGTCATCATCATATAAAAGTAGGAGGACAATACCATGAGTAGTCTGACGAGTAAATAGTGCAGATTCATACAAACTGGAGGTAATCCTAAGTTGAGTGATGGTAGAACTGAAAGTTGCAAATCAGGCTCGTGGAGCTTGTTTCAGTCCCGTATAGTGCATGACGAAGAAGACATACTTTCTGAGGGAGAGGAGAGGTGCGAAGAGGTGGCTTCATATATATCTCTTTAGATAGAGTGTCATTGAGAAATGCATTTTTGACATCCATCTGAAGAAGGGGCCATTGTTTGGCAGTTGATACTGCTAACAGACTATGAACCAATGTCATTCGGGCAACTGAAGAAAATGTCTCATAATCAATCCCATATTCCTGAGAATAGCCTTTTGCCACTAGTCAGGCTTTATATCGTTCAATAGATCCATCAGAGTGAGTTGATTTTATAAATCCACTTACAACCAATAGGTTTCTTGCTAGGAGATAGATCAACATAATCGCATGTGTGAGTCTTTTCTAAAGCCTGAAGTTCCTCATCCATTGCTTGTTGCCACAAAAGGGTTAGTACAAGCCTCCTGATAGGATGAAGGTTCAACTAAAGACATGATAGTGGAAAAATAGTGATAAGTCTTTAAGATGAAGGGGTCACTAGTGGGAAATAGATTAGTGGAGGGATTGATGAAGAAGGCTTGAAGGCTAGATAGGGAGGTACGAAAGGAGGAAAGACTAGAAAACATACGGTGTTCCCAAAAGGTGACATGGCCAGAGATATGTAATCGTATAGAGATAGGATCCTAACAACGATAACATTTATGTCCAAAACTACAACGAAGGAAGCAACATAGGCGAGCACGAGGTTCAAGTTTGGTATGTTCATGAGGATGCAGTAGAACAAAACATGCACATCCAAAGACTTTAAGATGGGAGTAAGAAGGAAGAGTACCATATAACCGTTCAAAAGGAGATAGGTTGTTGATAACGAAAGAGGGAAGTTGATTGATAATGTAAATAGACGTGAAGGCAGCTTCACCTCAAAATTTTTCAGGATAAGCTACAGAGAGAAGTTGAGCATGAATAAAATTCAGAATATGGCGATGTTTTCGCTCTGCTCAACCATTCTATTGGGAGGTGCGGGGGCAAGAACGTTAAATAAAGGTGCCCTGTTGAGCAAGAACAAAAGAGGAGGCGAGAGTCCTTATACTCCATTGCATTACCTGTACAGAGAATTTTGATGGTTCAAGAAAATTGGGTGTGAATCATACGAGCAAAATCAATGTAATTTGAGATAAAGAAGAGCGGTTTTTAAGAAAATATATCCATGTAAAACGTGAGTAGTCATCAATGAATAAAAGAAAATATTGATAACCATGGATTGTAGTAGTAGGAGCAGAACCCCAAATATCAGAGTAAATTAGACTAAATAGTGTATCACATAATGATGTAGAAATAGGAAAGGATAAAGCAGGTTGTTTTGCAAGTTTTCAATGCAAACAGTCAAAGGAGCTAAATTTAGAGACATTATTCAAATTACCAACAGAAACTAAAGTACGAAGTTTTTTAGATGATGCATGACCAAGATGGAGATGCTATTGATATACATCAGTATCAGTGGCAACAACAGCAACAGATGGAAGATCGGGTGACTTAAAAGATGTGAGCTCAAATAATCTTCCCACCTTGCGTCCCGTACCAATCGTCCGTCCTATTTGCAGATCCTAAACCTGACAACCACGGGAGAAAAAATAACAGTTACACCAAGTTCACATAGTTGGCCAACTGAAGCTAGGTTAAGTCATATTAGGAACATGATAAGTGTTGGAAAGGTTTATGGTGGGTGTATCAATTGTGCCAATGTGAGAAATAAACATGTGATTACCATCAGCAGAATGAATCGGGGGAAGAGATTTGACAAGGGTGGAGGATGACAACAATGCTATATTGAAGGTCATATGATTACAACAGGCTGAATCAAGTAGCCAATAGGTATTTGGTGTGATAGCAAGAACAGTAGAACTAGAAGAGATCACCTGTTTCAGTAACTCTTGAAGATCACTAATTTGGAGACTTGGGGCAGGGGTGACATCAGAGGAGGTAGCAGCAGCAATGACAGATGGAGAACCAGTTTTAGAAGTGCCTTTTGATTTAAAGTGACTTGGGGGGAGAGGTGGTCGAGTAGGACAGTTGTCCAGAATATGACCCTGCTCGTGGCAATACCTGCACTCAATGGTAGGACAGTTAGTAAATTTATGCCCATGAAGTTTTCATTTTTTGCAGAAGGGTGACTAATTTTTAGGTTATGAATGAGTGGTTGCAAGAGCCGTGTTAGATGACAGAGAGGAGACTAGGCCAAGTCTTTTCTCTTCAAACAATATTTCCTAGATTGATGCATCAAGAGATGGTAGAGGATTGCGATGTAATAAGGTAGCACGAACTGATACATACTTTGGGCATAGTCTAATGAGAACTTTGATGAGGCGCAAATGATTAGGATTGATTTTAGTTTGGTCCAACTGTGTCCAGATAGGTTGAAAATTAGCGAGAAATTCATTCATAGACTGCCCAACTTCTTAATTAAGACTAACAAGGGTGGCATGTAATTGATAGTAATAAGCAAGACCGATAGATTGAAATCGTGTAGCTAAAAATCCCAAAGTTCTTTAGCAGTGTCAAATGCATCAAATTGAGTATGTATGACAGGAATAAAAATGTTACTCAACCAAGCTAAAAAATCCTCAAGTCGTTCAATAAACTTAGTATCTTCCTCCACAGGATCTTGACCAGCATCATTATCTACCAGTTTCGAGGTATCACTATTGGTGCCATCCTTTTTAGGCGTGCTCTTGATAGGTTTGGTGATATCTCCTGTGACAATTTGCCATAGCTTTCAACTAATAGAAGAACTCCGCTTTTGATAAGCCCACTTGATATAATTTGTACCGTCAAGTATAGTAGTAATGGGGCGCAAAACATCACTTTTCTCCATTAAAATTAATACAAGAGGAAGAAGAGTGCAAGGTGAACTTATTGGTCTATGTGGCTACAATTCTGAGCAATTAAGGGCTATGGAGATCTGAGCATGTGCGGTAGAGGAGAACAAAGTTAGATCTTGCACAGATCTTAGATCTGAAAAGGATGGAGAACAACAACTTACCAGAATACTTAATCTGAGTTGGATCTACAAGCGAAAACAACGAATCTGATTTGAGTCTAGACAGATTCGGAAACAACTGAGAATGGCAACTAGGCAGATCTACAAGTAGAAGTTTGGGTTGTCGACAGATCTACAGTTGGACAGATCTGAGCGTCTTTGTACAAGCGTGTGGCAGATCCACGAGGGTTCACGTAGAGGACAGATGGATCTGCGCTTGTATCTGAGTGGTTTGCCGACAAAAACGACAGAATCTTGAATAGACATGGGGTTGCTGACGGACGGGTATAACCAAAATGAGGAAAAACGAACACGGGTTTGCTCATGGAAACAACAAATGCAAAGAAACAACAACACGACAGAGTGGATGGAAACAAGGGATCTACAAGCGGGGATGGCGTTCTTTGTTCAGATCTACAGGAGAGAACACCAGATTAGCACAATGGAGCTGGGTTGCTTGATCTGGTCGGTGGCAGCAAAATGACAGTGTTAAACCTAGGGCTCTGATACCATATTAGATTTATTGTATTTTTGTATTTCTATGTGTATAATTACAAAGACAATACAAAAAATAAATATACAAAAAAGAATACAACATTAGGAAACTATACCCAAATTAATTAGGACTCTATCTAGCCTTAAATTACATTAACAAAATGAATTAAACAATTAGATATTTGAATACGAGGTTTGATAAAAGTAATCATAACCTGTGACTTTGAACAAATATTAATGATCTTGTATAAACAAGAGAGTCGTGGATATTTCTCATGTTTTATATTAATGATGTATTATTCATTATGAATGATGTAATATAACATAAAAATTTGACTACCTAACCAATTAAGAACATAATGTTAAGTTTATCTCAAGCATTTTGCATTTACAAAATGTTTATCAAATATTGGATGCACAACTTTAAAAGAATAGTAATGTGTCATTCAAATGTGAAGTTTAAGTCTAAGGAAGAGTATTCTAAGACACCTCAAGTACGAGATAATTAATGTATAAATGAGTTGTAACATACAATTGATTTGTTATATTGGTTATATCACTAGTGCGACCAATGAGAAGAAAATTGTGTGTATGGTGTTAAGATTTGATTTTTTATTGGTGCGACCAATGAGTAGAAAATTGGTTATTTCAAAGTATCTATGGATAATGAGAAATTGTGTGTATGGTGTTAAGATTTGATTTTTCACAAGATACACTAGGTCTCACAAGGATTTAGAGAAATCTTTGGTAAGATCAAATTTTATCCTATGTGGTGTAGATTGGTACACAAAACATTTGTTTTTGCTTGTGAAGAAAAACTTTGTGTAGTCATAAAGTATCCTTCTAAAAGTGTTTTATTTTAAGTTAGTTTAACACATTTTATGAGATAATAGTGGTGCAAAGGCTCTAAAGGATACTAGTAAACACCAACTTTTAGGATAAGGCATAATGAGAGAAAGTATCATGGTAGTGACCAAGATGACTTTGAATGACATATGTTTTGATTTATATAAAAGAACTCTCTAGGCTAAAGTGTTTAAGAGTAACCTAGAATGTCTAGGATTATGAGACATGTCTTTTCTTCACAAGGGCAAGTGGAAAAACATGTTGGGTATAGAGTATGCCCTAGGATTCATGTCTCACTGGCTATGTCTAATTGACTTTAGTGCAAGTGGGAGATTATTGGGATTTATGCCCTAAAACCTCGTAATTTATTAGTTGATTAATTATTGATTATGCAATATTAATTTATCCATTAACTGGAAAAATCCAAGGTTATTGCATGAATTCTTGAACATGTATGTAGTTGACATACAGGTGAATCATGTTCAAGCAATAACCTAAAGGTCTATAGTATATTGATGACTTGCTCCCTGTTGAAGATTGACTAATAGCATTAGTTAGGGAAGCAATTTGGTTTTTATAGCAGTTACCTCATCAAGCTCATAGAGCCCAACCACTCTGGATATTGATCATTCTGATGGTTAGTTGTAACTGGTGATAGCCATGTCTCCTATTGGTGATCGAGTAGCATCCATAGTTCTAGAAAAGATTGATCCACCAGTTGCAGCATACAGGATGGACTTCGTCGTTCCTGACAACCTATTATAGAACAACTGGATTTGAAGCCAGTCAGGATAATCGTGTTAGGGGCACTTTCTTAGGAATTCTTTATAATGCTCCCAAGCCTCGAACAACTGCACATCCTCTTTCTGCTTGAACGTTCCAATTTTTATTCTTAACTTGCTCGTCTTAGATGGTGAAAAATTTTTGTTAAGAAAAGCCTACGCCAATTCATCCCAAGTAGTTATGCTTCTTGGAGCAAGTGTTTCTAGCTAGTCCTTCACCCTGTCCTACATAGAAAAAAGAAATAATCTTAAACGAATAGCGTTACCGATGACTCCATTTATTTTGACTGTTACACAAATTTCTAGAGAAGATTGAAGTTGTTCGTGTGGATCTTCGTTCGGAGTTCCTCTAATTGACTGTCCCTTGCCATTTGAATTAAACCAGACTTCAGTTCAAAGCTGTTTGCATTAATCGGAGCCTCAACTTTTCCAAGTCGCGATGTAGGGACGACCGGCTGGAAATAATCTCTAATAATCTTAGTGACTTCTGCTTGATCTCCCATGGCCATGAATTCTACTTTGAAATTCCTCCTTACTTTCCTCAAAGTTCGTTCGATTTCTGGATCGAAAGGCAGAAGTTCAGCTCGTTGACTTCGTTGCATACACACGATACCTAAGAAAAGAGAAAATAACAATTTCAACAATAAAATAAAACCTAAATTAAAATCAACTTCATTCTCACAACATTAAACAAAACAATTTTGTTGCCAATCCTCGGCAATGGCGCTAAAAATTTGACAACAAGCAAGTGTATGTATTGAAGTAATAAAACCCTAATTAGGGTATCGTCCTCAGGGATTGTTGTAGAACTTGTTTGCTTAGCTATTATTACTAACTAATCGATTTTATCTAGGCAAATCTAAAATAAAATTTGATATTTAGAATTAAAAATCAAACAATAAAATTAAACTAACAATTCGACGGGACTTAAATTCCAGGGTATTGTTTCATTATGAGTCTTTAGTAGATCTTTAACATACAAGATTATTGTGAACGTTGAATGAATCTAGAAGTCTAAATTCGCAATGTCCTTTTCCAAGCTCATCCGTTCTAACACTAATATATCAAATTGAAGTCCTTCTTATTGATTAAACTAAGGCAGCCCTAAGCCCTTCAATTGCAACCCTTATTATTCTCCGATCATTATCATGCATCATCAAATAATAATTTAACCTACCAAGTCCAACCAAGATTCCTCTTTTACAAGCAAGAAAAACAACCCAAGAACAATTGATTAATGGCCAGTTAATAAAAAAAAGTCATGCAGATAGATTAAAATTCAACTAAACTACAATAATCCCGACATCAAGAAATAATCAAGAATTACTTATAATTCTAACAACACCCTAGAATTCAAAGGTTTAGCTACACATGATTTCATAAATAATAGATTTAAAACGAGAAGACATCCTGACAGCCCAATGAACAATGGAAAAGGTGAGAAGAACAAGAATTCAGACTCCACTCCCAATCTTAGCCTTCGACCTTTGTCTTCGGGCCCCAGATCGATCACCAACAGTAGTGCCTTCCTCCAAATGGTGGAGCTTTGCCCTAGGTTTAAGTCCCCTAAAGAATAGATGCCCCCCAGATCAAATAAAATGCCCTTTAAATAGGCTTTTGTGTGGGAGCATCGTGACGTTACGTTAATTTTCGCACTTTGGAATTTGGAGTGTCGTGACACTCTTGAGGCAGCATTTGAGGGTCGTGACGTTACGTTAATTTTTGCACTTTGGAATTTGGAGTGTTGTGACACTCTTGAGGCAGCATTGTGACGCTTACGCAAAACCTGCTCTTAGGTCTTAAATGTACTGGGGAACGTAGCTACGCTCTCCAGTTCTTTCTCCTTTATTTTTTTAGCCCCCTTTTGTTTCCTAATTGCATGATCAGCCTCGAAGCTTCCATATTTGGTCTTTTGCACCAACTTTTACTTATTTAAGCTCGAATTACTCGTACAACTTGGTTTCTTGAAATGCACTCAATAAATCATGTTAAATCAAAATAACTAGCAATAGAAGTTCTAAATTTGAAGGCTAATTAAAGCACTTTTTAGGTGTTTTTCACTAGTCGATAATGTATATGGTTGAGATTAATGACTCAACATATCTGTGGAACATGTGGCTTGTTTTCTGGCAAAAATCTTCCAACAGTATTATATAAAAACAATACAACATGTATAGCAAATTAAAGGAGGATATATTAAAGTAGATAAATGAAGCATATTTCACCAAAGCTCTTCCACACCCATGATCTTGAAGAAAATGGTGACATCAATGTTCAACAAATTCCTTCCTAACTTGACTTACTCACGAAAGCATTACCCGTCGCAACATTCGAGAAATTGGTACACAACATCGGAATGCGACGACTCGGAGATCTTAAGTGATGTCTTTATGAGAGGAAAAAAAACACCGCACTCTTTTTTCCTTGACTAGGTTCTTTTTTCCCAATGGGATTTTCTAGCAACATTTTTAACGAGGCAGTTGTTAATGTATATGCTATGTACTTTTTTGCTTCACTAGGATTTTTCCCATTGGGTTTTCCCTAGTAAGATTTTAACGACGCATATACCTTATATACAATGGAAATCTAAATGGGGAGTGTTGTAAATATTATGACTTTTATTAAATTTCCATTCAATTGCATAGTTTTCCCACTAACTTGTTTTTCATCTTAATTAGCTATTGGACTCTCCATTTCTTCTATTTTAAGCACTTTACTTGGTGCCTACTCCATTGTGTCACTATAAATAAGATGTGTGTAAACCTTTAGAAACACACCTCTCACATTTTGAGTATAAAAAGAGCTCTCTCCTTTACTCTTCATTTCTTTTGTGTTGTTCTTGTTCTTGTTTTTGTTAAGGTTCTAGTTTTATAACATGTTTTTCTTTTACCCTTTTTTAAATCTTATCTGGTTTTGGATTCTAATTTTTTCGACATTTTTATATATTAGTGGGTTTGATATCAAGGTGAGAGGTGAATTGATATTTTTGTTGTATCATAGAGAAAAACAAAAGACAGAATCATTACTAGGAAATTTAAACTTATTTTAAAATGGTGAAATGCATATTTGTTAAATTAAATAATTTTAATGAATTATTAATATAACTTTTTTTTTCTTTAGAAGTTTTCACCAACGTCGATATTTCAATAAATTGAGACTTTGAGTACATTTTACAGTAGTGATATAGATCTTGAAGCTCATGTTGATTGTTAAGATAACATTGCTTGATCTATGGCATTAATTTTACCAAATGATTAGGCAAAATGGTGTTTCTCCCTTTGGTCTTTCTTAGTTTTGAGGGTTATTTTTAAGAATAATGTATTTCTAAAAATAATGACAAAAATAGGGTGGTTTAGACACAAATGTAATAAATAGGGTAGTTTAGAAAGAAATGTCAAAATAGGTGTGAAATCGTGTACCCAGTACACGATTTCCCTTAGGACTGGTCAACAGTCTGGTCAGCTGCTGACGGGGAGGTGAGTTGTACTAACTCGTGCACCCGATCCACGAGTCATCCTTTTTTAAAAAAATAAATCAACTAATTAAATTAATTTCTCAACGTGTTTTTTGTTCTTATTCATTTATTGCATTAGTTTCATTGATTCTTAATCTTTCAAAATGTAATAGAAAATCATTAATTCATTTAGTTAAAGATAAAAGTTAATACAAATCAGAAAGTTTGAAATACAAATCCATGGTGGTCTTCTTCGCGTACGTTGTTTGACGAGGCATATGCACTTCAAAATGTTGTTGATGGTGAATTACATCATTAATATCCTGTTAGGTGACGACAAACGAAAATTCATCGTGCACATAATACTCCTGTTGATGACCAGAATTGGATGCAATAATGTCTGCATGTACTCCAAATGATTGTTCAGGAGAAGATGGAACTGGATTATGTAATATATGAGGTTCCTGGTCATCGTGTTGCTCTAGAATAGCTTCGTCATATTGTCTTTGTCGTCTACGATGAATACGTCTTCGATCAATGTCAGCAATATTGAGTCTTCGTGTATGTTGAATGATATTTTCAACATTTACCATGTTTTGGTCACACATTGAACTCAACTCTGGTAAATTGTGTTGTAATGAGTAATTGTGCACATCGTGGACAAAATTATTCTGTATGATAACAAAAAGAGTATAAAAGAATATTCTTATCATATAATTGAAGAACACTAGATAATAAAATTCTTACCATCAGTAATAGTAAGCGTCGTTAGGTGTGATAAATCTTCTTGTGATTGAGTCGTACCAGGACAAGTAATCATTTGACACAGTTGACTCATGTATTATTTCTCTTTGTGCACAACGATCATGACGTGCATGCCACAAGGATATATATTATGCATGAATTTGACGCCAGTTTTAGGTCGTGTTTATCTCTTAAATTAATTTGGTGTAGTTGAGGGAGTGTATTACACAATGTCGGTACCGTTTGCCGTAGACCAAATTGTTTCAGCACTCAATCTGGTTGATGCCACTCTACGATATGAAAGCATATAAGTGGACTAACCGTCAACCAAATGTTTTGTCCACCATGACAATAATCAGACAACAATGACATAATATCCGGTGTATATGACATTCAATTGATCTAAAACCATGTACAAGAATAATTAGTACCCAAATAATATGTAATACTCATTTGTATATGCAACATATATATTATTACCTAATTCTACATCAATCGATCAAATATTAGAGCTATACCAACATGTTTGCTGATTGTTCAGATGTAGTTAAGACACCGTTCTATCTATCACATGGATATAAAACAATTAAAATATTTTACTATTTATATTGACAAGAGAATAAATATATATAGAAAATAATACTTGGCACGGAGTGGGTGTCCCATAAAATGATCTGCAGGTTGTAATTGGACTTGTAATGCGACAAAGTTAAATCTATCATAGACCCATTCTATGTACAAACACGAATGATTCTTTCAAAGTTTAGTAATTTCAAACATCACATGAGTTTTGTGCCAACAGGCACGCAACCTTCACCTATAACCTTCATCCCACTATTTGCATTGCACATACCAAATATCTTGGTTCGATTCTACCACAAAAATTTGGTAGTGTTCAGTCACACAATATTTTTTTACTGCCATTTGTAGGTCTACTTTCGCTTCAAATAACATTCCTTCTTGTATTATACTAGAGTTATCTATACATTTTCCTCTTTCCTCCAATGTTGATTCTTGTTCACAAACGAAATTAGTAATTTCTCATTCTATCTGTGTAAATATCTCTAACGGAACCACTCATTTTCATTTTCTATATTTCCTTCTTCTCCAACCAATTCTTCAATTTCTACATCAATGTCACTATCCTCACAATTTCCAGGTTCAAGAATAACTAAATCTTCAGGAATAAACGACATATTTAAATTCGTTTACAACTGTAAAGGTTAAAAGAACATATTAGTCCAAATCTAAAGTCTATACTAGTAGCCCAATATCAGTCTAAAAAAAGTACTACTTTTTAAATATCGTTCCAAATTTTCAGGAAAAAAACTACAGCGCAATCAAACATTAGTCCAAGAGTAAAGTCCAATAATAAAACTTGTGGACCCGATCCACGAGTTCACTACCCAAAATTATCAATAATTTCCCACCACATTTTTGTCAATAAATATTCCTACAACAATAAACTCCAAATAACAATCAAATCTAACAGTCAACCTAGATCTTTCAAATTATAAACAAAATAAATTATTTGGTAAAAACAAACTCTACATATACAAATCCATTAATACATGCAAACAAAACATAAAATCTATGTATATTTATCATATAATTAGTGCATATTTATCATTTAATTAGAAAAAAATGTGTATTTACACCTATATGGTAGACAGTGGAAGACGGTAGGCGGACAGTGGCAAGGATGATTGGGGAATGAAGAGATAAAGAGATGATTGAAGATTGAAGAGAGAGAGACGATCTGAAGAGATGAAGAGAAATGGAGAGCGATCGACTGGAAGAAATAGGGAGGGAAGTCGTGGACCACGTCCACGAGTCCGATCAAAGTGGCAATCGCAGGCGGTCAGCATGGCAGAGGGCGTCAACATGGTAGTGTAATCGTGGACCCCGCCCACGATTTCACCCATAATCATGGATTGAGTCCACGATTTCGCATACTCGTGGACTAGGTCCATGATTAAAGTACCCTATTTTTTTGTATTTCTTTCCCTTTTACCCTATCTTTGTCAATATTTATTAAAAAATATTATTTTTAAAAAAATCTAGTTTTGATGAATGTTTATTATTAAAGAACAACCTTTTAGATGGGCATAGAGTAGATCAAACCCTAGAGTTTTATCTTTTGTATATACATATTGAATTTTTTTTTAAAAGTTTGATATTTTTGAAACATTTGAAAGTTCATTTTTGACATAAAAGAACAAAATTCGAAGATATTTTTTTATATATAGTTTAGCCTAGTAATTACCTTTTCCAAATTCAGTCACATATGGACATGGTTTAAATTACACATTTAGTTATTGAACTTTAAAGTTTGTATATTTAATTCATGAACTTTTAAAAGTATTTAATATTGTCTTTTAACTTTCAATTTTGTGTCTGATAAATTTCTAATATATCCAATTTTTTAAAATTAATTAATTTATTTGATATAAAGTTTAATTGGTTAAATTACAAATTTAGTTCATGAATTCTAAAATTTGTATTTATTATTTGGTCCATGAACTTTTCTAATAGGTCTCTGAAGTTCCATTTTCTTTTTCTAATAGGTCCACACAATTTAAATTTTGTGTCGAATAAATCTCATAAATTTAAAAATTTCTAATAAGTCTTTCAATGGTTTCTAATAAGCCCTTGAGATAAAAAAAAATAATAATAATAATAACTTAATCATTCTATTAGATATAAATTCGAATTTTATGTTTAATAGAAACCTCAAATTTCAATTTTGTGTCTAATAGAAACCATTAATTAAAAGAAAAACCAAATAAATTAATAACTTATTAAGCACAAAATAATAAAAAATCCAAGGATCTCTATTGGATACAAAATTCAAAATCTAAAAATCTATTAGATAATTTTAAAATTTCAAGAATCCATTAAACACAAAAATGATAATTTAGAGATTTATTGGAAAAAAAGTTAAAAATTTTAAAACTTACTTTTTAAAGTTTAAAAGTCCAAATAAAGGTCAAAGAACTGAACTTATAATTTAATATCTTTTAAATGCAAATATAACTAAAAAAACAAAAAAAAAAAAAAAAAAAAAA
>QLSR01000069.1:1288676-1313818 GCA_031780015.1 Citrullus colocynthis | reverse complement strand
ATAAAAAAAAAAAAAAAAAAAAAAAAAAAAAAAAAAGTTGGTTTTCTAGTATCAGAATGGAAATTTTCATAAGACAGTTAGAGAACTTCTGCTTCAAAATGAAGAAAGTTGATTAAAATTTTAACATTTACTTTGAAATACTCAAAATAATCCTTTTCTTTAAACCCAGTGAATTTTTCTTTTTTACTTTTGAGATTAACGATACTCATGTTAGAACATAATTAATATTTATTTGAAATGAAATTAGATTTTATATTCATATTAATTAAGTTTCTGGGTATTCCTTTAGCATTTCGTCCAAGAGAAAGAGGTTAGTTGAATAGGAGGATCACTATGACTATAGCCGTTGGTAAATTTACCAAAGACGAAAATGATTTATTCGATATTATGGATGACTGGTTACGGAGGGACCGTTTCGTTTTTGTAGGCTGGTCCGGTCTATTGCTCTTTCCTTGTGTCTATTTTGCCGTCGGTGAATTGCTTCAAAAAATTGATTCAGACCATCTCTTTCGCGATCGTATTGGTCGATACTTTCCAAGCGGAAAAAAAAAAAAAAGAAAGAAAGAGGGAATCGAGTATCTATCTCTGAGATGTTTGGATTTTTCAAAACTTCATGGACATGCAGAGGGGAAGAAGCACTACACCTAGGAATCAACAACACGAAAACTTTGTTATAAATTATCCCTTCTTTTTTAACTTTTAGTTATTACTCCCAATTTTTCATCCTATATTTTAGGTTTTTATCCCTAGGTAAATCTTCACCAAATGCATCCATTCGTTTTAATGGAAAGTAAAAGTTTTTCGAGAATTTACTAATTTCAATAATATGAAGAAAAATATTCAAGAATTCACTAATTTCAATAATATTAAGCTTTACATAAAATTTTGTATAAGGTCTAAAATGATCAATTAAATAAATCATTCAAACCTTACAAATTTTAATGAAAGGTTAGCTCTAATTTAAAAGATAAAACTCTATAAGAAAAAAAAAAAAAAAAACCAAAGTTCTGTTCAAAATAATTTAAAAAAAAAATGCCTATTAAAACTCTAAAGTGATTATTTATAAGGGCTCTTTTCAAATATAACAAAAGGAACCAAAATATTTACAAATATAACAAAATTTTACTATCTATCTGCGATAGACTACTATCTGTGTCACGATAAACACAAATAATAATCTATTACAAATAGATTGTGTATTTTTCTATTAGTTGTTAATATTTTAACAGTTTTGCCATTTAAAATAATTTCCTTATTTATTTATAATGTTACAAGTAAGACAATTAACTAATTAATTCTAAAATATGTAAATTAATCTAAAATTGACAACTAAATTTATATTAGGAAATCATATAAATAATCTAACTATTTTTGGCCGTTAGATACAAGATACACATGTTTTACTTCATTATATGCACATGAGAATATTTACGTAGACAACTTTTTGGGAAAGCATAAAGCTAAAATTGAAAGTTTAATATAAAAATTGACTAACACGGTTTAATTCACGGTAAATTTTGGTATTTTCCTTTTAATAATATATTGAACTCGAAGAGTGATTAGATATTATCAGATTTCCAATTTAAATTAAATAAATGATAGTCATTTTGTTTGCTTCTTTTGAAATTGTGAAATTTGTAATCTACTACTTTCAAAAATATTTAAATAAAGTTAAAATATAATTTTTAGGAAAACCAATTTTTTTTTTTGGAATAAATGCATTTGGTCCATGATTGGACCATTTTAATCTCTCACTTTAAAAAATAAATTTAAAAGATCACTCTTCCAATTTTTAATATTAATTAAGCATTATTTAAAATAAAAATAAAATATATTTTTAAAATTGACATCTAGTTCTAACCTTTTATGGGTATAATATTGCATTATTTTCAAAAAAAAAATAAAAAAATAAAATATTGCATCTTTGGTTTATCGTTAATTTACATCTATTTCGTATGTAATGCTCGAGTTAGCATAGTTCCATAGTAATTAACATGTACTTATTCTCTTGACGATGAAAGTTTAAATTTTCATTCACATTTGTACTGAGAAGAAAAGAATTGGTTGCTAATCATAAACAATTGATACTTACTCTACAATTTAAAAACTTTCAACACCAACACGAGCAGTAATTAACATGCATTCATGGAAGGTATCTCATAGAATACAAACAATTAGCATTTAAACACACCTCCTTATTTAATTATTTATAGAGTGAGGAATCTAACCTTTGACTTTGAGAATGATAGTACAAGTTTTATGTCGGTTGAGTTGTCCTTAACTTGACTAAAACACCTTAATTAGGATGCATGTAGAATGCATTTTCAAGTGCTTAATTTAAAAAATAAGTCATTTTGGAAAAAAATTTGAAGTGTTTGACAACTACTCAAAAAAGATTTTGAAATGTATTTTACAATTTTTATCGAAAGAGTTTAAATAAAATTGAGTTTTTTGAAAAATATCTTTTTCTCAAGTTAATTCAAACGGACCCTTAATTTCTCTCGAGCATTAAATTTCTTCCACGTCATTCTTTTATTTTAAAACCTTTTATAAAACAATCATAAAGTTAACTAAATTTTCAAGCCAGGTAGACCCGAAATTAATTGATGAAGCAGATTAAAATGCCACTGGTGATGACAAAATTTATATGTATATATATAAATTACCTTAAACTCAAATATTCCGAGTAAACAAGTAGAAAAGAATCAAAATAATGTTTAAAGATACTTGACACAAGCAAAGCTATATATTTTGGATCAAAATAATGCTACTTTCCTTTGGACAAGCAGCCAATCTTATCCTATTACTATTAACTATATGGATGATTTAAGGCATCATTTATATTCTAAAGGCCAAGGTTGCATGATTGAACAAATTCCAAGTCGTAATCCACGTACCTTGTCCAATATGGCTTAAACTGGGATATGGCAATGTCTAGCCATGGTTTCATGTTGCCATTGAAGTGCACAACTGCAGCATTTTGAATCTCATCCTTACTAATGCTGGGATTGTAACCGAGTCCGAGGACGTGCCATGTCTTGTCCAGTGGCTTCGTGGTTGAGTAAAATGTGATTAGACCAGGAGGCAGTGTCCCCAGTTTCCACAATGTACGATTCTCATTCTGCACACAAAACAATCAATCGAAAACAGTAAGAATGACTTTGTCTAACAAAACCATAAAATGGCCTTAAAGGTGAAGTGTTAGAGAAGATAAAATTGTGTGTTAAGTCAGATATTTGAAAGGGTCTGTCCCCAGTTTGCAAGCAAGTTTGTTATGAATGAGATGAACGATAGCTCGTCGTACCATATTCTGCCAATAGTGATAATCTTCTGTGCAATTTTCCCTTCTCCAAGCATCCAAGTCAAAGAAGTTCATTCCATAAGCCCAAGCGCATGCCTTGGGATCAAATTTCTGCTTGATTAACGGATGCGAGAAATTCATGTACTGTGCATATCTATGGAACGAGCCAAAACATGTCTCCACTGCTCCATTTACTTTTCCATCCATATCAATCTTCCACAGGCCAGTCAAGTCCTTCTGCACCACAATGTCATCATCCAAAAACAAAATTCTGTGTAGTTTTGGGTACATCTCAGGCAAGTAAAACCGCAGATGATTCAAAATTGATAGATACTTGGGATTTCTGAACTTCATATTCGTCGTGTCCTTTGTTGCATTTTCAACGCTGTTCTCAAAGTAAAACCTCTGTAAATTTGCAGACTCTAATTGGCGAAGTACTGGAACGTAGGAAGAATTCAAGAACTTGTAATCCTCCACTGCCTTGACTTCAATGTGAGCACCATTATAGTCCTTCAATTTGAACATAACTTGCATCGCCCCAAGATTCATCTTGTCTGTAACAACATGAAAAACATGCTTCCATGGTTCTTCGGCATTCTTCACAGCGGAATTAACCACCACCGATGCAGCAACTACATTATCTGAAAATATCGCATAATGGTATAGAGTTGGATCCTCTATTTCAGGTGGTAGTGGCTTTCCTACATCTGAATATTTCTCCGGATTTGCAATTCTCTCTTCCATCAACCTCATTGCAATGCAATGCAAACTTTTTGGAAGAGACTTCGCAGCAATCAAACTCGAGAAAGCTCCTTGTTTCTTGGCTTTCGACAACAGTTCATTCGCAGCAAAAATTGTATCCTTCAGCTTCTGAATCTTAAGTTGATTGTCAAACGACTCTTTCGCCTCTGAAATCACTTGTCTGGTAACTTTTATACGCTCTTTCACCTCCTTCTCAAATTGACGAAGCAGAGCCTCATCCAAGGAAGGCGTTTCATGCGCAAAAAGACTACGGTAAGTTGGTTTATTATTGAGATCTGTATAGTTCTGAGAAAGATCCGCGAAAACCCTAACGAGCTTCGAATACTCAAGCTTAAGCCTTCGAGCATAAGAGGCATAGGCGTGAAGCAAATTGCGATGGTCATCAGCTTGCTTTCGGATCTGATCCAGCCGCTGTTTAAGAGGATCCGATTTCACACCCAACGGGAATCTTCTCCCGTAATTGATCCGATAAGAGCTAAAGCCAAAGCCAGAGCCAGAACCAGAACCCTAATTTCACACAACGACAACAGAAACTAACATACTGCATTACTTCAATCATAATCCAACAGACAACACAATAAATCTTAAACATCTGAAAATCAAACGCACTGTAGTGAACTAACAAACATGCACATTCATGAAAACTAATCAATTTCAAGTACAATTCCGACTCAGACTAAAACATCAATCAGAGCCGGATCCAAAACACTCAAAAACAAACCGCTCGATTACTAAGTTCAGTGACAGAAAAAGACAACACAGGCATTATGTTTCTCGGAGATTAAGAAGAAAAAATTCATCGCACTTACCGGAACGGGGATATCGGAAGTGTCGGTACTGAAAGAGAGGAAGGACAGAGAGACGAAAATGAAGAATGCAATCGAGGAGATGACTCTGAAGGAGAAGATTCTGGCCATGCTTCGAAGAATTTGAATAGGTTCTTCATTGCTTCTACTATGATTTCGCATCGCCATGTTTTTCCCCACAGAGAGAGGTTGAAGGAGAGACGTTTGAATCGGAATCTGAGAATTATGTTAAATTAATTTACAAATTGATTTATATATCTAATTTATTTTTTAAATTCCAAAAGAAAAAACAAAAATCATTGATACTTTTCTTAAATTTTGAATTTGTGATGATAAGCGATGAATAGATAATATAAATATATATATATAATATAGTTCAATAATGGTTGACATAGATAAACTACTTAATATTATAAAATGTGGAGAAAAGAAGAACAAATATATGAACACATATAAGTCTATCAAGTCGTCTTATAATAACATTCTTGGTTAGCCTTATGAATCGTCAGGATTTCAATATTTCTTATAATTTGCTTCATAGACTGCCATAATATAAAAATTGTTTTTCATGTACTAATTAAGTAACCTGATCTTTTTAGGATCTAGCTCTTATGAGTTAGATAAATAACATGCATCTTCACAACCAACTAGATCATAATTAGATTTATTTGAAAGAAATAAATTAATATAAACTAATACATCTTCATAACCAACTAGATCATAATTAGATCTATTGAAAAGAAATAAATTAATATAAACTAATTCTTAAATAAAACGTAATATATGTTCAACTCTATTCCAATATCTTTCTTTTGAATGAATATTATATCTATGTAGCAAAATTACTAAAAATACTACAAGGGGTAATGTATAACAAGAAAATATATTAATGCACTTATTTTCCAAAACTATGGTTCTTTAAGACCTAAAGTTCTTCATAATCATATCCTCAAATTAGATGATATATCTTTTTCAGAATCACCATAAAAGTGTTCAATGATGTAACTAGTCCATATAAGATCTTTTGTGTATAACTTGATGCAATTTCATCTGCCTTATGCTTTATTTGCAAGCTAAGACAAAAAACTTTGTTTTCTAGAACTTTAATCTCAATTTCTTTCTTCAAAAATTTTATTGTCTTTGAAATCTATTCAGGAGTTTCCATTATATATACAAATCATCAACATATACATATATAGTAAATCTTGACTATGATTTCTTTATAATATCATATGGACAAATAAAAGTTATTTTATCACCTTATTTCAACAACTATTTAATAAGGTGATTATATCACATTCGTCAGGAATGTTTTATAAGAATCTCGGTGATAAATATAATTCTCTAAAATTTGAATTATATGATTCTAGTACCTTTAATCCTTCATGAATTTTCATAAATAAATATCATAGTTAAGAGATTCATATATATGTGGTATGACTACATCCTTGAGATATATGTTAAGTTATTAATACATAGCCAGATAAATTAGTTATCTCATGCTAATGTATCTACCATTAGAAAATATATTTCCTCATAATCAAATACCAACGTTCTTTGCAAGAATAATTGTAGAATCTATCCGTTTTGTATCTCGTGACCTTATTTTATTTATTTTTTTACAAATACTTGTATCCTAAATGGTTTACATTCTCCAATGTTTGGACTACTAGTTCTCACGATTGAAAAGAGTTTGTTTCTATTGTATTGTTTCTTTCAACATAAGTCAATCATTTTTATGTCGACATTTTTCAATAGATTTAAGCACATAATACTTATTTTCATAAATAATATCAAGAGCAACATTGGATGTTGTTAAATTATATAAATTTGGTTCCATCCTTTGCATGTCATGAAATAATTTATTGAGATCTCGTTATTATCCTCATTTTCTTCAATATTCTTATGAATACTCATATTTAGGATTTCTTCTAGAATATCTCATATTTTTAACTGAGTCATTTTGATTATTGACTACTTCGTTTTTTAGGATCCTTATCTTTGGAATCCATTAGTTTATCACGCTCCAGGCATAGTGCAGACAACTTGTTGCATTAGGATATCAAATTTACATCACGTATTTGCAATCAGTATATATATATACCTTAGTCACTTTCTTGCAACTATAAATGTTCTGTAAATACATCTAGCATTTGATTTGCAATATTTTACAAATGAATTATCTTTTGAATTTCTAGCTCAAAGTGATCTGTATGGTGATCAAAATGAGACACCATTTATGCATTCCATTCAATTTTTTTTCAACTTCTTAATTTCTCCCTTAATGTTGAAAAATTTGTCTCATTAGTAACAATTAGCAAATTGTGCAGCAAATATATTATCCGTAGAGGTTCAAAAATATTTAATAATTGATATAAAATAAATTTCAACGTCAATTTATAACCTCTTTTGAGGACTCATTTTAAATTGTTACATCATCTTAATTGTTATTTTGGAACAATAATTTAAATATTAACTGCATCTTGCATATGAAATATATTTGGCTTTTGGCCATAAGCTCATAAGTCATTGGCTTAAAGCATACAACATAACATGATTTCATACATATTTAAAAGTTTTGCAATTTGAACATAAGCTACATGATATTCAACACTTATCCCAAACAATATAAAATAATAATTATCAAATGTTTGGGATGTAAACTCACTAGCATTATAAAAAAAAAAAAAGTTTCAAAATTTCACAGTCATGAATTTGTGCCTTTATCTTAACTATTTGAGCAACTAACCTTGCAAATGTAAGATTTTGATATGACAATAAGGATATATATGACCATTAACTAGATGCGTCAAACAAAAACCATAAAGTATTTAAATGATCCACTTGGTGGATTAATAAATTCGTTCCATGTATATGTTCCAATAGAAGATGTTCAATTTCAATTTTAGTTAGTGAGAGTTTGATAATTAGTCTCTTAAGAACAAGCCACACATAACAATTTATTAGATTAAAGAATCTTCTAGTTCTTCTGTGGATGTCGATGTATATTTCTAATAATTATTTTCATTATTGACCCAAAATGACTCATCATGTCAAATAAAAATATAGTTGGATTAATGAACTTCATGTTCATTGTTGTATATATTTCAATTACACGAATATGTGTAATACAATTAAGAAAGAAAAGTAGATAACTTTTCTATATACATTTTTCGTAGGAGACAATAGATCTAATATATAAATATCATATATCATTCTTATTATCAATCAGCTCTCTAGATAATATCAAATAAAACATATATCTTTCAATTTTACTAAATTTTTCTTTTATTTACAAGAGAATAAAGTACATCAATAGTAAATTTTGCTCTTCTAGGCCAAATAATATTTTATTTTCCAAAATCTTTAATAATCAAGTCTACAGGACTTAATATCATAATTGATTTTTTGCTTCAAGCCTTTTGAATTTTGGAAACGTATTGTCTACTTTAAGTATAATATGCATAGATGGACTATATACAAAACATAAATATCAATTATTCTTATTCTCTTCAGGAGATTCAAAACCAATCCAAATATCTCTCATATACAAATGCGTCAAAAAGAATAATCATCTCTTCAAGAGATTCTAGGAAACTTGTAACATCCAAATAATACCATATTTAGCAGTTAAAAAGATAAGTTATCTCTTCAAAAGATTCAAATAAATTCTCAAAATTTGCTTTCATATTTTCTTTTTCATTATTGAGGATTTTAATTTTCAAAAAAACTTTTAATATATGATAGGTAGAATATTATTGTCTCTTTTGCATCACATTTGATAAATGAAATTCTCATATGTGTGCGGTTTTAATAGAATTTCTTCCTTGATAACATGATTTCAATCACAATTATTGAATATTACAACATTCATTTCAGGGAATGATATTAAATTATTTGGTTGAACTTTCATTTTTTTTTTTAATATAGAAACATATGCACACTTGTTTTATTCAACCTCAAATGATATTAGGTAAATGTTCATCACAATGTTTCAAACTTTATTTCTCAAATTGCTAATGCAAGAGCAAAACATGTTTGGTATATGAAAGTAATATATGCTTATTAGTTTATAAGATTTATTAATTTAAAATATGTACAACTACAAGTGCAAGACAAAAAAACAATGAGCACTAATTGATTTATGCTACTTTAGGTGCATTAAATCAAAATTAGCTTTAGGAAGAGTAATTAACATACATAACTTTCATAAACTTTGCCACGAGAGAATTTAAAATATATATAACCATTATAAATTTCGAAGTTCACAAATTTCTTTACACGAGAATAATTTAAATATTCAACAATTAAAGAAATTTCAATATCAGCATGACAAAAATTTGACTAATTCAACTCTCAAGTTAGTTTCTAGGTAGAGGTATTTCTTTACGATTAACTTAAATATCTCAAACTAACCACTTAGGCAGAGTTCCTCAATTTTTATTTCTAATTCATTATCTTTTAATTAATAGCTAGTTAATATACTAATGACTCAAGTGAATCATTTAAACTTTATTTTTAATGTTTTTTAAAAAACTAATTTACTTAAGAAATAATCTCTAATATTTTAAAATCTTAAACCTTTCAAAATAAAATTAACGATGATTTTGGATATTTATTCTAATTATATTTGAAAAATAAAAGATACATAATATTATTAGAAGGTGATGTTAATAGATAAAAGATAATATACGAAGGAGAGAATCTTAATTCCTATTAGAAAATATTTTAAAAATATGAAAGATAAACACATCCTAATTCAATTTTCCTATTCAAATATATGAAAAATATAAACTAATTAGGAAACATCTCAATTAAATCTAAAATAAGACCATAATTTACAACCTCAGTCTAAATGACATACTTTATGCAAAGTATTAAATAATTTAAAACATATATGACAATTTACAATTTGGTAGTCTTAAAAAATTGAAGACAGTTTAAATTACTAGAATTTAAACTCAAGATGTATCTTGATTGACCATATAAATTTTTCTTTACCAAAAGTTTCTTCCTGCCAATTAAATACCGAATCAAGAATAAACACGCATCTTTCTTTTTATTCAATTGATTACTTGCTTGTGTTTCCACACGCACAGGCCACGGCCACACAAGTAGACATTTATCATATAATTTTGTCTTTTTCCACACAAATAAAAACTTAAAAAGAAGATTAATTTCGTTTCTTCTATTAGCAGTTAGGTATGCATCATATAATTTAAATTTTATTTTTCATACAATCATAATCTCCACCATGAGTGTTTAGTCCGATTCTTATAATTTCAAACCTCATACGTAACAAATTTTAAAAAACTCATAAAACTACATAAAAGTTTATAAATTGATCTAATATAAAAACCTAATTAACATTACATTTGCAATTCAATTTCATAATTTACATATATTACATATATGAAAATTTAGAAAACTCACCTTCGTTTCGACTTTAGTTTTAATAGAATAAATATGAATGATGATGGTGAGAAAATCAATGGTGTATACATCAAACACATAGATATAATTTTGTTTCATTTGACCCAAACAAGACCAAATCACCGAAATCAAAATACTCACCATATTTGAACGAAATTCTAAATACCTCAAAATTATGGAGAAAATTTTGGTGAGTCTTTAGCATTCTTGATCATATTCCACCGAATCAAATCCAATATCTACAAAATTTTCAAAGTGGTAGAGACTTATGCTGATAACATATTATAAAATGGAGAGAAAAGAAGAACAAATATATGAACATAAGAAAGAAATTGAGAGAAGAAACTAAAGAACATATATGTATGATTCTCAATTGAGGTGTGTTTCCAAATGATCTCTACAACCTCTATTTATAGGGTTGTGAGAATATTGGTTACAATAACCGATTATAAATAGGAGACAAGAAAGTTATGGAGACTAATAAGAGGTTAATGGATGAATTTGTAACATATCAGGGTTATGAACATCTATATAATTATAATATTTATAACACTTGAATTATTATATAAAGTTTGAATTTTCATCTATAATATTTAGATGTAGTCAAGGTTACACTTATTTTTATGTATCTCTTTCAATTACAAGAGAAAAATAATATTTAAAAAAAGAAACGTTTTTTCGAGCGACAATTTGTTATTAAGCAATTGTATGAGTTGCACAAAAATAGATGCAATACACTCAAAATATTTTTCTTAAATTAAAAAGAAAAAATTATTGTTGGATGGAACTCAACCATCAATTTTGAATAGTAGTAAATGTTTAATATATATCAAGGATTAAAATATGATGTTGGTATCGATATCTAAATTTTAATTCTATGAATATATCAATAATATATCAATATCAACAAATATAGTAATAAAATCATTTCTAAAAATTATTTAAATTAATAATTAACCTCTTCCCCAATTAAGTTATAGATTTTAGGGAAATTATCTTAAATGACAGAACTGCTGAACATATTTACATCTAATACCAAAATACACAGTCTATTTACGATAGATCGCAATAGACTACTATCTATGTCTATCGTGATACATAATAGTCTATCGCGATCTATCACGGTCTATCACAGATAAATAGTGAAATTTTGCTATATTTGTAGATATTTTAGTTCCTTTTGCTATATTTAAAAAGAGCTCTAGATCTTATTATTAATATTTATATTTATATTGGTGACTAATTGATGATATATATATCTCATGGGTTCTTGTATGAACTATTAGAGATATTCCTTAAATACTTATATTGATGTTGAACTCTTCAATTTACTGATATATTGATTATCGATGGATGTTTTAATATGTTGTGTTAGTTTTTTTTTTTTTTTAAAAAAATATAATATTGCATGTATCACTTTATTTTTATTTTTTGTTACTTGTCTCCTACATTTTTTTTATTGATGCATAAATCTTGACAATGAAGACTCACCTAACATGCACGTTGATGATTTTGTTAATTCAAGGGATGAGGTGACCTAGAAGATGTGGGCGACAAGAGGTGATCTGCGATGAGGTAACCAACAAGAAGAAACCAAAATGAGATGACCTAGGATGAGACAACTTGCAAAAGAGAAAAAGTTGCACATTGATGTGGTGCTTGCGACACAAGCTTCAATGCTTAAGTCAGACTAGAGAATTATGGTGTAGAAAGCTTTTTGAGGATTGGCTTGAACTTACCTTCAATTGAGTTATAATTGTGTATATATAACTATGATGGCCTAAGATTTCTCCTTTTTCTCTTCGAATTTGGATTTACCATCACCCGTTTCTCTTTCCAATCTAGCACCAGAGCATAGGCGTACAAATTACATACTCGTTGGGCCAAGAAGGTCTGCCTCAATGTGATGCCCTAAATTTTCAGGTATTTCTCCTTACCAAGTACCTAAAATTAATTGCTAATGGTGTGAATCTTGAGGTTTAATGGGGAATTGGAGGGAATTAATTTTTCGGTGTTAGAATTCGTTATCAGAAGTTTTTGGTTTTAATAAATGAATTTATAGGAGATATTGGAAAAAAAAAGAGAGGAAAATTAAACCGTGTTGGTGAGAGGAGAGGTTGTTAATTTAACTTGGGATTTTTATTTGAAAAAAGGGGAAAATTGTATTATTTTTCAATGGGTAGTTAGAGTTTATTAAAGAAAAAGGGGAAAATAATTTAATTTTTTTATGTTTATAAATTAGGGCCTTCGTTTGCGTGCAATCAAAAAAAAAAAAAAAAAAAAAGGAAAAAACATCCTCCCTTCCTCTCCTTCTCCTTCATTTCATGCTGTCGTCGCCCTCCCTTTGCTTTTTCTTCTTCCAACTAGTGTCGCTCTTCTCCGTCTGCCCCACCGAGCTCACCGTCTGTCGCCAACCACCACTGATCGACGTCGCCAAACCATTAGTTGACTTCTGCCACTGGTGATAGTATCATCGGGCCTCTCGGCCAACAGCTGCACTTCGACTTCTCTCTCTCTCTCTCTCATCTTCGCGTCTGCTAGCGCCTGCCGCCCGTGTATCTCGCTAATTGTAACCGTCGTCCGCCATATCCTAGTTGCCACCAGCCATGTGTCGCTGCCTTCGCCAGCCGCTGACAGGTGCCCTTTTCGCCGAATTTTTGGGTTTTGGGTAAGGAAATTGGTCCTCTTGTTGATTTATCTTGATTACCTATCATGTTGGCTTTGCCATTGGTACTCTTGTGGTAGGATTTTAGATTCAAAGTTCAAAGGGGCTTGGAACCGGGAGCACGGTTGAATTTGGAAAACTAGTGGTGAGTAAAATACTGTGTTTATGGTGTTAGGATTTGCGCCCTAAAGCCTTGTAATTGATTACTTAATTAATTTAATTATTAATTATGCAATATTAATTTATCCATTGACGTAAAAATCCAAGGTTATTGCATAAAAGTCACGGGTGGATCATGTTCAAAGAATAACCTAAAGGTCTATAGTATATGGACAAGGTTGTTGTGCCTTATCCTAGTGACACTATGGATACGACCCACTTTGTAATAGTTACAAATGGTTTTATCCAAACTGTTCATGTGGAGACATGTGAGTGGGGGTATCGTATACAAAGAGTTTGTATAAGCCTGGACCGTAAAATATTTAATCTCTTTTTATAAATCTGTTAATTGATGAGATTAATATTTCATAGGATGATCATGTGCGACTCGATCTTAATCCTAAGTGACTTATGAACTCCTGTGTATGAGGTTGGTCCTTTGATTTGCATGGGCGAGAATGACCCGAGTTGCCGACTTAATATGCCTACCATTTTGGGGATTTGACTAAATGGGGAGCTGGGAACATAACTTGACAAGATGAAATTCACTCCTTTCCAAATAGGGTAAGTAGATGAGTGATTTCGGATCTTGAATAAGGGGCCCCACCCTCTCACTGGCCTGAGAGAGACTTAGTTTATGGTTGGACCATAAACAAATTGTTCATTAGAGAAATCAGTGATACTTAAGAATAAGAGATAATTACAGGGGTAGAACGAACATTTGACCTAGCTGTAATTATGAACAACTCGTGAAGGATCGATTTGTTTATACTGATTATATCCATGGACACAACTTGTCGACTTGTTTATACTAATTATATCCATGGACACAACTTGTCCTACAGTGCATAAGAGTTCAACTATGGGTCTATAGTGGTTTGCCTTGTAGTTAATGAATGAAGATTAATTTAATTAAAGAGTTTAATTAATTAATCTTAGATCATTGGAGCTTATAATCTGTAGGTCCATAAGGTCTCCTTGCTAGCTCACCACGGACCAACAAGGATCAACTATGTTGAAAGAAAATTTTGAAATGTTCAAATTTATGAGGGAAAATATTAATTGTATTGGATACAATTAATTACATGATTTATTATAAAGTTTATTTGAATAAGATTCAAACAATAACTTTATATTATGGAGAATTAATTTATTTGAATATGATTCAAATAATTAATTATTTATTTGGATGAAACCCATATAAATAAATAGAGGGAGAATTAATTAATTAATTAGATTCAAATAATTAATTCTTTAATTTGGATGAGATTCAAATTAAATATTCTGCAGAAAATAAATATTTAAATAAGATTTAAATATTTTAAACATATAATATGAGATATTATTTGGATAAATATTTATTAGTATTGGATATTATTAAATATTTAATTTAATATCTCTGTAGATGGGTTATCCTAATAGGATTAGGATTAACCCATTGTAATGACCCAAATTTCAGGTAAATCACTTTTTCTCTCTTTAAGTTGAGAAATATATATATATATATACACACACATATATAATAATAATAATAATAATAATAATTAAAGAAATGCAGGCAGAGGGAGCGTTAAAGGGGGGATTGGGGATTCTTTGCCTTTAGAAGAAATCGGGTTTCAGTTGGGGAAAGATCTCCGGATGGGTTTTTCTTTTTACTGACTGAGTTGCGTTTTAGGAAAAGGAAAAAAAAAAAGGAAGAAGGGAAAGGTCAAATCTCTCTCTCGGTCACCTCTTCGTCACTCAGTCACCGTCCCCTTCGGCCCTCATTGCTGTCATCATCTCAAGCCCTCACTGTCGCTGTCATCGCAATACTCATCGCCATCGTCATCAGCACTCGTCGCCATCATCGCAGCTTTCAGCGTAGCGGCATCATCAGTCCATCGCCGCATCGTCACAGCCCGCATTTCGCTGCATCAGCATAGTCTTCATCGCGGCGTCGCCTCAGCCCGCTCTACGACTCGTCGACACAGCTTTCATAGCACACTGCCGCAGTGTAGGGAAGTCGTTCAATCTCGCTATCTCGCTCAGTCTCGCTGTCCCGTAGTCTCGCTCTCGCCGCAGGTAAGGGACTTACTACCGGGCTTTAAGTGACGCTTAATGTCTAATTGTGTTATTGACTATTGAATGTCACTATGTAACTCTTTGCCTCGGGTGTTGATTGCTATGATTGTTTCAGTATGCCAAGTTTGTAGCTTGTATGCAATGTACTTATGCTTATGTGCCTATGACTCTGTGAATCTTTGCAATGAACTAGCTATGCCATGACATGTTATAGGTTACCCTACTTGTCATGCCCCGTACCCCTAATGTATTGTGCTATGAAGGGTGTCCTTCGGGATCACCACCTATGTCCATGTTACAAACATAATCATTGCGTACCCTCGGTCGCTTCCTATGCTTATGCCTACGCTTATGCCTATGCTGGGTGCAGACGACAAAAAGGGTGGTAGCTAGGCCCGATAGTGGGTCTCTTACTGGGTATGACTGCTCACCCTTTTGTTTCTATGTTTTTCTCCTAGGTAAAGAGCATGGTGGCCAGGCGCATGACCGAGGAAATCTGTGACTGTACCATGGGTTCGCTGACATTGCTTCCGCACCTTATCCTAGGGTATAACGTACTAGAGTTGTAAGGTAGTAGTATTTGCATACATTGGACCGTTTGTTATTTGTTTTGTTTATTGTTATGCTCGGTTTTTCTTTCTTGAGGTTTTGCCTAACTATTTAAGGGGTACCCCGCTAAAGCATTTTTTTTTCTCCTCTATGTTTGGTTTAGTAAACTATCAGAAATCCAACCGTTTTATGAATGTGACCGAGTTGTCTATAGTGTGTGATGCCATGTCTCTTACTTTCCAACGCATTCCCTAAATGGTCATGCATGACGTAGTGACGTGTTAGCTATTAAAGGGTCAGGTCGTTACAGTTGGTATGAGAGCCTCAATTATAGGTTCTGTAGACTAATTTATGATATAAGTCAAGAATGTCCCATGGTAGTAACGGATTCCTCGTCATCTTTAGGTATGCTCTCCGTACATATATATATATATATATATATATATATATAATTTTAGACGGGTTTGTGGGTAAATTCGTCAAGTCTCTTGGATGGGTCATGACGTGACTGACAGTGTGTGTGTGGTAGGTTATGGCACCAAAGGACAAAGGAAAGAGAAAGGAAAAAGGAGAGCTTCAGGACCCCGCAGTGCCGTTGGAGGAGTAGGGCCCTGAGGTCCAAGATGATGTATCGTTAGATGAAGACCCTCCAGTGGGGGACCCTTCTGGCGTGGGGTGGCAGAGGACCCAGGCAAGGAGTCGAGTAGGGAACATGGCTGAGGCTAGCCAGGGAGTAAACCCTTCCGCCGTCCCATCCGAGTTTACAACTCTGGCGGTGGCAATTGGAGAAGCAGTTACGACCGCAGTACTGGGCCGGATGAATGATATGATGGATGAGTGTTTTGCTCAGTTTGCACGGTCTTAGCAAGTACCGACCCCACCAGGAGCAATACCTCCACCTCAGCCTCAGAACCAAAATGCTCATGATTGGTCAATAGCAGTTACGACCGAAAATTTAACCCTCGTACCTTCGATGGGTCGCTGAGCCTACGAAAGCAGAAATGTGGTTGTCCTTGATCGAGACAATTTTTCGTTACATGAGATGCCCAGAGGAACAGAAGCTCCAGTGTGCCGTCTTTATGCTGACAGATAATGCTGAGATATGGTGGCGCTCAGCTGAGAGGATGATAGATACCCGAGGTGGCCTAGCAACTTGGGACCAGTTCAAGGAGCAGTTTTATGAGAAGTACTTTTCTGCGAATACACGGTTCAACAAGCAAGCAGAGTTCCTGAGCCTGAAGCAAGGAGCCATGACAGTGGAAGAGTACGAGGAAGAATTCGACAAACTGTCCCATTTCACACCAGAGATGGTGGCCACTGAGAAAACCAGGGTGTAGAGGTTCATCCAGGGCCTGAAGGTTGGGTTGCGGGGCTTGGTCTATTCTCAGGACCCCAAGACTTATGCAGCACTTCGAGCAGTAGTCAGAATCGACGCGGATGCTCGGGAAGGTAAAGAGTACCGGAGGTCTTTGATGGCAGGGATCTCGGTGGGCCAGAAGCGAAAGGCAGATCAGAAGGCACCCGAGCCCCCGCGAGCGTGTTCGCATTCAGGTAGGCCTTTCAGTCACTATAAGCAATTGGCCACTAAGGCAGGAGGAGTCTGGAGGGACCGACTCGTATGTAAGAACGGTGGGAAGCGCCACTGGGGGCGGCTGTCTGATCGGCACGGGGGCTTGCTTCAGGTGCAAGCAGAAGGGCCATACCGTGGAGCAATGCCCAGGAACGCAGTCTTCTAGAGGTAAGGACCAGCCCATGCGCCCTCACCTTAGGGGCCTAAACTGGCAGCAACATCAAGGCCAGGTCTTCTCTACCACCCGGCAGGAGGCAGAAAAGTGAGGTACGGTGGCGACAGGTACACTCCCTATTTTAGGACACCGTGCTTTGGTGCTATTTGATTCTGGCTCTTCTCATTCTTTTATATTGTCAGTATTTGTAAAACATGCCATGTTAGCCATTGCATTACGTATTATCAGTGTCCACCCCGTCCGGGGAGATCACGTTAGCAAATGAGAAGGTGAGGGCATGCCAAATAGAAATAGCAAACCACGCTCTGAAGGTGACCTTGCTAGTCTTAAATATGTGGGATTTTGACGTTATTTTGGGTATGGACTGGCTAGCTGCTAATCACGCTAGCATCTACTGTTCTCGCAAGAAGGTGGTCTTCAGTCCTCCTTCCACGATAAGCTTTAGATTTAAAGGGGCAGGGACCATGGTCTTGCCTAAGGTAATCTCAGCATTGAAGGTGATAAGCACTTGAAAAGTGCTTTCTATTCTCTCAAATTAAGGGAGTTTATATTAGATTTCACTTGTTTGCTAGTGGTTTTCAGGTTAAAATGAGGAAAGTTAGAAGAAAAGACTAAAAGATCAAAACCGAGCAAGAATACCGCGAAGAAGAGCTGAAAAACTCAAAATGGCACACCATTAGGGCAGCGCGGCGACGCCTGGACGGCACTGCCGCGCGCTAAAACCCAAGAGCAAACTTTTCTGATCGTAGCCCTAGCGCCGCGGCGCTCTCCAATAGTGTCGCGGCGCCGTTCCAAAATCTTCAATAGCGTCGCAACGCTATAGACCAGCGCCACGGTGCCAGTTTTCCTTAAATGAAAATGTGTTATTTTTGGTAAGTTTTTGGGCGGCCAAACTCTATAAATTTGGGGGTTTCCAGCAGCCCAAAGGGGAAGAAAATTAAATCAAATCAAGGAAGTTACAGACCTAAAGAGGCACAAAAAGGAGAGAATTGAGTGAGAGTTAAAAGAGTGAGTTAGTTGCAAGGAAGAGGAAAAGAGTTCAAGATAGTGGTGTTTCCCTTCGAATTCTGACGTGAGAGCCAAGGAGATCGTGACAGTGCTACCTCAATCAAGAGCCTCTTTTCAGTAGAGTTTCCCTTTCTTTACACTCTTTCTTTGTTTATTTTGCTTAAACATGTTGCTTCAAGCTATGAGTGGCTAAACTCTTTAGTTTTAGGGTTTTGATGATTTGTTTATGAATTTATGTTAATCTTGTAGACTTTCATGGTTTTGTTGGAATGATTATGCTTTTCATTGTTATTGTGTTTAATTCTTGTGGATTGGCCATCTTCGCATGTTAGGTTAGATGTATGATTGAGAGATTGTATGTTTAACTTGATCTATAACAATAAATTGTTGTTAATTTATCACGAGAGTAGTTAGGTTGACAATAAAAGTTGCTAAAAACTATTTTTAATGCCATGTAAGTTTGTATTGGTTTTAGGAGATTAATAATCAATCGAGTTGCATCAGAAAGTGTTGTTTTTGAGAGAAAATAACTTGGAATTAAGTTTCTAGACTTAGCCATATGAATGACAATAAAATCCATGAAATCTATAATATTGCATGATGAAATAGACAAGGATTCATTACCCTAGAACTCTCTTTGACTCTTGTGTTTCTCACTTTAATACTTTCCTTATTTGATTTATATTTTCCATAACTCATAATTTTCAATTTCAATCCTCAAATAAAATTGATTCAACTCTAGAATAGCTAAGTAACTTAAACCTTCACAATTGGATCTCCAGTGGAACAATATTCAGACTTAACTGTCTTATATTATAACTTGACCCGTACACTTGCGGTTAACACTAAAAGTGCGCATCAGAAGGCCAGTAAACTACTGAACCAAGAGACCTGGAGTATTCTAGCCAGTGTAGTGGATACCAGAGAAGCGGAGGTTTCCTTGAATTCAGAGCCAGTAGTGAGAGACTACCCTGATGTTTTCCCTGAGGATCTCCTAGGTCTGCCTCTGCATCGGGAGGTAGACTTTGCAATTGAGTTGGAGCCGGGTACGACGCCTATCTCGAAGGCCCCTTATAGAATGACTCCAGCAGAGTTGAAGGAGCTCAAGGCTCAGTTGCAAGAATTGCTAGATAAAGGGTTTGTCCACCCCAACGTGTCACCGTGGGGCGCACCCGTTCTGTTTGTGAAGAAGAAGGACGGGATGATGCGCCTTTGCATCGACTACAGGGAGTTGAATAAAGTCACTATCAAGAACAACTACCCGCTCCCGAGGATTGATGACTTATTCGACCAGTTGCAAAAGAGCCACGGTTTTCTCAAAGATTGACCTTGGGTCAGGCTACCATCAACTAAGGATCAAAGACAACGACATTCCAAAGTCAGCCTTCCGTTCTAGATATGGACACTATGAGTTCGTAGTGATGTCGTCTGGCTTGACAAATGCCCCAACAACATTCATGGACCTAATGAATCGGGTGTTCAAGGATTTCCTCGACACCTTCGTAATAGTATTCATTGACGACATTTTGGTGTATTCTCGAATCGAGGCTGAGCAAGAGGTACATTTGCGTCGAGTGTTGGAAACCTTACGAGCCAACAAGTTGTACGCCAAGTTTTCAAAGTGTGAATTTTGGCTGAAGCAGGTGTCCTTTCTGGGACACGTGGTACTGAAGGGTGGAGTCTCTGCGACCCTGCGAAGATCAAGGCGGTTACTACCTGGCCCCGTTCTATGACAGTCACTGAGATGCACAGTTTTCTGGGCTTGGCAGGTTATTACTGTCGCTTCGTTAAGGAATTTCTGCGCATTGTTGCACCATTGACTCAGTTGACAAAGAAGGGTGCCTCTTTTGTGTGGAGTAGGGCTTGCGAGGAAGGCTTCCAAGATCTTAAACAGAAGTTGGTTTCTGCACCTGTACTTACAGTACCAAATGGGCTGGGAGGTTTTGTGGTTTACAGTTATGCCTCTAAGAAGGGATTGGGTTGCGTGCTGATGCAACATGGTAAGGTAGTGGCCTATGCCTCCCGCCAACTAAAAACCCATGAACAAAAGTGCCCCACTCACGATTTGGAGTTGGTGGCTGTGGTTTTTGCTCTAAAGATTTGGTGACACTATTTATACAGCAAAAAGATACAAATCTTCACGGACCATAAGAGCCTAAAGTACTTCTTCACCCAAAAGGAGTTGAACATGAGACAGCGAAGATGGTTGGGCTGGTAAAGGATTATGATGTGGAAATTTTGTACCACCCCGGCAAGGCAAATGTGGTTGTGGATGCTCTTAGTAGGAAAGCGGTGCATTCGGCAACTCTAATCACTAGACAGACTTCGTTGTGTAGAGAATTTGAGCAGGCAGGTATTGCTATTTCTATCGGAGAAATCACCTCGCAATTGTCGCAGTTGACCGTCCAGCCAACCCTAAGGCAGAAGCTCCGCTCAGCCCAGTGATCCTTACCTCGTTGAAAAGGTTAACCAGTTAGTGGCGGGTCAAGGCGGTGAATTCTCATTTATCATCGGAAAACGGTCTGCTTTTCCAGGGGCGTTTGTGTTTGCCGGGAAGCGGCAAACTTAAGAGCGAACTGTTGTGAGAAGGTCACAACTCTCCCTTCTCGATTCACCCCGGCAGCACTAAGATGTATCAGGACCTGAAATGTTGCAATTGGTGGCATAACATGAAAAATGAAGTGGCTGACTACGTCAGTAAATGCTTGGTGTGCTAGTAAGTGAAAGCCCTGAGGCAGAAGCCAGCAGGGTTATTGCAGCCCCTAAGTATTCCAGAGTGGAAGTGGGAGAACGTATCTATGGATTTTGTTGGAGGATTACCACGGATGGTGTTAGGCCATACATTGATCTGGGTCATAGTTGATAGACTTACCAAGTCCGCACACTTCTTCCCAGGCAAGCCTACCTTTTCAGTGAGTAAGTGGGCACAGATCTACTTGAAAAAGGTAGTAAGGTTGCACGGGGTGCCAGTTTCTATGGTGTCAGATAGGGACCCGCGGTTCACTTCTAAATTTTGGAGAAGCCTCCAGTCGGCTTGGGGCACCAGGTTAGATTTCCATACGGCCTTCCACCCACAGACCGATGGCCAGACGAAGCGATTGAACCAAACATTGGAGGACATGTTGCGCGCTTGTGCCTTGGATTTCCCAGGAAGTTGAGACTCCTACCTGCACCTCATGGAATTTGCCTACAATAACAGCTACTAGGCTACTATTAGCATGGCGCCATTCGAAGCCTTGTACGAAAGTGTTGCAGATCTCTAGTTTGCTGGGATGAAGTGGGAGAACGGAGATTGTTAGGGCCGGAGTTGGTGCAAATGTCGAACGCGACTATCCAAAAAATCAGATTTCGCATGCAGTCTGTGCAAAGCAGGTAGAAGAGTTACACCGACACTAGCGCAAGGATCTGGAATTCGATGTGGGAGATAACGTGTTCTTAAAGGTGGCCTTTGTGAAGGGTGTCTTGAGGTTTGGAAGGAAGGGGAAGCTAAGTCCCCGTTTCATAGGGCCGTTTGAGATTTTGGAACGGATTGGCCCCCTGGCCTACCTGTTGGCGCTACCACCGTTTCGGTAAGCCAAGTTTGTAGCTTGTATGCAATGTACTTATGCTTATGTGCCTATGCTCTGTGAATCTCTGCAATGAACTAGCTATGCCATGACATGTTACAGGTTACCCTACTTGTCGTGCCCCATACCCCTAATGTACTGTGCTACGAAGGGTGTCCCTCGGGATCACCACCTATGTCCATGTTACAAACGTAATTACTGCGTACCCTCGGGTCACTTCCTATGCTTATGCCTGTGCTTATGCCTATGCCGGGTACACGGGTGCACATGACAAAAAGGGTAGTAGCTAGGCCCGGTAGTGGGTCTCTTACTGAGTATCACTGCTCACCCTTTTATTTCTATGTTTTTCTCCCAGGTAAAGAGCATGGTGGCCAGATGCATGACCGAGGAAATCCGTGACTGTACCATGGGTTCGCTAACATTGCTTCCGCACCTTAGCCTAGGGTATAGCGTACTGGAGTTGTAGGGCAGTAGCATTTGCATACATTGGACCGTTTGTTATTTGTTTTGTTTGTTGTTATGCTCGATTTTTCTTTCTTGAGGTTTTGCCTAACTATTTAAGGAGTACCCCGCTAAAGTGTTTTTTTTTCTCTCCTTTATGTTTTGTTTAGTAAACTATCAGAAATCTAGCCGTTTTATGAATGTGATCGAGTTGTCTATAGTGTGTGATACCATGTCTTTTACTTTACAGTGCATTCCCTAAATGGTCATGCATGACGTAGTGACGTGTTAGCTATTAATGGGTCAGGTCGTTACGCCCATAGAGTTCTATAAATAGGACCCTTGGGAGCCCTCATAGAACACTCGTCTCTAGAAGAATAATCTCTACGATTACTTTAAAAGTCGTCTTCTAGAAATTCTCTCAATTTTCTTAGAAAAGTTCTAAGAAAATTTTTCTTCTAGTTTCCTTTATTCTTTCAAGAAACGGTTCCCACAAATCGGATCCTTGCTAGAGTTATAGCAAGGAAGATCTCCTGAAAGAGGAAGACTACAAGGAGAAGACTATCGGTTCGAGGGGAGATTTTGTTGAAATTATGGATCAACAAAGGTATGTTGCTTAACCTTTTATTAATTGTTTGTATTTTTAATTCTTTTAAGAAATCAAAGAACGCGATCACATGCTTTCGCTGGGATTCAATTCCCTTTAGATGGGTGGCTGAAGTTTGGGTGTTCCTAATTCTTATTTTGTTTCCTTTTATTTTGGCTAGGGTGGTTCTATTGAATTGATTTGGGACTTTGTGAAATTTGTTGGCTTTGGTTGCTAGTTGGATGTATCCCCAAGGTAAGAGACTTGCTACTATGATTTGCGACTTAGTGCCCTAGTTGCACTATTTATGATTACGATTGATGTCTGCCTATCCCATAAGCATGCATATCTGTTAGGTTATTGTATTTACGAGACTTGTATTATGTATTAGTTATTTATTGGGTTATCTGCTAGGTTTCTTTATTTACTTGAATGATGGTTCTAAGATTGAATGTTGTCTAACCATTGTGGACTGGAAACTCTGGTTATGTTAATGGTGATTGTTATCCTATTTATCAAGCCCTATACCCTTATTGATGTGAACCCATGACTGGGTGTCTCTTGGAATCATCACCTATGTTTATGATTGTGACCTTCGAGATCACTGCTTATGACTGCGTACCTCTGGGTTCGCTACTTATGCCTGTGCCTATGCCTATGTTTGGTAAATTGGTGCATATGATAAAAGAATAACAATTTTACCTAGTGAACCTAGTAGTGGGTCACTTACTGAGTATGACATTTTTTTTAGGTAAGGGTCGGGGTGGACATGGGTATGACAAGAGGAATTTGTGACCACACTATGGGACTGGTCATTGCTTCCGTATTATAGGTTCATGTTTTCTCTTCCTAGGGTATACGGTCTGGTTGTTGATGGAAGATTTAAAGTATTTGACTATTTATTTATTAAATTATTCATTTAATTATTTATTTCATGGTAAATTTTGATTTCATGTTTTGAGGGAGACCTTGTTAAAACTGTCTTATTATCGTGTGATTTGATTTAAATAAATCATTCAAATTAATTTTTATCTTGCATTATAATGAAATGTGTACTATTGCCTAAGTTCCAAATCCCTTTACAAAAATATGCACGCATAAAGTAACGTCCTGTTAGTTAGGAGGTCGGGTCGTTACGCTCAGCCTCATCCCTAGACAAGGATATGAGGTGGACCCCACAAGCACTTTGGCTTGTGATTCATTTGTCTAAAGATCCGCTCATCTTTTCAACGTTTTTTTTTTTTTTTTACTATACTATACAATTAGAATTAGATTCTAGTATTTTTCTAACATTTATTTAGCTCTTTAATGAAGATTTGTTTTCGGCAATTTTAAATTTTTATTTTTCTAAGTAAACAATGGAATGAATTAGGCAAAATACACTTTTAGTACCCCTAGGTTTTAAGTTGATATCTATTTGGTCCCTAAGATTTCAAAAGCGTATACTTTAGTCCCCTAGGTTTGCAAAACGATTCTAAATGATCCCTAACTTAACTTTAAACTAATGTAATGTTGACTAGACTATTAAGTGTTGGTGTGGATGGAATGATAAGTTACTTCACTTACTTACTTGACAAAATCATTTGATTAGTTGACAAATAATTACAAAAAAGAAAAAAAAGTTTGAAATATTAAAAAAAGTTTGTTTTAAAAAAAACCTAAATCATATTTTCCTCCTATGATAACTCTTCACCTTCTACATAGAGAAGAGATGCAGTTGGTATGCCAGAGTGTGCCAACAAATTAGTTCGGTATAGGGTTTAAGCTCAAATGGGAGGTTTAAGTATATGCTTCAGTTTTAGTTATATCCGTTATGATTTCTTATACCATTTGTCATGTTATCTTATGAAAGGGTCGTCTGAAACTTAGTTATACATTGACCACTCATTGGACTTCTTGAAGCTCATTCTTCTTTATGTTTTCTTTTCTTGTAGCAACTGAGTTCCCGTTACTGTGCAAAGTCGAGGATATGCATAGAAGAGGCAGACCTTGCAAGCAACGTGCAGATGGAGCTCAGAATGCTACCTCTAAATCCCCAGCAGAAAGGGGGGGGGGGGGGG
>QLSR01000069.1:1249575-1288598 GCA_031780015.1 Citrullus colocynthis | reverse complement strand
GGGGGGGGGGGGGGGGGGGGGAGGAGATGAAGCACAGGTACTCTGAAAATTCGCTCAGCATATAGGTGAGAATTTAGGTGCCCTACCTGTAGATCCGAAGAGATTATACGGAATAGAAAGGCTAAAAGCCTTAGGTGCAAGTACATTCGAGGGGACTGTAGATCCAGTTGATGCAGAAGCATGGATCAGTTAGTTGGAAAAATATTTTCGAGTAATGAGGTACCCTAAGGATAGAAAAATCTATTTGGCTGTCCTCTTACTACAAAAAGGAGCAGGAAGACTGGTGACGAGTAGTTGAGGGGAGGTGGAAAGAAAATATGGAACCCACTTGGGAGTATTTTAAAGAAGCTTTTAATGAAAATACTTTCCTCGATCATTCCATGATGAGGAATGGAATGAGTTTCTATAGCTTGTACAAGAACCAATGTTAGTAGCTGAGTATGAAAGAAATACATTGAGTTGTCTAAGTATGCTATTGGCATAATCGAGGATGAATCAGAGAGATGCAGATGATTTGAGGAAGGATTGCAAACAAAAATTCGTACCCCTATAATAGCTCGCATCGGCTAGAACGTATTCTCTAAACTAGTAAAAGTCGCTATGAAAGTAAAAAAGAGCTTAAGGGAGGAAGTGGCAAGAGAAGAAGCAAAAGGTGCAATGCAGAAAGAAGAAGTAAGAAGTAGGGGATGCACCTCCATAATTTCAAAAGATAAAACATTCAAGTCAAAAGCAGAACAAGTTACAACCTCAAGAGGGATTAGATCCAAGGCAAACAAAAGACCCTGGTGTGCAAATTGTAGACTGTATCACCCGAGACAATGTTTCGGGGACTTGGATGTTTGCTACAATTATGGAAAAGCAGAACATTATTAGAGGAAATGTCCAAGGCTCGGTCAAGGAAGTAGGGGGGAGAATTAGAATTAAAATAAAACTAGAGCTTGTAATCTAAATACTTTTCATAGACTTAAATTTTATAATTAATAAGTTATCTGTTGGAAATACTTACCTTTCTTATTACTATAGTTTGAAATGGCAAGTGAAGGAAGCAAAAAATAGAAGGTGTAATGCCCTAAATGTGGAAAGTCCCACATGGGAAAATTGTAAACCCTACTTTCATTTCTAAGTACTAAACTTCAGTGTTGTGTTATAGTGGTGGACTTAGAAAAATTTTATTTGTTTAGATTGAAGAAGCCAATGAAGGTATGTTTGTGGACTTAGCCTTGGGAATGGTTTTAAGCAAGTGGCTAGGCGTGTAGCTTGAGAAGGAAAGTGGACGGATGCCATGAAGAAGAGTAGCCGAGAGCTACTTTGACATGGTGTTGTTAGGTGGAGAACCATTGTGTATGGTCGGCGTTGAAAAGAGAAGAAGTGAGGAAAATTTGGCTAAGTGTAGGCTTGGGGCGTTGATAATCAATGAAGTAGTCGAGCCTTTATGAGGGTGTGGTGCGGTATAAAGTGTTGAGGGAGTAAGTCAAGGGATGAGGATTCGTTTGCTGTTCCTGCGGCTGAGAAGCCTCAAGCTTCGCCCCCCTTACTCAACCTCTATAAAAAAAAAGCCCTTTCCCCTTTCTCTAATAAGAAGGTCAGCTCCAGAACCGGCAGAATTACCCAATCCTATCTTTCCAGGACATTAGTCCAAAGCGGGAGCAACTTCTAGAGCAAATGGTGGCTTTGTGTGGGTTGATGCGTGCTAAGGTAAATGTGAAAGAGGATGCGTCTTGGTGGTGCAAGGAGATTTGAGGCATCTTGAGCAGCTGACAAGGGGGAGTTGAGGGCATCCATTAGCCAAAAGGTGCTGCATGCAAAGGGTAGCCGAGAAGAGAAGCAGAAGAACCTTAAAGGGTGCTCAACGATGCGTAAAGAACATGCCATGAGATGATGCGTCCATCATTTCTTTGTACTTGGATAAATTTAAGAATTTAATATTAATTAAGTTTGATTAGGTGTCAAAATGAGGTTAGTTATGGCGTGGGCAAGTAGGAGGTGGCAAGCTGAGATTTTGCATGAGTTTTCTCTGAGAGCTATAAATTGAGGGTTCGACGAAGAAGAACACTTTGCGCAAGTTACTCGAGCCATTTGAGATATTCTTCGACCGAATTGCTCAAAATTGAGTCTAGTTTCAAATAGAGGCTACCAGAAAAGAATTCCTTAAGGAAGAATTCAAATTCCATCGAAGCTTCAAGATAGTTCATGTTGTCCAGCAATCTGGAGTAGGGTGGAAGAAATTCTTGATATCTGACGGAAGAAAAAGAGGTTGAAGCTGAAATTTGGAGGTAAGTTAGTTAAGTAAATTAGCTACAAGTTTGTATGAGAAAGTAAAGTTTAAATAGGATTAGAAATATTTTTTTTAGCAGCTAGAAGTGAAGACTGTGTCTTTTAAGCTGTCCGGTGAGACTGCGCTAAGGAGGAAAATGGTGTGCGTGCAGGCAAGTCTGGGTAGTGGCCGAAGGCAGTTGAGCGAGACAAGTCTTGCTTGTCTCGTTAGTGAGTAGGCGACGACACTGCTGGCGTGCAAGCAGTTGGACGAGACAAATCTCACTAGTGGGAAGACAAGGCGCATGATGCAGGTAGTCGACTAGGTGGGCAGATCACACGGGGCATCAAGTAGGCTTGAGTTCAACACCCAGCCGGCGTGCATAACTGAAGATCGCATGCATGCCCTGCCTTTCGAGGTTATTTTGCCTATGTCTATGCGGGAGCTGCCGCCCACGAGTGTTAGGCTGTGCGAGGCAGTGCCAGTATGTGTGAGGCAGTGCAGTTGTGCCTGATCTGCTACACATAGGGGGCTAGACAAGCTGTGCACGCATGGTGTTGGGCTGTTGGACACGCCTAGGGATAGATTGCTATATTTGGTCATTTTAGCAAGTGTTTGATTGTTGGTGAGCCATTTTGAACTAAAATTCAATATTTAAGACCCAAATGACTTAAGTTATAGATTGAAGGGATTTTAAGGAGATTTAACAAAGGGAATTAATTTATTTCAGGCCAAGAAGAGCAAAATGAGGTATATAATCCAGCAGGAGCCCAAGACAAGTAGTGAATGACAGATTTCTATTTCAAATAATTTATTTTCACAATATGTCTAGTATGCTTAAAGTTGTTCTTAAAGCATGATTTGAAGCCGTTTTACATTCAAGATCCTTTAACAAGCATGGGGTTCCGAGCATGAGTTTGAAAATGCTTTTACATGAGTTTTAAGTGATGAAGCATGATGTTTTATTATGCAAAGTGTTATGCAAGCATGTTTGTTAATAAATAGTTTGAAACTTTGAGGACTTGTAAACTTTCGTTTATTAATGATTTATTATCAAAAGCATGCTTTATATTCAAAAGGATAACAAATAGTCCCTAATGTTGAAAGACACAGAGAAAGCATATAGGCAACCTAAATATTGTGATATGGGACCTTAGTACTGAAGGACATGAGAAGGTAGATGGGCATCCCAAGTTAATGATTCCTATGTGCATATAGAGGGAGATTCGACGCCGTTATGTTGAGATTACTCCATAGAGCTAAAGTTATTCGACGTTGGGTGTGTCGAGATTACTCCACCCCAACTAAGGTTGTTTTCGACATTGAGTAGTGTTGAGCTTTGGTCCACCTCAACTAAGGTTATTTGAGAAGAAGCATGTGTTTATGAATTTTCTGTGATAAGATGCTTATGGTACTACTTGTTTATTGAGCATGTTTTCTGTTGAAGGCTTTTAAGCTAAGTATAGTTTTCTAAGCTTGTCACTCACTAGGCAACCTAGCTCATGATTTTCTTTGGTTTTCTGTTTTCTAGGTAGTGAGCGAAATCGCGGTACTTAGCCTACACCAACCTCGTATGATCCAGCTACTTATATTGTAATTATTGTAAATATTTGTACTTAAGACCAAGCATGGTACATAAGGGATTTTGAAGAGAAGAAGTCTGTAACCATGTGAACATTTTGTTTAAACTGTTGAATGGTTGTATGTCAATTATGTTAGCATGTCTTTGAGATTTGAGCTTGATGTCTGGTTGAGTATTATAAACTGTTTATCAGATGCTTCGAGTATGTATTAAGGATAGTACAGATTGACAGTAAATGTCGTAAAAGGGTCGATGTCTATTGTCCTCACACCTTTTCCTAGGTTAAGAGGGTAACTTAGGAGGGAGTGTGACAAAAATGCTTGAAAGGAACAGATAAATGTTATACTTGCGGATTAGAGGGACACACCCGAAAGCACTGCCATGTGTTCATAGATTTCTGTCAACAACATGCTAAGGAGTCTGTTGGGAGCTCGAGGCCCAATAAACAAAACCTTCCATGTTCGATTTGCGGACGACAACATAAAAAGGATAGAAAAGGCCGAGAAGATGTATGTTATCGTTGTGAGCAATCCAACCATTATTGCAAGGATTGTCATTTGAATATTAAGGAAGTAGGGACCAATGGAAGAGTTGGTACTAGGATCAAAGAAGCTAGAATGGGACTACGTTGCACATTTTACTTTCCTCTTATCTTAAAATGTTTCGCTTGAGAATGTTGTTTGGTAATCCACGTTGGTATTGTAACCTTTGTGAAGTTTTGAATAAATCTTGAATATTCAATTTATTGTTGGTCTATGTCTGAATTTCGAGGACGAAATTTTTCTAAGGGGTGTAGAATTGTGAAACCTGGAATCTTCACCTAGTAACTTATATGCAATAAGGAGAAGAAACTAGGGGAAGATAAGGGGAAAATTGAGTATAAGCCTGTGGAGTTAGCCAAAATTTGGTCCCAATAGGGAAGACTATGTGTTAAAAATAAAGTGGGGAGAAAAACATTTGTGTAAACTTGAGTTTTGAGATGAGAATGAGTCATAAAAGAGTTTGGGAGAAAACCACGGTAGGTAAATTTTCTAAGTGTTGGAGCACAAAGAGGTAAATAGGTTATTAAATTCTCTAACTGTCACAACTATGCTTGGAAAAACATAGTAGGGAAGCATAGTGCCTTGAAGAGAAGGAGAGTTTTACTAAGTGTTGTAGAAGGTTGTGTTAGTAGCATAGTTGGAAGTTAGTTTTGGGATAAAACACATCTATTTGGAAAAGTCACCATGCTGGACGCATGGAGGAAGTGTTCATCTCATGGTGGAAGACTTTGGGAGGATTTTGACTAAGTGTTGAGGTGCTTGAGATAGTTTAAAGGAACATATAAGCAATAAAAGAAGGTTCGGACACATAGGCCACTGTTAGAGGGCAAAATTTCACTAAGTACAAGGGGTTAACGCATAATCCATGTTCTAGGGGAGACTTAGGTAAACATTGAATGACCTTATTGGTTGAAAAGCAAACCCTAGGAGTGGGAGGGAGGTGATAGACACATGATGTAGTAGTTTGGGTTAGGGAAGGACCAACTTGTCTTGATTACAGGAAAAAACTAGTAGGTCAAGCTTTTTAGCAAAGAGAGAAACACATGGAAGATTATCAAGGTGAGAATTTTGGCTAAATACAAGATAAAATAGGTGTGTAGATGCATAACCTAAATTTTGGAGGGAAATGGTTAAGTGTTGGGTGATTGAAGTTGGAAGCAAGGGAAGTGTGTGTAAGGAAGGAAGTGTGGAACACATAGAAGGGAAAGGTTGGAAATATAGGCTTGGAAAGGATATCATGGACTTATAGGAAGGGTTAGCAAGGAGTGCATGGAGTTGTGTAGGGAGGCTGGACACATGACCCAAGAAATTAGCTAAGTTGGACGCATACGAGGAAAATTGGCTAAGTGTTAGGAAGTTGAATACAATAGAAGGGAGCAAGAGAGAGAACCAACCCTAGAAGACTAGTGTTGGATGCATGGACCTACTCCCAGGCATGACTTGGAAGCATAGTAGAGAAGAAAAAATATGCTAAGTGGCTTACCTTGAGTCTAACACATTATAAGTAGGAAGTGTCGTGGTGCATGGCTAGGACAACATGCAAGAGGACTTGTGGAGCAAAGTGTGTCTTGATGTATGGTGAAGTCTACATGCATGGTGCCAAGTAGTTGGTTAAGTGTGAACCTAAGGAGGAAAGTTGGATGACAAGTTCTATAAATAGGCATTGAGGGGCATTTCTTTATGCACTCAAAAATTGTTTTAAAAGCTCATTAGAGAGAAATTTAGAGTATTTCAAAGGAAATTAGGTGTCCATGTAGTGCACTAGGCATCCAAAACCATCAAACCTTGTGTCCAAGGGCTAGATTATGTGTCCAACCAAAGTGTTACCCTACGTCCAAGGAGCAATCTCTGTGTCTAGAAGGTTGTTTCCAGGCGTTTCGGAAGGGTTTCCAAGGCTCCAAAGGATTCCTAGTTGTTGTTTTCTTAGTTCCAGAAGCTAGAGAAGAGCCGAGAAGTCTAGACCAAGCTAACTTGTGTCCAGAGTAGGGAAAAGAGGCTCTAAAGAACTGTAACTTCTTTTCTTGTGAGTGGTTATTAATTGTTCCCTTACATAGTTGATGTTACTACTAAGCTTTACATACTATTGCAAGATTATGATTATTAGCTTATGTATACGAGTTTATGATGCAGTTTATGAGTTGTGAATGTGTGTTAAGAATCCTAGGACTACATGGGATGATTAGAAGATCTGAGCATCTAGTTCTGAGCCTGTGTTGGATTTTAACCTCACAGGATGGTCAGGGGGTGCTGGAAACCTAGTTCCTGATCTTGTGAGAAGTATCTCTTGTGAGATGGTCAGGGGACCGATGGGTCTAGCTTCTTATCCCTCAAAGCTAAGACTATTTGCACATAGAGAAGAGATGCAATGGTTGTGCAGAGTGTGCTAGCAGATTAGTTCAGTACTAGGTTTAAGTTGAAATGGGAGGTTTAAGTATATGCTTTGGTTTTAGTTATACCCACTATGATTTCTCATACCATTTGTTATGTTATCTTATAAAGGGTTGTGTGAATCCTAGTTATACATTGACCACTCACTGGGCTTCGTGAAGCTCATTCTTTTTTTATGTTTTCTTTTCAGGCAATAGTCGAGTTCCCATTGCTAAGTCGAGGTCTGTCGAGATATAATGTTATAGTATTTTAAAGTTAGGGAGTTGTATAAGCTATATTTATACTATGTGTATACAAGTTTGTACACCTGTAAATTGATGGTTAAAATAGACTATTGTTCGTTATTATTTCTTATTTGAATTAAGTTGTTTCTTAGCTTGTTGCACAAAATAGATTTTAACATTTCTGTATAAGGATGCATTGAGAATTACTCTAAATGTGCTCATGATTAAGCAAGTTTTCCTATAAAGACCTAAGTATAAGTATTTATAGGTATCCTAGTGAGTCCAGGGTCGAACGCAGGGATTTGTAATAACTAGGCGCTGAGATTATAAGCCTGACTATGCGGTGAACTATACATGTAATATATGCAATTGTTTGTTGTGTAAAACTATACATTAAGAATGAAAAGAATTTCCTACTACTAATAATGAGGTGGACGCGGTGATGGTTAGTTATATGTCATTTAGTGTCAGATAGCATGCATTGAGAATGAATGGAACCATGTGATAGGAGTTAATGCAAGAGTTAGTTGTTATCTAAACCTTCTGAGTACAATTTCATACCTACAAACTACAATTGTGAATCCATCTCTCGATGTTTCGATGCCACATTAATTTTATTTCTAAGACTCATGGTAAGTTTGCGTTGGCAAAAGATGAACTACATCTCTGCAACTCATCTAGTCTTAATAAATGCTAAAGATTAACTATCCACTCTCTCAAGCTCGACAATTATGCTTACTACTTGTGTTTGTCAGACAAAGTCATGCAAGCTAAAGATATGCATTAATCAAGATGTAATATGCTCAGAATTGCTCAAGAAAACTAACTCTTAACATCAACTCATTCATTCAAACATGGTGTAAGGTGTTCAGTATAAAGATAGATGAAAGAGAATAGTCAATCAAACTCATATTAAGCGAATAAGTCATTCTCTCGAATGTCATTAACAAAATATAAGCAAGAAGGAGAAAAATGGAAATAAAACAGAAATGAAAGGCGTCAAGCCACCACTGGCAACGCCTTGCTTCATAGAGGCTTGAGATGGTCGCTATCTGATACATAAATTCCATAGGGTGAAGGTTCTCACTCACTGGGAGATGACTCTGAAAATGCTCAGAATCCTTCTCTCAGAAGAGTTTTGAACGTGACAAAATATTTCTTATCACCTCTTGTGGGAGTACTTTTCATGTCACATACATCGTTGTGGATTAAATCAAGTAACTCATTACTTCTTTCTATAGATGAAAATGACTTTCTAGTAAACTTTGATTCAACACGAACTTCACATTTGTGTCTATTATCCATGTTAAAATTTGGCAATAGTCCTAAACTTACAATTCTATTTAAAGGAACGATAATTGACATGCCCCAATCACCCAGATAGTCTTTTTCGCACACACATCACACAACTCAACAATATAAGCAGAAGAGTTGGTATTACTATTATTTTTTGCCATTTGGGTCAGTACATTTAGTTTGAACATGCCATCACTCAAATAGCCTTTTCCCACATACATGCCCTTTTTGTCAAAATAAATTTATTTGACTCAAAATACAAGCTTGAACCCATTTTTGTTAAGTAAAATTCCTAACACTAGATTCTTTTGAATCTCTGGCACATGCCACACTTCATTAAAGGTAAGTATTTTTTCGGAAGTTCATTTTAGTAAGACCTTCCATTTGCCTTCCACGGAGGCAGCTAAAGCATTTCCCATGTACAACTTATTGCTGCCATCTAGCTTCTCATATGTAACGAACAATGACTTGTCCTTACAAATGTGCCTAGTAGCACCAATATCAATCCACCAACCTCTGGTGTTTGAAGCCATATTTACCTCAGAAATGATGACAACCAAATCGTCATTTTCCACGACATTGATCTGATTGTTGGAACTTTTTCTCTTCTTGTGTTTGCACATTGTAGCTGTATGGCCACTATTACCACAAATCTAACAACTTCCTCGAATTCGCTTGGTTGCATCACTCCTCGACCCATGGTTCATTGTTTTCTTCTTGAAATTCTGATTCTTAGGTTTATATTTTGAAGCTTCAGCAATATGGGCTTTGACTTCAACTTTCAATGAGTTTTATCTCCCTTTCTGTTATCCTCTTCTATACAAAGTTTTACCAAGAGGTTCTCAATTGATAATCATTTCACTTGTGTTTGAGATAGCATTTGAAGTCCTTCTAGGAAGGAGGTAACTTCTCAATCACAGCAACAACTTGAAATGGCTCGCTAATATCCAATCATTCACTTTGCAAATCACTAATAATAATGTACAATTACTCTATCTAATTTTCTACCAACTTGGTATCAATTATCTTGTAATCTAAGAATTTTTCCACAAGGAATTTCTTAGTACCAGCATCTTCTAGCTTGTATTTTTTGTCTAATGTCACCTATAATAGTTTCGATGTATTGTAGACATTGCAATAGTAACAGACGAAATTTGTCGCTCAATTTCATGGCAAATAAATTTTCCTAACTTGACCCACAGTAGTAGTGGCAAGCCAGGTCGAACACAGGGAGCCCTCGACTTTCATAGTTGGAAAATTTACAATTCAAGATAATCGGAGGGGGTTTGTGATGGTTGGTTGCAAAGAAACTTGAATCGCATAAAAGTAAATTGCACAAATTAAAAGAAGCTAAAATTCAAATGGAGAAAGCTCTAGCTTGGGTTACATGAGATTTTCTTTGTTCGATGTTCTTACTCATTGGTTCGTCATTATTAAATTCATTGAAGCTAGCACCTAATCAATTCAATTGGAAAGACCAGAAGTGAATTGTCCTAGTAGACAAGTTAGACTTAAGGCAAACTGATGAAAAGCATGTAAAATTTGACTAAACCTAATCATATTTAGTCCAAGGGAAAATTAGGCGGAACATCTAACTGAAAAGGCCTAGATTAAATGTTATATTGATTTAATCCTAGGTTGATTAGAACAATGCATATCACCAATTAGATTTGCAAGCTAACCTAACCTATTGCTTCTTATGATTGACATACAACAAATTGTCATGAATTGTAATACAAGCAAAGCAATAAGTCAAACGAACACCAGTGTCACAATTTGATCATAATTCTTAAAAACTCGGAATTAAATCATGCATACATTGAATCAAGTTCAAAACCTCAAAAGAACATCAATTACAAGGAAAATCTCTAATACCCAAGCTAGAAAAACGTTACCTTAGCCAATAATCAACATACCGATTATTGGATTCAAGTTCCGAGGTGTGAAAAGGAGAAAATAAAATATAGAGAATGGAGCCAAAAGTCGGCTGGTGGCTTGATCAGGGTGATGAAACCTAGAAGTCAAAAGTTTGATTTAAAGGAACTGTCAGAGCACTACAGCGCCAACGCGAATTTGTACGCGAAATACTTCGAAGCGCCGCGGCGCTTGCTCATTTCGCCAGCAGCACCTCTCGGGAAAAAGTGTCGCAGTTGCGCCGTGGCTTCAGGGGTATTTTTGTCATCTTGGAGTTCTCTTTCCCAGTTGATGCCATGGAACTCCCTTTTGGTCCTTTTTAGCTCAATTTTGTTTCTAACACCCCGTTCTACCTGTTAAGTGTTCGAAACCTACAAAATAACATAACAGACACATTAAATAGCACAATGATCCCGAGTTAAACTAAGGAAGAGAGCACATTTTAGGTGCTATCAAATAGACATTATGCAAAGTGTCCTCAAGACCTAAGTATGTAATGAAGGCATAGGAAGTCTGAATGCATCCACACCTGCTTCGGCACTTCGATTTCAGGAGTTACAATTTCTGATGGGGTAACTGGGCATTCTTCCTTCAAAATATGAGTAAGGTTCAACGTGGTGAGATATAAAATCATCTTTTGTTGGCATCTCTTGATGTTATCTCCCTCGAACTTCTTTGGTTTTTCAACATGGGGTTTGACAATGGGCAATCCAATCATGGCAGAAGTAGCAACATTGGTGGAAGCATTTGCAGCCATCAAATATTACTTATTGTGTAAGCCTCACACTTAGCTTTGGAAGTTAGCAAGCTATAAAGATTGGTTTTGGAAGATGACAAGCTAAAGAAGGTAAGTAAAGAGTGGTCGAGAGCCTTAAGGCATGAGTTATCATGCGTTGAAGGTGTCCTATGCATTTGTGAAGGCTGCTATGCATTGGTGATGGTGTGCCATGCGTTTGTGAAGGCTGCTATGCATTGGTGAGCTGAAGTATGCGTTAGCCAATTCATTTTAAAGGAAAAGAAAGTGGAGGTTAAGTCGATGACCTATTTAAGTGAATAAGCTGAGTGTTTGATCATTTTAAACACATTCAAAAGCTCAAATCAGTTGAATTTTATAGTTGAGAGACGAAGAGAGGTAGGACAAGGTGTTTAGGGCAAAGTTGTGGAGAATTCAGATCGTTTTCGTGGTAAAACTGAAGCTGGAATAGTGAGTGTTGCACAATCCGAGCGTGGTCTGGTGTTTGGAGAAGAACAAGCTGAAGAGATCGAATTTAGGGCTGAAATTTTAAGGTCAGTAAGTTAACTTAATTTTTAACAACTTTTATGAAGGATGTTTGAGCTGAATTGGAAGAGAAATATGTAAACTTTTAGGTGGAAGTTACTGATACAGAATTGTTGTGCGATCTTGAGTAGCGCGAGGTAATCATAAAATATCTGACTAACGAGGAGAAGTTAAGCCTCAAAATTTTAAGGTAAGCTAGAAAACATATTTCTCTACAAGTTTGTAGAAGGAAAGAAGTTTTAAATTTGACTGGAATTGTGACTTTTAACAGGTAGAAGTGAGAATAAGAAGAAAGACAGAAACTGAGATTACGGGTATCGCTGGAACTGCGGTAACGCTAGGAATTTAAGTGTGAGTAATGAGACGAGTGTCATTGGTAATGCTGAAGGATTTGCGTCTCACAACTTTCGCTGGGTATCGCTCGGTATCGCTGCTCATGTAAGTCTCGCTGGTCTCGCTCACCATGGTATCACTAGTGCCTTGTGCCTGTAGTTTAATCTCGCTAGTAGTCTCGCTAGTAGTGTGGAATCTCGCTAGTAATCTCGCTAGTGGTGTGGAGTCTCGCTTATTATGATTGCTTTTGGAAGAAATTGGTCTAAGTGGTGTAACATGAATAAAATACAAATGTGTAAACTAATGGTTTGTAAAAAGGAACTTTAGGGAAATCTAACACGAGAAATGTGTTATTTCAGGTCGAGAAGAGTTAGGGAATGTGTATAATCCGCTCAAGGCCTAGGACAAGTTGTGAGTGACTTTCTATCTAAAAGTGTTTAGTTCTAACATAGTTTCTTGATAATATTTGTTGATAAATGCTTACATGATCGAATTCTATGAACTTTATGTGTGCTCCATGTGTGGTATAATGAGTTGTTTCGATATATATTTATATATACAGACTGAGCAAAAGTATGTGAATAATAAGGATAAGATGGATGGAAGCATGTGAATTTATGATTAATATTCAATGTGGGAGTGGACTCAAGTATATGAATATGTACATGTTATATGGTGGTAAGGCTTAAGAAAAGTATGAAATTTATAATTATGTGAGTAAATGGAAGCATATGAGCTTATATTTAGTGTTGTGATGTATGAAAGGTCACAAGAGTATGATTATGAAATGTGATATATGACGGTAAGACTAAAGGAAGCATATGAGCATATGAAATGTGATTTATGACGATGAGACTAAAGTAGCATACAAGTTTATGAAAAGTGTTGTGATGTAGGAGATATTACAAACTCATGATTTTATGTTATATTGTATTCTTATTTGAATGGCTCCCAATGCCGAGGTATGAAGAGAAGACTTGTGGGATATTTGTGTATGTAATTAGCTTCATGCTAATATTTTTCTGTTTATCATGAAATGATTTATAAAGAACTATTTATGCAAAACATATTTGCTCTATAATGTTTTCTAAGGGACCTAATGCTGAGGGACGATGTGAAGGCAGGAGAAGGTACTTGGGTAGCCCGTGAGCAGATTGTGGTTGACTGATGCTGAGGTGTTGAGAGTACTCCACTCAGCTGAGAAATATCGACGTTGGGTGCAGTGAGCTTCACTCAGCCTCAATTAGGGAAGGAGATTTCAAGGAAACGGTTTATGAATATTATTTCCATAGACAATCAGATGTGGTTAAACTATGATCTGATGTATGCTAGTGATGGATATGGCTGGATTTTATATTTTCATACACTGTTGAGAAAAACTTTAATTAGTCACTCACTAGGCGACATTTTCCTTGTTTTTCTGTTTTTTTTTCCAGGTAGCGAGCAAGTTCGGGATGCTTAGCCTATGCAATATCTCGTCTAGGTCTACCAACGATGTTTAGTATTCTGAAAATTGTAAATAATTGAACTAGATCTTGTGTTGTACATATAGAGAGGATTAAGGGAGTTGTTGTATATTTATGCTATTATATGGCTGAATGAAAAGGATGTGTATATGGTAAGTTAACTCTGGTGTATGTGTGTAGTAGTTTATGGTTTATAACTGTTTCGTAGGCAAAGACAGAGTTTATGGTTGACAATGGATGTCGTAAGAGGGTCGGTCCGCTGTCATCACACTTCTTCCTAGGTTAGGAGGGTACCTGGGAGGGGGTGTGACAAATTGTTTTTAGATTGTTGGAAAAAAAAGATATATGTGAACTAAATACACTAGCAAACTCAAGATATTATGGAGATGTCAATAGGTAGCCAAGACACGCTTCTAATAAGCGTTATCCTAAAGACAATTATTCGCTCTGCACCGAATGCAAGCAGACTACGACGATCTTTTCAATAGGATACAATGACTGACTCCCGTAGAACTGCAACCTCGAACTATTCGTATCTGGTAGAACTGAATACTTGCTCTTAACTCAACTCAAGACCAAATGAAAGAAACAAAAAAAGAAATGAGAGATTTCTACAATTTGAAGTGGGATGCTACAAATGAAGGAACAAGTTGCTATTTATAGGCTAACAACTTAGTAACTCTCAGAAAATAAAATCAAATAAATACAAAAATTAAAACGTTTTGTCAAATTTAATTCAATTTAGTTGTTACTTGACAAAAGTCAAACATAACTCATTCAAATTGGAGAAACTGTAAATTTAACTTTCATACATGTTTAACTTGTAAATGAAACATCATTTTAATTTGAAGTTTCAATCCAAGTTGAAAGTTTTTAAATAATGAATTTAATCTACACAATTAAATCCATTTTTATGTTTCAAATATAACCGAACTTTCACTTTTTTTCGCTATATATATCCAACAATTAATTATTCAATGGGCTCTTCGTCCTTAGAAGATCGTTCTTAGTAGATTGTATCATGCTCTAGGATGGCATAATTGTATAAAAAAAACCTATTTTAAAGGCACAAAATGGCAAATGACCCAATTTTTTTTAAAAAATGCCAAATAACCCTTCGATGATGTCATGACCACATAAAATTAAGGTGTTACCCTTCTTGATTTGTTTTTTCTTTTTTCCCTTCTCTAGCGTCTTCTTTCTTTCTTTCTTTCTTCTTTATTTTTTTTTCTTTTCTCTTTTCTCTTCTCCTCCTCCTTCTCATGTTTCTTCTTCTTCAACTCCTTTTGTCCCTCTCTGTTTTTTTTTTTTTTTTCCCTTTTCTTCTTCTCCGACTTATACTCCAACTTCTGCTTCTTTGGCATGAAGAGTCCAAGTTTTGACACGACCAATTCCGGTGAGCAAGAGTGAGCGGGAGCTAGATTAGCTTTTCTGCATGCACGAGTTCATTTCGGTAATTTCATTCAAATTTGACGTCAACAAATGGTCATTTGACATTTTTTGGAAAATAGTCATTTGACATTTTCAGCCCAATATTTAGATTATTTGACGAGCAAGAGTGAGCGAGAGCTAAATCAGCTTTTCTGCATATACGAATTTATGTCGATATTTGGTATCTTTAAAAAAATTCTAATGATTTAACATTTTCGACCCAATTTTTAAGTTATATGAACAAACTTCCAGATGATACGCATGGCGGTCTGATAAACTTCCAAACAATTTTCTTCTTCTTCGTTTCTGTCGTTTTTTATTCAAAGAAATCAAAGATAAGCGTCTCTGTTCTCTGCCTTTGCTCTGTTCTTGTCATTTTCATCACACACCATTTTCTTCTATTCCCATGTCCTCCCACGTTTTCTCTTCTCCTCCTACCTTCTTAAACTCCCTTTTTTACTCTCTCCCCATTACCTGAGAAACATTCACTTTTCACAACCCTTTCTTATACAAACCCCTTCTCTTCTTTTACAATCATGCCAGGACCTTCCTCTTCTCAAGCAAATCCATACCCATCTCATTCTCTCATCAGGGTTCGACACCGTCTCCATTGCCTCCAAGCTCATTCGCCTTTACGCCCACTTCAATGACTTTCCCAGTGCCATCTCTGTTCTCAACTCTTTCCCAGACCCGGAACCCATGCTTTGGAACTCCATCATCAAGTCCCACTTTGACTCAGGTCTGTTCCTTTCTGCCCTTTTATTGTATAAAAACATGAGGGAGGTGGGAGTTGAGCATGATGGTTTCACGTTTCCGATCGTTAATCATGTCATTATGTCGATTTGGGTTGATGTAGTCTATGCGGGAATGGTCCATTGTGTCGGAATTCGAATGGGCTTTAGTGCTGATTTGTATTTCTGTAATACCATGATGGAGGTTTATGGGAAATGTGGGTGTTTGGTTTATGCTCGTGATGTGTTTGATGAAATGCCTAACAGAGACTTGGTTTCTTGGACGTCCATGATTTCGGCGTATGTTAATGGCGGTGATGCTGTTTGTGCCTTGGATCTTTATGAGGGAATGAGGAGGGAGTTGGAGCCGAACTCGGTGACAGTAATGGTGATGCTGCAAGCTTGTTGTGTGACTCGAAATTTGGTTCTAGGAAGGTTGCTTCAATGTCATGTGGTTAAGAATGGTTTATTGTTTGATATAGGTCTGCAGAATTCATTCTTGCGAATGTATAGTCAACTGGGTGGGGAGGATGAAGTCGGAGTTATTTTCTCTGAAATTGATTGCAAGAATGTTGTTTCTTGGAATATTTTGATGTCTTTTTATTCCTCCGTGGGGGATATTTTGAAAGTTGTGGATATCTTCAACAAAATCATGCGTGAAGTTGCATTCAGCATTGAGACATTAACCATGCTTATATCAGCAACTGCGAGTTCTGATTCCGGGTGTCTGATCCTAGGTGAAAATCTACATTCCTTGGCAATTAAAAGTGGCCTTTATGATGGTATTCTGCGGACTTCTTTGTTGGATATGTATGCTAAGTTTGGGGAGTTGGAAAATTCAACTAGGTTGTTTAAGGAAATTTCCAATAGGAGCATCATTACTTGGGGGGCCATGATGTCTAGTTTTATTCAAAATGGACATTTTGATGAGGCAATTGAGATCTTCAAGCAAATGCAAGCTGCTGGCTTGAAACCCAGTGTTGGAATTTTGAAACACTTAATTGACGCTTATGCCTGTCTGGGTGCTCTGCAGTCGGGGAAAGTAATACATTGTTACCTCATCCGAATCTATGGATTGGAGACATGTAATACACACTTAGAAACATCCCTCCTGAACATGTATGTAAGATGTGGGAGCATTGCTTCTGCCAGAAAATGTTTTGACTTGATCTTAATTAAAGATGTTGTGGCGTGGACTTCCATGATTGAGGGATATGGTTCTCATGGACTAGGTATTGATGCTCTCAATCTGTTCCATCAAATGATGAGTGAAGCAGTGATCCCAAATAATGTCACGTTCTTAAGTCTGTTATCTGCCTGTAGCCACTCTGGCCTTGTAAGTCTGGGCTGTGAAATCTTTTATTCAATGAGGTCAAGGTTCAACATTAAGCCTGATTTAGAGCACTACACTTGTTTTGTTGATCTTTTGAGTAGATCAACAAGAGTAAGAGAGGCCTTTGCAATAACATTGAGAATGACAAATCTCTGTGATGGCAGGATTTGGGGTGCTCTTATGGGCGCCTGCCGGGTGTATGGAGACAATAAAATCGCTAACTATGCTGCACGCAGGCTTCTTGAATTAGAACCTGACAATGTAGGCTATTATACTTTGTTGAGCAATTCACAGGCCAGTGCTGGGCAGTGGCATGAAGTCGAAAAATTACGTAGCGTTGTGTATGAGAAAGATCTTATCAAGAAACCAGGTTGGAGCTTCATTGAGTTAAATGGAACAATTCATGGGTTTGTTTCAGGAGATAGATCACACAACAAGACCAATGAGATTTATGATTTATTGGTATATATTAATAGGATAAAATAGGACGGGTTCTGTTTATCTAAGATACAAGAAGGGTGTCTGATTAAACCTGGAATTCTTTTTGGCGTCTTCACTATGCCATATGAAAGAAGGGAATAAATTGATAGATTTGATTTGGTTCGTTGGTGGCTCCAAAACTGATAAAACTGAACAGACTATTACTCCAGTACACATATTTGGAGTTATGCCATCTCTTTGTTAAATGATTGGCTAGGCATAATATCCACAAATACTAAAATAATTGTGGGTTAAATTGTGAGTTTAGTAAATGAACTTTCAAGTTTATGTTTAATTGGTCCTTGAATTCTAAAATATCTAGTAGGTCCTTGAACATTTTAAAAAATGTTTAATAGATCCTTCAACTTTCAATTTTGTATCTAATAGACTCGATATATCTAAATTTTTAAAAAATTAACTGATCTAATGATATGAAATTAAATTCTATTTCTAATGATACTTTAAATTGTCAATTTTATGTCTAGTATATTTGATATTTTAAAAAATGTTGAATAGGTAAGGACGTATTAAACACAAAAGTATTTATCACAAGATTTTAAGTTTAAGGTATTATTAGATAATTTTTAAAATTTAGGAATCTAGTGAATACAAAATTGAAAGTTTAGAGATCTATGAGATATTTTTAAAGTTCAAAAACTATATAAATGAAAGGACAAAGACTATAAATAAAAGTTAAAAAGTTCAGTAGTTTGGTGACTAAATTGTAATTTAACCATTATAAAACATTTTTGATCTCACATTCCATTTGAAGTTTTGACACAATTTCTGCTAGAAAGTTTGAAGTGTCTATTACATGTGTAAGTTGTAATTGCTAAGTGCAAAATATTTCCACCTTTTCTTATTTATTTATTTATTTATTTATTGTTTTGTATTGTCTTATTTATGATCCTTCAATTGAAAATTTGTTGAGAAATTGTATACAATGGCCAAGAGAAGACTCTCTTTTGGATAAATGACGAATTTTTAAATTTTTTGAGTTATGCTCATTACAGTGGAGGGTCCATATACTTAATTTCTCTATTTTACTCCTCAATTCCAAGGTGGCTTCAAATAATAAAATAAGGAGGGGAGGGTAAATATTTTCTCACAAATTTAGGTAATTTTTTAGTAGTTTTTAAATTTGTTAACTAGATTTTGTACGGATTTGGTTACTTATTTGGTTTAAACCCAAATAAAAAATTTTGCATTGTTTTTTTCTTCTAAAAAAAGCTTCTACCTTTATCCAGGTGACATTGACGTATTATATTTTCCAAATTATGTGTATCATTTTCGCTTTTTTAAAAAAATAATGATCGATTCTATCATAATTTTTTAAGATTGGTTCTACGACCGTTTATGGAAGTAACATTGCTTAATCATTTAGTCATTGGATTGATATTCTCAAAATGTATTCAAACTTAAGGTATGTATTGTATTTTTTATTAGGGTTTATAGATTGGTTCGAGGTATTTTTGCATACTAATTTGAGGGGTTTCTAAATCGATGATGATTGAAATGAAAGATAAATTGGAAATTTGAAAATAATTGGCATTCCTATGGAAGTGTTGTAGTAGTGTAGGCAACATGAGAGGTTGTGAAGGAGAAGAGGTGTATTTGGTGGTGGTGACTCTACCGAGCAGAGTAGGCACCATCGAAGTCGAGAAGAGAACAAGTTGTTTAGATTTTGACCTAGACTTTAGGTTTTTAGTATAAAGTATGTGGGAGATTCAGTTGATAGTTTTTTACTACATAATATGTGGGGTTTAAGTTATATTTAGTATAAGGGGTGTAACAAAATATGAAAAGATTCTAGATATTACAAGATATTTGCATGTTACATACCAACTAAATTTTAAATGTTTATGAGTTTATGAGTAGAAGGTATTTGTGGGGCTCAACAGACTTTATTTGATAATTATTTTGAATACCATGTATTTACTTATTTCATATCTAAATTTTGAGTTATTAATTATAATTTTTCTAGTTTCCAACCATAATTTTTAATTATGCTTTTGTTTTCCAGATTTTTGTAGCTCTAAGTTATTTCAGTTTGTATGGTATTATTTTCTATAACTAAAGTTAGTTTTGATATGTTATTTGATTTAAATAACTTTTTTTTCTTTTGCTTCATAATAAATGTATATTCAAATTTCAAATTTATGAAATTTTGGATGATTGAGTTTATTAGATATTGTTTTAGGTCGTTAGATTTTTCTTTTAAATACACCATAATCTTAGTAATTTGGTAGTAGGAGTACTTTTTTCTATTATTAAATTTTAAGTAGTATTAGAATTAGCGGTTTGGCCATTTTCACCAATAAAAATTTGTTTGGCCATTTTTTTAAAAAGTCATTTTGTTTTGGTTATTTGTCCAGTCACTCAAAGTTTGTTGGGAGAAAATATGGCCGTAGAGTTCATGTGTTATATCATGGAGCCAATGTTATTTCTTGGTTTAATTTTTGTATTTTGTGTTTTAACTTTTTTTTCTATTTGTTTTTGTTTTAGTTGCTAGAATTTCAAAGGGGGTCTTGTAGTTCCCATTGTTAAATATTTACTAATCATTTAATGTGAAAATATATTTTTATTTGGAAATCAAACACCTAACCTTTTAAATATAAACTTGAATGTTAAAATATATTGATGAAATTATTCTTACGTGAGTTTCAAAAGACTTACTTATTCAATCATCGAAATTGTTTATCATTTAATTAGACTTGATTTTTGTGTGCTTGATTTTGTTTTTGGGTTCGAATTATTAGTTTATGAGAGAGTTTTAATTTATTATTTGTTGAAGTTATTTAGTTATTTGGTGAATTTAGCGAAAATTAGACGTAAGGTAAAAATTGCAATACATATTTAAGTTTGGGATTCCATTCATTAGACTTAGAAATCAGGGTTGAAAATGGATATAATTTGTCAAGTTCATTAGTAAGAGTTAGATCTTTTTCTCTAATTTTTTTTTAAACAAATCTTTCTTACGCTTTAAACATTGATTTAACATATAATCTTCGTTAATATCGTGACATAATGTTGATGTTACATGTTAAATAAACTACTAACAAATAATTTGATGTGATATGAAAAACTGAATAATACAAAGATAGAATCAATTGGTAAAAGAGCAATACTTAGGTGCAACATACACCTAAAAAAGATAATAATTGAGTTCGAACCAGACTCGATAAAAATAAGAGTGGATGAGACAAAAGGTAAAACAAAAGTTAATAGAGTTGACACCAAAATTTTTATTGAAAAATACTATTTAATTTCTATAGTTTAAAAGATATTTAATAATGTCTCCAAACTTTTGGTTTTAATTAATATTTGTCAGCATTTAATTTATATGTAAGTGTAAATTATTTTTGTGGTCTTCGAGTAATAATTTAATTTTATCATTTGGTTTTAAAATCATATAATCAAGTCCATAGATTATGAAAATAATTCAGTTTAGTCTCTTGCTCAACACCTCCATCTAATTAACGACGAAGATGCTGACATAATTGATAATACACCAAATATGTTATTTCTAAACTTTGGTTTTTGGATAATAATGAGTGCTTTCACTAGTTTATTTCTATAGTATTTCATGATTTAAGTAATTAGTATTATGGATATTAGAACAAAATTAGATATCCATTATATAAGTGTGCTTAGTGGCTAAAGGTCATGTATCTACTCATAACACATTCTTAGTAGCCATGAAATGTCACTACTACCTGCCAAATTGTCTATAAATAGAGGTTTTTGGTGGACATTGTAATACACACATTTGAGAGAAAAAAGACAAAAAATTGGTGTTAGAAATTTTAAAGTTTATTTTATTCAATTTGTTATTTTACTTACTTTTATATTATTTTAATATTTTAATATTTTAATATTATAATTTTTCGGATTTCTTGCTCCCGTTTTTTTTGTTATTTTGCTCCTCAATTTTACAACACGTTGTCAGCACAAGCTCTTGCCATTTTCCCGTTGAAGGTAGGTTCTGAAGGTATGCTATTTTCTCTTTATTATAATTAGTAAATTAAATGTTGTTTTGCATGCTTAGTATATATTAAATTGCTAATATAAATATAATTCTTTGTGATAGTGTTATCATGGCAAATCTTACAAAAATAGAATTTGCAGCCCTTAATATCAATAGAAATAATTATTTGTCATGGGTGCTTGATGTTGAAATACATCTACATGCCATTGTTGTTGATTTTAATATTGGATATCTATTCGATTTATATGGAGTTTCTTAGCTTGTCGCACAAAAATAGATATGATAATTTCTGTACAAAGATGCGTCGAGAATTACTCAAGTATGATCATGATTAAGCAAGTTTTCCTATAAAAAGCCCAAGTATAAGCTCTTATAGGTTTTCCTGGTGAGTCCAGAGTCGAACGCAGGGATTTGTAATAACTAGGCCTTGAGAATAAGTGCATGACTATGCGGTGAACTATACAAGTAATATATGCATGAGTTATGTGTGTCTAAAACTATACATAAAGAATGAATAAAATTTCCTACAACTAACAATGAGGTGGATGCGGCAATGGTTAGTCAAATATTGTTTAGTGTTAGATAGCATGCGTTGAAAATGAATGGAACCATGCGATAACGTAGAGTTGACACAGGAGTTAGACGAGAAACTTAAACCTATTTAAGTATAGGTACATACCTACAAACTTAGTTTGTGAATCCATCTCTCGATGTTTCGATGCCACATTAATCTTATCTCTAAGATGCATGGTAAGTTTGCGTTGGCAAAAGATGAACTACATCTTTGTACCTCATCTAGTCTTGATAAATGCTAAAGATTAATTATCTACTCTCTCAAGCTAGACAGTCGTGCTTACTGCATTTGTTTGTCAGACAATGCTATGCAAGCTAATGATATGCATTCATCAGGATGTAACACACTTCATATTGTTTAAGAAAAACTAACTCCAACATCTAACTCATTTAGCATTCAAACATCATGGTGTAAGATATTCAATATGGAAATAAATGGAAGATAATCGTCAATCAAACTCATATTTAAAATAATCATTCTCTCGAATGTCATTAACAAAACATAAGTAAGAAGGATGAAAATGGAGATAAAACAGAAATGGAAGACGTCAAGCCGCCACTGGCAACATCTTGCTTCATGGAGGCTTGAGATGGTTGCTATCTGATACATAAAATCCATAGCGTGAAGGTTCTCACCCATTGGGAGATGATTCTAAAGAGTTCTCAGAATTCTTCTCTCAGAAGAGCTCGAAATGGAGGCTGGTTATGGTGGAGGAGGTGTGCAGAGCCTTCACGCCTGTCACGCGTTTCTCTCTTAATTTTCCTCTTTCCTTGAATGGAGAAGCTTTGGGCTATTTATAGGCGTCGAAAATGTGAACTTATGATGCCTGACACCTTTACATTAAATTTCATGCCCTGCTGTATTTGTTCTGCCATGACCTGATAACGTGTTATCCTTTTGTATATTGACATGACAACTTTTACCCAGGCGTCTGTATCTATTTTTTCTCAACGCATGGTCTCGAACGCATAGTTTCGACGCATGGGTTTCCATTTGTTCTCGCAGCAGCTTTGTCTCTCGTACTTGGGTTATTTAGGCTTCTTTTTCTCTTAATCCTGTTTTAAGAACAGAAAAGCTCATAATTTTTCAGGTATTTTGTTTTGTAAACAGTGCCAACGCATGGTGATACATTTTACATAATTCAACTTCCAAAATCATGCGTTTAGCTCTAAAGTTACTCTAATTAATTCAAATAGTGGCTATAATAACTTGTATTTCTACAAGTTATTAGCTATGAACTTGGGAGAAACAATTAAAAGAGGGAAATGCAACATCCATTCAGGAAAAAACAAAAATTATGATTTTCCTTCCCCATCATCTCCACGGGGGATTAAAGATGGAATATTTAACAATAAAAGGTCTCTATATCTTGTGGAAGAATTTAAAACAGAGATATGATCATCAGAAAACAGTCATTCTTCCTAAAGCTTGTTATGAATGGATGCATTTGAGGCTCTAAGATTTCAAATCAGTGACTCTAACTCCGCATTATTTAAAATCAGTTCAAAATTATTGTTATGCGGAGAGAAAATTATTGAGGCGGATATGTTGGAGAAGACATTTTCTACATTTCATGCCTCGAATATGCTCCTGCAGCAGCAATATCGAGAGAACAATATTCTAAATTAATTGCATGTCTTCTCGTGGCTGAGTGAAATAATGAGCTATTGATGAAGAACCATGAATCTCGATCAACTGGAACAACACCATTCCCTGAAGTGAATGTTGTAAATCTTAATAATCATGGTCGAGGATATAGTCGTGGTCGTGGTCATGGTCGTCACCGTAGCAGAGGAAGAAATAATTATTTTTTCCGTGGTGGTCATTCTAATCATCCAAATATTAAAAGAACCACCCGAAATGATGATCATAAAAGAAAAGCTCCACAAGATAAAAACTCAAAATATGATGAACATAAATGCTTCCGATGCAAGATGACTGGGCATTGATCTCGTGTTTGTCGTACATTAAAACATCTAGTTGATCTCTATCAAGCTTTCCTGAAGGAAAAAGGGGAAAATGTAGAAGTAAATTTTGCATACTAGGATAATGATATATTCCATCCAATATGACAATTTTGGATGTGGCGGACTTTTTTGAATCTCCTGAAGAGAAAATCAACACAAATGATGGCATAACAACTGCTTCTTTTGATTTTGAGAATATTTAGAATTGTTTTATCTATCTATCTTTCATGTTTTTTTAAGTTAACCCTTGTATTTCAAGTTTTGTTTTTCTTATTGTAATTATCCTATTTAAATGAAGAATCATGGACATTTTTCATATATTGAGTAACTAAAAAAATAAGGAATGAAGATCTATGTTTAGCAGATTGTACAACTACACCTACAATACTTACAAATAGAATTTTTTTTTCCAAATTAACAATGCTGGAAGCAAAAGTCAATACAATATCAGGTTCTGCAAATCTGATTGAAGGATTTGGAAAAGCAAATATTATTTTGCCTAAAGGAACAAAATTTACAATTAACAATGCATTGTTCTCTAGTCAATCAAAGAGAAATCTATTAAGTTTTAAAAATATACGCTGCAATGTTATCATATTGAGACTGATAGAAAAAATGAGATAGAATATATTTATATCATATCTCCTGTCTCACGTGAAAAACGTATATTGGAAAAGTTGTCTGCTTTATTTTCTAGATTATATTATACTCATATACGGGTCATTGAAACATATGCAACAATGAACTTGAAGTTCATGAATTTAAATATATTTACAAGTTGGCATGACCAATTGGATCATCTAGGATCTATAATGATAAAAAGAATCATTGAAAATTCAAATGGACACCCATTGAAGAACCAGAAGATTCTTCCATCTAGTGAATTATTATGTGATGCTTGCTCTCAAGGCAAATTAATAATTAGACCATTACCAGCTAAAGTGGGAATTGAATCACCTGCATTTTTGTATGAATTCATGATGATATATGTGGACCTATTAACCCACCAAGTAGACCATTTAAATACTTTATAGTATTAATAAACATATCCAGTAGATGGTCGCACGTGTACTTATTATCAAGTGGAAACCTTGCTTTTGCAAGATTACTTGCTCAAACAATTAAGTTCAGAGCACAATTTCCTGATTATATAATTAAGACCCTTCGTCCTAATAATGCTGGTGAATTTACATCCCAAACTTTCGATAATTATTGTGTGTCAATAGGGATAAATGTTGAACATCATGTAGCTCATGTTCATACACAAAATGGTTTAGTAGAATCATTTATAATACGTTTGCAATTAATTGCTAGACCATTACTTATGAGAGCTAAGCTTCCTACATCTGTATGGGGACATATTATTTTGCATGCTGCGTCACTTGCACGCATTAGGCCAGTAGCTTATTATAAATACTCACCATTACAATTAGCTTATGGCCAGGAGCCAAATATTTCCTTTATCAGCTACTAAATGAGAAACCCGAGGAGACTGTATAAACTTGTCTACAAGTCCATCTAAGAATTCTTGGATGTGCAGTATACGTTCCAATTGCTCCACCATAACATACTAAGATGGGTCCTCAAAGGAGGTTAGGAATATACGTTGGATATGATTCCCCATCAATTATTAAATAACTTGAACCCCAATAGGTGATGTATTTACTGCACGATTTGCTAATTGTCATTTTAATGAGACAAATTTTCCAACATTGAGGGGAGGAATTAAGAAGTTGGAAAAGGAAATTGCATGGAATGCATCATTATTGTCTCATTTAGATCCCCGTACAAATCAATGTGAACTTGAAGTTCAGAAAATAATTCATTTGCAAAATATAGCAAATCAATTACCAAATGCATTTATAGATGCAAAGAAATTAATTAAATCACATATACCCGTTGCAAACGTTCCGTCAAAAATTGATATCCTAACACAGCAAGTTGTGACTAATGAATTTGGAATACGCCAAAAGCGTGGTAGACCAGTGGGTCCCAAAGATAAAAATCCTCAAGAAAGAAAAATAAACGATAGTAAAAAAAAAACTTGGTTGAGGATGTAAATATCCATGAAGAAACTCTAGACATGACCGATAATCCAATTAGTGAAGAAAGTTAAATACCTAAAGAAAATAATGAGATGTCAATAAATTATGTCATGACAGGAAAACGATGGAACCAAACTCATGTAATTATTAATAACATTTTTGCATATAATGTTGCACTTGATATTATATCTGAAAATGAGGTTCCTGACTGTTGAAGAATGTCGACATAGAAAAGATTGGCTTTGGTGGAAAGAAGCAATCGAGACAGAATTAAATTCACTTTCAAAAAGTCAAGTTTTTGGACCAGTAGTCTGGACACCAAAAGATGTCAAACTTGTGGAATACAAATGGGTATTTGTGAGAAAAAGAAATGAAAATAATGAGATCACAAGATATAAAACAAGATTAGTTGCACAAGGTTTTTCACAAAGACCTGGTATTGATTATGAGGAGACATATTCTCCAGTGGTGGATGCAATTACACTAAGATATTTAATTGGTCTGACTGTGTATGAAAATTTGGACATGCATCTTATGGATGTTGTCACAGCATATTTATATGGATCTCTTGATAATGACATTTATATGAGAATCCCATAAGGATTTAAGATACCTGAAATACATAAATCAAGTTCTTGAGAACTATATTCAATAAAATTACATAGATCACTATATAGATTAAAACAATCAGGATGAATGTGGTATAATCGCCTGAGTGGATATTTGTTGAAAGATGGATATCAAAATAATCCCATATATCCATGTATTTTTATAAAAAAATCACAACCAGGATTTGCTATTATATTTGTATATGTTAATGACCTAAATATAATTGGAACTCCTGAAGTGCTTTCAAAGGCAATAGAATATCTTAAGAAAGAATTTGTGATGAAAGGTCTCGGAAAAACAAAATTTTGCTTTAGATTGCAAATTGAGTATTTAGCAGATGAGATATTTGTTCATTAGTCAACCTATACAGGAAAAATTTTAAAAAGATTCTATATGGACAAAGCACATCTATTAAACACTCCAATGGAAGTTCGTTCACTAGATGTGAAGAAAGATATATTTCGACTTCGAGATAATAATGAAGAACTTCTTGGTCCTGAAGTACCATATCTTAGTGCAATTGGTGCACTTATATATCTTGCTAATAATACAAGACCAGATGTTGCATTTTCAGTAAATTTATTAGCTAGATACAGTTCTTCTCCAACAAAAAGACATTGGTATGGAATTAAGCATATACTCCGTTATCTTGGAGGAAAGATCGATGTGGGTTTGTTTATTCAAATAAATCAAATTTTGACTTACTTGGTTATGCAAATTCTGGATATTTATCTGATCCACACAAAGCTAGGTTTCAAACAAGTTATCTGTTCACATGTAGAGAAACTGCTATATCCTAGAGATCAGTGAAACAAACCATAACAACAACTTCCTCAAATCATGCTGAAATTCTTGCAATCCATGAAGCTAGTAGAGAATGTGTATGGCTAAGATCAATGACTCAACACATTCGTGAAACATGTGGCTGTCTTCTAGTAAAAATCCTCCAACAACATTATATGAAGACAACACAACATGTATTCCCCAAATTAAAGGAGGATATATTAAAGTAGATCGAACAAAACATATTTCACCAAAGCTTTTCTACACTCATTATCTTGAAGAAAATGGTAACATCACTGTACAACAAATATGTTCAAAAGATAACCTTGCAGACTTATTTAGAAAATCATTATTAAAAGCAACCTTTGAAAAATTGGTGCAGAACATTGGAACGTGACGACTCAGAATCTCAAATGATGTTCCTAGGGGGAGTAAATGTAATGTATTCTTTTAAAAGTATTAGATTATATAAAATATGTACTCTTTTTCCTTCACTAGGACTTTTTTTCCCATTGGGTTTTTCTTAGTAAGGTTTTAACGAGGCATAATTTATATATATAGTGGGCATCTAAGGGGGAGTATTATAAATATTAGAACGAAATTAGATGTCCATTATATAAATGTGCTTAGTGGCTAAAGGCCATGTGTCTACTAATGACACATCCTTAGTGACCATGAAATGCCACTACTTATTTACTAAACTGCCTATAAATAGACTTTTGGTGGATATTGTAATACACATTGGAGAGAAAAGAAGAGAAAAAATTGGTGTTGAGAAATTTCATAAAATCTCAATTTCTTTATTTTAGTTTATTTTATTTAATTTGGTCATTTTAATCACTTTTATATTATTTTATTGTTTCAATATTATAAATCTCGATTCTGTGCTCCCGTTTTTCTGTCATTTTACTCCTCAATTTTACAACAATTGGAGCATTTATGACAATTCCGACGAAAAAAAAGTAATTGGAGAAACAAAGAGCACTTTTGAAGTTAGAGAGATGATTAAGTGAATGTTGTAGGAAGATTTTTTAAGAGGACAATGCCAAGTAGCGTTAGCAAAAAAAACTTGTGGGTATCTGTCCTAATTGGGGCAGGGAATCCCGATTTGACCGAAAATACTAAACGGGTCGTTAGTCGGGGACAAGGTAGGGACGAGGAGGGTATCCCCACTATGTCCACAACCTCGAACTCGTCTTGTTTAATTTTTAAATAATGTTTTAAAAAACATATAATAGATATGGTTGAATTATAAATATAGTATATTTTATGTATAAAAGAAAATACTAATTAAAAGAATGGTTAGTTAATGAAAATTCAATTTCCTTACCAAGTCCATTAGTTTTCCTTCATTTTTCTTTAGGAAAAAGCAATTGTTGTAACTGTAAGAATTTTTATTATTCGTGTTTTATTATATATTTATTTTTTAATTATATGTATTTGTGTATTAAAAATTTATTTGGAGCTATTGGTCTCAACCAGAGCTTGCTTATACTTTCTTTTATTAGGATTATTCATATCTCCTCATCTCTTGAAGTTCTAGTTGGACTTAAATCTCGACTTGGGCTTGCGTTGGCTTTGTTATGTTCAACTTCTTCTTGTTTTTATTGATGGATAGTCTTATGTTGCTTCCTCTAATTTTTCCTGTCTATGGTCAACATTCCCTTTGGTCTTTGGACGTAGTAATCAATTTCTCCACATCCTCAATTTAGGGGGTCTTTTCTTTTGCAGGATCACGTAACAATGGTTCGTCTTGAACCGTCGCCCAGGGTCCTGCTTGATTTGATTTTTGAGTTAAATTGTAGTTCATTCAGTTACTCGCTTCTCTAAAGCTTCTAGATTTTCCTTGGGTCATCCCTCCTATGGACGAGAATGAGGTGCTGTTTGGTTTCAAGTCCTTCATGGATGATGATTTTGGTTCGAGTCATCTCTGTATCAATTATTTTTTTCATCTTTCTTACTCATATCTCTACTTAATATGCTGCTTTATGGAAGAACACTTTCTTCCCTAAAGGTAGTGCGACCTATTGATGCCAAAATTCAAACTAGAAAAAGCGCACCTGTCCTACATGTGATACCAAGAGTGAATTTGTTTGAAGAATGGAGGAATGAAGCATGCAAAATAAAAAAAAAAAAAAAAAGAAAAAAAAAAAGAAAAAAAAAGTACACACTGGTGTAGTGTTTACTACACACTTTCATGCATAGTGTAGAAGCTCTAAGTTTGTTTGGGCTTTATTTTGAAGTAGGTGGTTTAGCACCCATGCTCTGACCAAGTTTTTTTTAATGTTGTGTTGAGTGTGTACCATGAAAGCATGCTATTAAGCATATTGGAATAACTTGCTATGCTTCATAATTGAATGGATTGTTGGGCGTGTTGAAACCTATGTTATGTTGTTATGAACATGACATGAGACTCTATGCCTATACTTTACATGCTCGATATGTTAGCTATGATGATTGTGATTTGAGGCCTAAAGGTTGTTTAGAGCATGTTAGATTAAGTGGTGACTGTTATCTCTTCTATCAGGTTGTGTACATCTTATGACTGTGTTCCCATGAGATCACCACTTATGTTTATGACAATGTTTGTGACCTTCCGAGATCCCTACCTATGTTTGTGTGCCTTCGAGTTCGCTACCTATGCTTATGCTTATATTATATACATATGTGCTTATGATAGGAGTTAGCAAGTTCATCTAGTTGGCCTCGGTAGTGGACCACTTACCGAGTATCCTTATACTCACATTTTCTTATGATATATTTTTCAAATAAAGACAAAGACAGACGGACGAATGACAAGAAGAATCCTTGACTACGCCTATAGGACCAGTCACAGTTTCTGCACACGTTCTTTTTCCATTTACATGTTTTAGGATTTCGAAGTCAAAAGTTTGAAGCCTTAAATTATTTTGTTTTCTTATTTTGAACTTATATTTTTAAGGGACCACGTGAAAACTACTTTATATACTTTGGGATAATTATTTGATTCGATTTACTTATTTTAAATAAATTATGTTCTTTTCACTATGAATCAAAAGTCGTGTTCCAAGTTTATGCATGCATGTAGTGACATATTCTAGTAGTAAATGTTAAAAAAGTCAAGTAATTAAATTCTAGTCTTTAAAGACTCTCATTTTGAATTTATTCCTTTAGTTCAAAATGACCCATAACATACCTATCATTTGCAAAAATAATCTACTTATTTCAAAATATTTATTAACTTTCATATATTTTTATTTTTTTTCCTTCAAAATTAAAGGGAGTTGGAGTAGAGACAACTTTTATGTTGATACATTTTAGTTTTTCTATTACCATATAAAATAAGAAGAAAAAAAGTGAGAATGAAAATTCAAATAATTAAGTAATTATTATTTATTAAAATTTGTTTTTTGGAATGAGAATTCAAACTTTAAACCTATAAAAGTGGACATTAATATCTAATTTTTTAGAAATACATTTTAAAATGGAATTGTCATAAGAAAAGTTCATAGATTTGTCATCCGCATTTGATAGGAATTATTCCTGAAATTGTTGGAGACGTGAACTACCAGTTGGATCAATGGCTTGTGGGTAAATGGCTATCTCCAAGGGACATTGCGATGAATGTCATCAGAAATGCCTCGAACATGGGAAATGGATTTCAAGTGGAAAGTATAGGTAGGAACCTATTCCTATTCAAATTCATCAACAAACTCGATAGTAGTTGGGTGCTAAAATCGGGTCCATGGTTCTTCCATAAATTTCTCCTCATACTGGAAGCCCCCTGTTCTTCCCAAGTTGTTCATAATTATAGCTGGGTCAAATTACTGATTTAGCTCTATAATTATCTCTGACCCCTTAAATACTACATATCCTCTTGTGATCCAACTATAAACAAAAATCTCTTGGGCTAGTGAGAGGGTGAGAACAATTACAAACAACTTATGAATGGTTGACTTACGTAAAATAGTTAAATCAATAGACATAGAAATATTCTACCGTTCATAAGAGTTCAATTGTGAGTCTTTATTAGTGGTATGCCCCATAATTAATTAAGATCCATTAATCTGCTAGCTCCCAACGGGTTAAACAAGGATATTAAGTGTTGAAAGATTTTTGAAGTGTTCAAAATTAGTTAACGGAATGAATTGTGTATAATACAATTAAATATATGGAATGTTTTCAAAAATTAAAAAAAAAACCATTGAAAATAATTACAAATATAGCAAAATTTTATTTTCTATCATTCATGCACATAAAGCAATTCCAATCATATTAGGCTTCTTAGTTTCAGCTAAACAACTCAAATCAATCAAAATAAACTCTCCCAAAAATTCCTAAACCAACCCAAAACATAGATTGAATTTTATTTAAAAAAATTTAGGACCTAAACCTCAATACGGAACTTCACCCTAAATAACCACACAATAATTTTTACCTACCAGACTTAATTTGAAAGCCAACTCAAACTGTCCCTACACCAACACGATAAATTAGAGGTTAGAACCAGCAACATCAATACTCAACCTAATGATACTTGAAAACCTCCGTATCCTAAATGCTTACCTCTATATCCCTAAATGCTTACCAAAAATCCGCCAAAATCATCCGCTAAACTTGTCGGGCAGCACGATTAGACTTCAAAATTGTTCCAATCTACATTCCAAAAATCAGAATGACAGCCCGCACTAGACACAATCTCAGTTTGGCAACCAAAACCACATAGAGAAAAGCTTACCAAATCACAATCTTACTTCAAATTAACTCAAAACCAGTGACTATAGGGCTGCCGGCGGCGACGAAGATTCGATGGAAGCATGCGGAGGCGAGTTGCTGGAGCTACGACGGGACGAACAAGGTGGCAACCTCCAGTCAACGACGATGGGTTCTCGGCGGTTAACGACTCGACGGTGTACGAGTTCGGTGGTGGTCTCATGGCACCGGTTGGAGAGATCAAGAGGGAAAGAGAGGGGCGCGGCGGCAGCGTTTTCACGAGGAAGAAGAAAAAATTTTGGTTTTTTTTTAATTGCATGCATTACGAGACTGCTTAATATAATATAATATATAATTACATTCCCTTCTCCTTTTATTTTCCAAATAAAATACTAATAAAACTCCCAACTCTCAAAATAATTTCCAAACCCACGTCTAACTTATACAATTTTTTAAAATTGAATTTCAAATTTTCAAATCTTCTTCCATCCAAATAAATTCTCACCAACCAAATAAATTCTAATTTTAAATCTTTGATGTCTAATTTAAATTGAATTATCTTAATACAATAATTCAATTTTAGCCATTAAAAAGAACAAATTAACATTCAAATAATTTAAGATGATTAAATAAAAAATTACCTGAAAATTCGATACAGTATACTCTTGCTTCACAAACTCTTGAAATACCAAAGAAGTTGTTCGGCCACCACAAAGCACAATCACACTAATTCAAAATAAAAACAATCACCCTAGCAAGACAGTCACTTAAAAAACCAACAAACCAATGCAAGTCAAACCCCAAACACTTTTAGACAAATATAGCCAATTCAAAACTCCAATAGAACTTCCCCTTAGCTATTATTTTTTAAGACAGAACAAATAGGCCAAAACCACACCAAGGCTAAATGATAGATAACTAGCCAAACAAACAGGATGAGGAATCAAAAGGAGATAATACTGATATATTACAAAATTACAGAGAATACAAAGAAAACTTTGAGAAGCCACCAAACAAACCATATTCATACATATATAAACCAAACCACCATCCAACAATAAAATCTTCCCCTTTCTCTATCTAAAAAAGGGCCAACAAAAAGATAAGTTATTCTGAGTAATAGAAGCACCCAACTCCTGAAAAGAACCAGCAATACTAGCAGTACATGCAGTCAACTCCACTTCAAATTTGCGTTCAATGGCCTAAGGCAGTGAGCCCGAATTTCATTGGTTGTTGCCAACATTTGCATTGTTCACAGGCTTACAAGAATGCTAATTTGACTCAATAGAAGCCATGATGCAATAAACAGAATAGATTTCGTAGCACGTCTTCTCTAAGATTGTTGGAAAATTGATATTAAAGTAGAGAAAGCAAATTATGTGGAATACTAAAACCAAACAAATCAAACAACCAAAAGTTCAATCAGTATAAGTTTGAGAAAGTCTGTGATTTGCGTGGAGGTGTGATGTTGAACACTGTCCTTAGAGAAGACATTCCTGCCAGCCACTCCACTCCCAAGATACAACTCCTCCTTACAAGAGAGCTTGTATGCAGCTAAGCTATCTCACGAATTTCTCGCGAAAGGCCCTTTTGGAATTGAATTTTTTAGAACCAAAGCTTCTGTGTGAATTAAGGTTTGCGTAAAAGTTGTATTTCCATCTAACGGAAGAAGATGATTAAAAAAGGGTAGCAAAGCCTGTTAAGATAGCTCATTAGTTTTTTTGTAATTGTTTGTAAAAAGCCCAAGGCCCAAGGCCCATTGTTTGTAAGGGCTTTTGGACTTCTCTTCTAGAAACTATATTTAGGGTTATGAGAGGTAATATTCTGATGTGGGTGAGTTTAGATTGGCTATTTTTTTTTTGCAAGAATTTTTCATTCCAAATTTGTTATATATATTGATCTACTCTTCTCAAATATAATAATAAATCAGGGTTTTCTCTTGCAATTACTCTCCCACTTATTCTCCATGAATGCTCCTTTTATTTTATGATGGTATCAGAGCCCTATGTCAAACGACAAAGGGATCCTTTCTTTTTATTCCCGCCGAAATTAGGGTTTACGATTCATCTTCCCTCTTTTGAAGAAAACTCATGGCTGACGGATCAGATGAAGCAGCAGCCTCTTCTTTTTCATCCCAAATCTTCAATCCGAGTAACAAGATCTCTATTATAAAACTGAATGACGAAAATTTCTGCTATGGCGTTTTCGGATTGCAGCCGCTCTCGAAGGATATGATCTGGAAAGGTTCCTTGAAGATGATCCTCCACCAAAATTTTTGGTACCTACGGTCTCAACTTCTTCAGCTACAGCTTCTTTCTCAATAACTCAGACAATCAACCCAGACTATAAGATATGGAAGAAGCAAGACCAGTTGATTTCTTCATGGATCCTTGGTTCGATGTCGAAGGAGATACTAAATCAAATGATAAACTGTAAGTCAACTAAAGAAATCCAGAACACTCTTCTTGACATCTACTCTGCTCGAAATTTAGCTCCGACTATGCAACTTAAAAGAAAACTGCAAAATATTAAAAAGGGATCCATGCCATTAAAAGAGTACTTTCTAAAAATACAACAATGTGTTGATGCTTTGACGTTTGTTGGTAAACTAGTTGATAGAGATGACCATATCCTATATATTTTGTATGGATTAGGATATGAGTATGAATCAATGGTATTTGTGATTACTGCAAGAATTGATTCTCCCTCTTAAATTTTGTGATGCATGTACTATGGGTAAACATCATTATCTTCCATTCCCTCACTCTCATATTGTTTATCATTCTCCTTTTCAACTTATAGAGTGTGATTTGTGGGGTACAACTCATACAATTTCAAGTAATGGGTTTTGTTATTACATTAGTTTCTTGGATGTTTACAATATGTACACTTGGATTTATTTTTTGAGATCTAAGTTTGATGTATTTTGTGCTTTTCAGAAATTTAAGACCCTTGTTGAGAAAAATTTACAGTCCAAAATCATTAGGTTACAAACAGATGGAAGTTGTGAGTTTAAACCATTTATTCCTTTTCTTGAACAAAATGGGATAGAACATAGGATAACTTGCCCTTACACTTCACAACAAAATGAAATTGTTGAATGAAAACATAGACATATTATGGACATAGGGTTAAGTCTTTTAGCCCAAACCTCTTTACCTCTAAGATTTTGGGATCATGTTTTTTCTACTGCTGTTTACTTGATCAATAGGTGGTTACGTACTCATGTCATTCAAGATAAATGTCCCTTAGAGGAGCTATATGGTCTCAAGCCTAGTTATCCTTCCTTCATGGTTTTTTGGGTGTAAATGTTTTCCTAATCCTCGGCCATACAATACCCATAAACTTTCTTTTCAATCAAGTCCTTGCACTTTCATCGGCTACAGTAACTCTCACAAAGGATATAAACGCCTTGCTCCTGATGGTCGCATTTTTATCTCTAGACATATTTCCATTTGTTATACCACGACATAAATGCTCCAATACTTCAAACACTACTTTAGTTGAGTCTATTTCTTCTTTCATCCCATGTGAGTTTTCATATTGATGTGGGTGAGTTTAGATTGACTATTTTTTACAAGAGTTTTTCATCTCAAATTTGTTATATATATTGATGTACTCTTCTCAAATATAATAACAAATCAGGATTTTCTCTTGCAATTACTCTCTCACTTATTCTCCATGAATTCTCCTTTTATTTTATGAAAGCCTAACCACAGAACATGTAACTTAGAAATTTGATAACAGTTTAAAATAAAATAAAAGGAAAATATTTCAATTATCCAACACCCTTTTTCTTTTGTGTGAGTTCTCATATATCTTTTACCATTTATTTTAATTTCTTTACGGAGTCTCTTATTTTATTTTATTTTTCCTTTTTTGCCCATTTAATAAAGAATTAGAAAAATGAAATTTTATATCATACACATTCTTTAATAAATGTACAATGCAGATTCCTTTATAGAATAATTACATTTCTTGTTTTTCTTTCTCTTGCATCCCGTCAGATATATTTTATCTTTCAAAAAATGTTCTTAATATATGATATTTTATTTGAGAACATTTAAAATTACAAAGAACATATCTCACTCTATTTTATCTCTTTTTATTTACAATTTAAAATCAATAAAAATTATATTAATTCAACTATTAATATTTCATTCCAGTAAATTAGGTTTAAAGCATTTTCATCTACACACATCTCATATTTAGCATAAATTAACCAAATAAAACACACATATATAGTTTTATCTATTATTTCTTTCATTATTTTTAAATTTCATGGCATATATTGACTATTAAAATTTAATTAAAGATAAATTTATTAAAAAAAATTATGCTCTAAAGATATTTAACCACGTACCATGTATGTGTCCTTAACTAGTATAGTATAGTAAAAAGAGCCTTTGTGCTCTCTTTTAGCATGGGATAAGTTTGGTTGCAATTCTATTTAGTTAAAATTGCAGGCCTAAAATCAATCATTAATTTTATCAAAATGTTTTGTAGAGGGATTAGAATCTTAAATCAGTAATATAATCGCTTTCTAAAGCATGCTACGTATGAATTTTAGTGCTATAATATTCTTAAGCGCTTATGTAACCTAATTAATTTGGTTTGATAATTATATGTCATTTATAAATGTGTTTCTTTTGCATTTGGTTTTTATTTTGTTTTTCCCCCAAATTTTTTAATGAAGTTTTAATACATACTGGAATTTGATTTAAAAATCAATCATACTTCTTGTAGCACTAAAAATGTATTATTCTAATTTTATGGCATGCACAATAATATATTCATTTTAAAGTTGTAGTATAACATAGTTTATTACCGTTATTTTACTATTTTTAATATGCTTTCTATAATTAGGAGCTATTTATAGAATCTAAATTGGTTTTTATAGTATGTTTTACAGTCTGTCAATTTGGAATTGTTACAAATGAAATTATAAATAACTACAACATGGATTTTAGAAAACTCATCCCTCTCAATTAATAATCTCACACAGGCATACACATTCAAACTTAATAGACATGGGATCTCAGAAGCTTTTTGTCGTCTCCATTGCTGTCATGGCCATACTTACTTGTTTTGTTTCATCAGGTATTATTATTCTAACTCTCAACTATTATAATTTCATAAAAATGTTTTTCTTTTGAAGTTAAAACACGATTTGTTAATATGTTAATTCTTGGTCACATGGCAGTGAAGGGAGATGGTTTGTGGAATTGTGTAATACCATCATCTACCACTAATGGAGATATTTCATGTAATACTGCATGCATCCAACAAGACCAAGGCGCTGGATTTTGTGTTCCCAAGTTACCTAACATTTCTAATCAAAAGGTTTGTTGTTGCAATAACGAATGAGTTCAAAAAGATATTTTGTATAACTTTTCCTTTCAACTTTGAAATTAATTTATGTTAATAGAAAAAATAACTTTATTTAATTATCTTCCTACAAGAACCATTTGTTTCCATTCAAATTAAGGTAAGTTTATAAACACTACTTCCTCTCACAAGTTTCTATCTTTTATTATTTACTTCCTACTAATGTTATAGATAAAACCAACTCTCGAGTGGTGAAAATTAAAAAAAAAAAAAATAGTTTTAGAATTTGACTAAGAATTCAAGTTCCATTTAACAAATGTAAAAACCATTATTAAAAAATTGGGAGGATATACAAGCTTAAATTTTAAAAAAAAAAAAAATACAAAAAACAACAAACAAAAACAAAAGATGAATTTGTTAGCAAAAGGGGCCTAAAAAAGTAGTTTTAAAAACGTTTTTTGCCTTAAAACTTTTTCTAAAATTCAAATGTTGCCTTATAAAAGATCAAAGTCTTATTTGTAAAGCAAGTGTGAGAAAACAAGTACAATTTTATGAAAAACCGAAAACCAAGTGATTATCAAATGGTTTCTAAACCTTGAGGAACCTATGTAACATTTTTCAAAACTCACAGACCTTGTTAGACAAATTTTGTTTGAGTTAGAAACATCGACTTTTCAACTTAGTGCCTAAAGGTTTGTGAATTTTTTTTTTAACAAGTTTAGACAATGTATGCAATCTTCCACAACGTCTTCTTCCACGACCTTTGAAGGCCTTGTCGTTCTTCCTTTTTCCATGGCTTTTTTCTTCTCTATCACTGCAATAATTGTTCTAATGGGTCTGTCATCGAAGTTAGATGATGCGTGTTGGGACTCCTCAAGACTGCTCGCCGTAGGGACTGACCCATGCAACATTTTTTTCTTCCTTTGAGGTTGGTCGACCAACCCGTCCAACTAATCCTCATCTGCTATCGTATCTAGAATGTCTCGTAAGACATTTGATTCATCTCTTCTCGCCGCCTCGCTCACTCCAATCAAATCACTAGAACTCGACGGCTAGGGGCTAGACACAGACTCCAACTCAGGGCTATTGGGGCACACAACGACAAGAGGTTGTGGGAGATTAGTAGGTACGGACGGCCTCAGGGCAAGTGAAGAGCCGGTTTGGGAAGATGGAACTGTAGGGATGGTAGGGGTGATTCTTGGGATCATAGGTGGTCAGTTAGGTTGGGCAGAAAAGGAACAGACGCCTCTATTGGTAGGTTAGGGCAGTTTGTGATTACACGGCTAGGTGAAAGAAGAAGGGGCGGCAATGCCGATTGTTTGGGAGAGAACTGACTTGCCTTTTTCCGAAGAAGCAAGGGAGGTTTATTGCGAAGCCATTGGTAGGGTGAACAGGATTTAGAAGGTCGGAAAGGGAGAAAATAGAGCTTGAAAAAATTGCAGAAAGGACTGCCAGAAATCGCAGGGAGTTTGGAAATTTTAGAGAGTTGTGAAAGCGTGAAATCGAAAATGAGGAAGAAAGGGGGGCTTAAATATGATTTTGGGCGCGTGGGAAGGGCGCCGATGCATGCCTAAGCGTCCCTTCAGATCCCACGATCTGATTGCGACCCTTAGAATTCCCCCCCAGGCGTCGAAATATTATAAACGCAGAGAATCTAATTTCAACGCCTTGATTGTTAAATGAATAATACATGAAGATAGATAAAGAATCCATTTGTTTCCCAAAAATAAAATCAAGCCGTCATTCCAAACAAAACTTCAAATACTAAAAAAAAAAAAAAAAAA
>QLSR01000069.1:1184146-1237101 GCA_031780015.1 Citrullus colocynthis | reverse complement strand
AAAAAAAAAAAAAAAAAAAAAAAAAAAAAGTTAGAGACCATATATGGTCTATGTATTTTAGAAGCCTTAATACTGACGGTGTGATCCAAATTCCGTTTAGAAAAGTTTAGAAATTGGGCTCTATCCTTGTCTAGGTGCAAATTATGTTTGAGAGAGGTGGAAGCCTTGGACCACTTGTTTCTCCATTGCTCTTTTGCTTATAAGGCCAGGAACTTTATTTTCTAGAAGCAGGGTTGAGGTCGGGACTCCCGGGAGAATTGACAATTGGCTCCTTGAAGGTCTTAATGATTGGAATTTGATGGGCAAAGCTATAATTTTGGGTTGCTGTGCCACTAGAGTGCTGGTGTGACATTTATGGACCAAACAAAACACTAATTCTTTTCAAGATAAGTCTCTTCAATTAGATTCCTTTTGTAATCTTGTAAAAAATATGGCTTCTTGGTGGACCACTTTACATTCAAAATTCTTTTGTAACTATAGCATCTTGTTGATTATCAATGACTAGAAAGCTCTGGTAAACCATCATGGGTTGGCCTAGTGGTAAAAAAGGAGACATAGACTCAATAATTGGCTAAAGGGTTGTGGATTCAATCCATGGTGGCCACCTACCTAGAATTTAATATCCTACAAGTTTCCTTGACACCTAAATGTTGTAGGATCAGGCAAGTTGTCCTATGAGATTAGTCGAGGTATGTGTAAGCTAGCCCAGACACTCACGAATATCAAAAAAGAAAAAAAAAAATTAATTTCCGTCACAGTAATTATAAAAAGACCCATTTGGAAGCAAAAGATAATTAACGACCATGAGAAGACATACTAGTAAAAGCAGATTCACACTGATTAATTGGAGCATACAATCATGTACTTAGGCAAAGTTGAGACTGCTTGTCTACTTTATACAGAAACATACAAGGAAAATATACCATAATAGATAGCTCGTTCTGCATAAATTGTTAGAATAAATCTATAAACATAACCTCAAATCGCACAATAAAACCCTTACTTTGCAGCTCTCACTTGAACTTTGAGGAAGTTTGGATCTAATTCAGTAGCCAACCCACAATCTTTCAAAGCGTCCCTAATCTTTCCAAGTGACATTCGTGTGGCTGCACGATTGCTGTAGCAGAGCATGAGAGAGTTCAGGCAAGATGCCAATCCTTCATTATGTGAGACAGAATCTATCCCCTGTGTATAAAGATCCTCAGCCTTCGAAAGTTCCCCATTTTTGTATGCCTGGTTTCCTCTATTACAATGTTATAAGAAAATTTGTTAACATCAACCATATAAAATGGAGCTAAGGATGTGATTAAGATCAGTGAGAAGAAAACCGTGATAAAACTGGTCTGGCTGGAAAGTACCTAAGTCGCCACTTCTCACATGTCTCTTGAATTGAAGTCGAGAAAGGATGCCCTTGCTTAAGCTTTCCTTCTGCTTCCAATTTACCTGAAGCCAGAATGGATGAAAACTCAAAAGATGGTCCGAACTTAATATCTGGACTTGGGGAGATGACGAAAGTAGTGTGATTAGATTTCTTCTTGTTTTTCTTTCTGTGCTGACTCTTTGTTCCTGAAACACTAGCTTGGATGGAAGAAGATGCAGAAAATGTAAAACTTTTGCCTTCTGAATCTGCCTTCTTCCTGCAATTGTTTTCTAGTGTATCTGAACTCAAGTTGACACCAGCTGTAGGTTCTGTAGAAACCCCACCAGCAAAACCACTGCTGCAGCATTGCTCGGTTTTGAGACTGGAGCAGACTCTTTCATTTATTGAATCAAAACCTTCAAAACTGTGAACAGAAATCCCATCTCTGTGATGCCCAAAACTTACCTCGCTAGGCTCACTATATTTCCAGATACCATCATGTGCATCTGTAACTTTTCTTCCAGTTAGAAGAACATCATTTTCGTTGGTACAGACTGTAGAATTGACTGTCCAAGGTGCAGAACTATTGACCAGGGGGGAGGATTCACCGGGCATATCTCTTGGTTGTTCATCAACGGATATAGTTTCCTGATAGGGGGAGAAATCCATAGGAGTGCAAGATCCAGGAGAGTCCAAATTAATTTCGGAACTGCCATCCTTTGACACTTTATCTTGCCATTTAGTTTGCCTCAGATTTCCCCTTACTTTCTTTTTCTTAGTTTTGTTCATTTTATTCTTAATACTAGATACTGAATTTCGATTGAGATCTGAGAACAGATTTTCTTTGAAAGACGAAGGGTCCCACTGTGGAATTTTAAATTCACCGGAAGTATTTAAATTATTTGAGGCATCAAAAGGACCATGTTCATCATTTTTTCCAACTTCATCCAAATGAACTTGTGGATTATCATTTGATTGACATTGAAAGTCAGCTGATGAGAATGATGACGATGTTGAGGCTTTTTGTACATGCAAAGTATCATTTACACAGGGTCGAGAAGACTGACACCCATCACAACTTGCAAAGCATCTTGACAGAAAATTAAATGGCTGAGCGCTAGAACAACCCTCAAAAGCAGAAGAAAATTCACAACTACTTTGAAGTTCAGTTTTGCTCTTGCCACTACTTTCAGGACTATCCTCAAAGGTCCTACCAGTAAAGCCCGCCGGAACTTCAGAAGAGAGGGAGATATTATTTCCAAGACATCCATTAGAAGAAACAGATGGCTTGTCACAACGGTTAGAGCTGGAAGAGGTCTCAGCAAAGTTAGCATTTGAACACTCAGGTTTTTCAGCATTAATATTCCCAGAATCATTGATGTTTAGATTATTCATCTCATCCGGGAGTGTAAACGATGTCTTATGCCTCCCTTTCATACGCCTCCCTTTCTTTACTTCATTTAAGCTGGAACTTCCGAATACAAATACATCTCTACCCTCTTCAGAACTAAAGTTAACATTGTTAGCTTCTGCCTTCTGAAACTCTGCTATGTTTTCTGTTTTCTTGACTCCAAAATCAGAAACAGAACTTCCTACATTAGTTGTTGCATCAAACCAGTTGTCACCAAAAACAAACTTTGAATCAAAAGATTTCTTTAAATAATCATAATTTCCAGTTTTACGATTGCTACAACTATCAGCACCCGCCTTTCCCACAGACTTATCAAGTTCTCCCTCTTCTTCATTTACCGTGGATGCCAGATCAATCGTTTCAGAAAATGATACAGACTCCGCATTGTGATTCATGGCATCAGTTGTTACAAAATCCATTTTCATTTCACCACCACCGGAGTCGAGCTTCTCAGCTTTCATAGAATTCTCCCATTTCCACTCTCCTTTCATCTTCCCCCCATCATCCGCTACAAGGTTTTCACAATTTAAACTAGACTGTTCACATTTATTATCTGAAGTTCCTGAACTCGAAGTCCACTTGCTCAGTTTTGCACCAAATACGAACACTTCATTCTCGACCTTCCCAGAATCAAGATTCTTATGCACGTCGTCACTGGACACTCTATTCCCAGAATTCGAATTGTCATCCCGATTTGCCCCAAACACAAAACCGCTATCAAACTTCAAAGAATCGCCTAAAAACAAAAACTCATCATTCGAACTAACCTCGGAAGAACCAACTTTCGACCTCGCATGCTGCGACGCGACTCGTTTCCTGACCTTCGTAAACCTCGGCCGTGATCGAGCCGCTCGTTGAGAATTGGAAGTGGACTTCAAATCAAGTCCATTCGGATCACTAGCGCTGAAGGAGCTCACTCTCTGCTGTGAATCACTGGGACAAAAAGCAGGGAAACTAAACGATGTATCGAGTTGATGGGGTTTAAGCTCAGTGTTTAAGAGCGTGGCTGACGAGCATTCGGGTGGTGGGGATATCGCCGGAGAACGTAATTCCACCGCCGGCGGCGACATTAAAAGAACGAAGGTTTTAGATCAAAATTAGGGTTTAAAGGTTGTGGGTATTTGAAAATGAATATTGTTAAGATTGGGATCGCGTGGTTTAGGGTTTACTTGCGAAGAACAAGGAATGGATGCAGAGAGAGAGAGAGAGAAGAGAAGAACTTGAAAATCTGAAAGCTTACAAGTTTGATTTCTTGATTTCTTCCATACAGTAAGAGAAGAAACGTGAAATTCGGACACGTGAAATGAAGAAAAGAAAGTAAAGAAAAGTTCAAAGTTTTGGAGAAGCTATTGCTTAAACGGCTACTTTTCTTTTCAAAGATACTTTTGGTTGATAAGCTTGGTTTAGTATTGATATTAATAAGTATAAGAGGTGTTAAAGCTTTCTATCATTTTCGTCGAGCTATTTTTTTCGTACGACCTTTCTTACAATATTTTTATCGTAGTAAAGATGGCTTGGTGTGATTCCTCTAGGATACTAAAATACCAAACCATTAACAAAGAGAAAAATATATTGGCTAGTGATTCTGAGGCTCCCAATTCTTGTATGGACGGGACACCAAAGGCATATGCTCTTCCACCTTCCATCATGTTGGTAGATAGAGAAGAAGGACATAGCCTTTTCTTAGTTTTTTCAGTGGTAATTTGAACATCTAACATTTTGAAAGTCAATTAATGTCTTGATTAATTGAGTTATTCATTTGATTAAACGAAGTGAATTGGAATATTAACTCAATTTGATGTGTAGATATGTCAATCCCTAATTTAAATTGTGGATTGATTTAGCTATTTTTGAAATTGATTTTGAATATCTAAAAGTATTTTTAGAGAATTTCAACCATTTATGTTTGGTATTTGATGTGGACAAGACTAAATGGTCCAAGTGTAAGTATACATTGTATCTCAAATAGTGTAAAACAAAAATATTTATTCTTAAAAAAAACAAAACAAAAATATTTCAAGTATTGATGTTGAAGGAGAAATTTTGGACCAATCACAAATTGACACGTCATTTCTCAAATTAATGACAAAATTACAAATAATTGAATTTGGGACCAATCAAAAGTTGACATGTGCCCCAAACTGAAATTGAAGACAAAAATTGGCAAATCTCGATTACGCAACGTGTTTTCGTCTTGACATTTGATTAAATAGAATAATTTGGTCCAATTTGGTATTATTATTTGGGCTAAAATCTGATTGAGTCCTAGGCTTAATTTGACCCAAAGGCCAATGAAGGCCCTAATCTAATTTGTTGGACCCAAGGGCCAGGTCCATGGACCAACCATGCTCAAGTCCACAAAGTCCACCTGAGAACTCTATAAATAGAAGATTTTTCTTCATTTGTGGGGTTCAAAAAAAAATTCTACATTTCAAAGCCTAGAGAGAATTCTCCCTACAGTCAGAAGACTCCTAACTCTGGAAGATGAACCAGTCTAGACTTGAAGACTAAAGTTCTTTGGAACACATACATTCTTCCAAGACTCCAACTTCAAGAACATTTATGAGCTCCACTTCCATACATTAAGTGTACACATTCAACTACTTTCATACATGAAGTGTACGCATTCAACTAAGAGAGAATTACAGGATCTAGTACTAGAGATCAAACCACATTCGCATCAAATCTACATCAATTTAAGTTCAACTCCACGAAACAAGTTTCTCAAGAACCTCGTGCAAACAAATTGGCACGCCCAATGGGACGTCTCTACCTCTCTTCTCTCTCTCAACAACCAAATCAAGCAATGGCCTCTAAGAAAGCTACGTCCAAAACTCCTACTGCAAGCAACACCTACATGGACCTATCACCCGCAGTCGTTCAAAGGGGGTCATGCAAGAGAAGGAACAAGGTTTCGTTGTCGCAAAGAACATCTGGAAGTGATTGAAAAAATCTATAACGACCCGAAATTTCAGGTAAATCACTCTTTTTCCCTCTTTAAGTTGGAAAAAAGAAGTATATATATAATAATAATAATAATAATAATATTAATAATAATAATATAAAGGTGCAGGCGGAGGGAGCGTTAAGGGAGATTGAGGATTCTTGGTCATTAGAAGAAATCGGGGATCAGTTTAGGGAAAGATCTCCGGATGGGTTATTTACTAACGAGTTGCGTTTTAGGAAAAGCAAAGAAAGGAGAAGAAGGGAAAGGTCAAATCTCTCTTTCGATCACCTCTTCGTCAGTCGTTTTCCACACACTTCTTCGTCACTCAGTCGCCGTCCTCTTCAGCCCTCACTGTCGCCGTCACCGCAGTACTCATTGCATCATCATAGTCATCACGCCGCAGTGTCTTAGCCCTCATCGTGTCGCAGCGTCTCAGCTTTCATCGTGCCACAGCGTCTCAGCCCTCATCGCGTCACATCCTCACAGCCTTCATTGCATCGCATCATCATAGTCCTCGCGCCACAGCGTCACAGCCCTCATAGCACCGCAGCATCTCACCGCATTGTCACAGCCCTTATTGTGTCGCATCATCACAGTTCATCGCCGCGTCGCCTCAGCCCACTCCGCGACGTGTCGTCACAATCTTCATTGCCGCATCGCCTCAGCCCTCTCCGCGACGTGTCGTCACAGCCTTCATAGCACATTGTCGCAGTGTAGGGAAGTTGCTACTTCACACAGGCAGTCTTGCTGTCTCGCTTAGTCCGCAGTCTCGCTCAGTCTCGCGGTATCGCTCAGTCTCGTAGTCTCGCTCAGTCTCGTGGTCTCGCGGTCTCGCTCAGTTTCGCTGTCCCGCAGTTCCGCTCTCGCTGCAGTCTCACTCTCTCCAGTAAGGGACTTACTATCGGGCTCTAGTGTTGCCTAATGCCTAATTGTGCTACTAATTATTGAATGTCACTGTGTAATTAATGCCTCGATTGTTTATTGCTTAGACTGTTTCAGTATGCCAAGTCTTGTAGCTTGTATGCGATGTGCTTATGCTTATGTGCCTGTGAAATTGTGAATCTTTGCGGTGAACTAGCTATGCCATGACATGTTACTGCAGGTTGTCCTACTTGTTATGTCCTGTACCTCTACGTACTATGCCTACGAAGGGTGTACCTCGGGATCACCACCGGTATCTATGTTTACAAATGTGATCACTGCGTACCCTCGGGTCGCTTCCTATGCTTATACCTATGCTTATGCCTATGCCTATGCCGGGTACACGGGCGCACATGAGAAAAAGAATAGCAGCTAAACCCAGTAGTGGGTCTCTTACTGAGTATGACTACTCACCCTTTCCTATGTTTTCTTTTCAGGTAAAGAACGGGGTGGCCAGGCGTATGACAGAGGAATCCGTGATCGTACCATGGGATCGTCGTCATTGCTTCTGCACCGTAGCCTAGGATATAACATATTGGACTTGTAGGGTAGCAGTGTTGGTTATTCATTTGACCGTTTGTTTATTTGTTTTGGCACTTTTGTGTTCGGCCTTGTTTTCTTGAGGTTTGCCTAACTGTTTAAGAGGTACCCTGCTAAAGCATTTTTCTCCTCTATGTTTGATTTAATAAATTATCAGAAGTCCAGCTATTTTATAAGTTTGACCGAGTTTATCTAAAGTGTGCGAAACCGTGTCTCTTAGTTTTCAACGCATTCACTAAATGGTCATGCATGACGTAGCGACATGTTAGTTACAAAAAGCTCAGGTCGTTACAAAATGTCCTAAAGGCGTGATTGTCATCAAAGAAAATCCTTTGTCCGACAGCTCTGCTCTTACTTCTGATTGCTCCAAGAAAGAATCACATCTTGATGTTATGTCTTTCATGATGGCTGATGTAATAGCAGAGGCAGCCGTGGCAGAGATGGAGAGAAAAATAGAACTCCTAATGAAAGTTGTCTAGGAGCGAGATCACGAAATTGCAACCTTAAGAGAGTAGATGCAGGCTCGAGAAACTGCCGAGTCAAGCTAAACACCCGCTGCCAAGGCCAATGACAAAGGAAAGACTCTGTTGTAGGAGAACCGGTTGCAAAAATCCACCTCCGTAGCCTCTCTGTCAATTCAGCAGCTACAGGATATGATCACAAACTCCATCAGAGCCCAATATGAAGGATCATCTCAAGTTTATTTTATGTATTCTAAACCATATACTAAAAAAATAGACAACTTAAAAATACCTGTTGGTTATCAACCACCGAAGTTCCAGCAGTTCGATGGAAAGGGCAACTTGAAGCAATTGTTGCTCATTTTGTTGAAACCTGCGAAAATGCAAGAACTAAAAGAGACCTGCTAGTCAAGTAGTTTGTCCGAACCTTAAAAGAAAACGCTCTTGACTGGTACAATAATCTAGAGCCGGAGGTGATCAACAGTTGGGAACAATTAGAAATAGAGTTCCTGAACCGCTTTTACAGCACTGGGCATATCGTCAGCATGATGGAGTTGACAAGCACCAAGTAGTGGAAGGGAGAGCCAGTCATCGACTATATCAATCGATGGAGAGCTCTGAGTCTTGACTGCAAAGACCAACTCACCAAACTATCTGCAATGGAGATGTGCACCCAAGGTGTCACAATCTAACTTTGAAATAGTAGATTGTGACCCTACTTGTGTAGACAGTGTAGTGGTGACACAAGAGTATCGACACATTTAGCAATGACAGAGGGCCAAGTGAAGTGCTGTGATGCAACTGAGGAAGATGGTGCATCATCCAACACACCAAGATAAGTGGGCAAGCATGTCAAGTTGAACAACAAGCAAGAAGACAAGCATTGGTGTCATCGACAGTGTCAGTGACAAGCTCAGTGGGGGCCACTTGGGGTCTAGGCCATGACCTTAGAAGTAGGGGTCTCGTCGCGAGTTTGGACGAGCGACTCTAGAGTTAGATCCATATTGATGGAAGATGAAATCACGTCGAATTCCATGTCAATCGGAATTCAGAGGGGCACTCTATGCTGGTATGTGACCACTTGCCACTTTGCATATGCATGGGTGCCAAAGAGGAAATTGTTCATAATGTACTATTAGGGGGAGGCATGGTGTTAGCTCTCCACCACCCCTGGACCTTGTGGCTTAAGTGAGCTACCCTGTGGCACACGAGTTTGTTATGACGTGGGTGAGCATTGCAAGACGAGTGTTTTGGGCGTCTTTCTATCGGGAATGGGATCCTGAAAGCAGCGTTGGATGGCATGGGTGTGCCGGCATTGCGCTCCTTCCCATGGACTCGAGGTTCAATATAGTACTCGGTATATCGTTTTGGCTTGGCTTTGACTTAGCATGGATACGGGAGGGTCCCTGCCTAAATATGTCTGGATGGATGGATGTCCGAGAAGTCTTGAGGTGGAAAAATAGCCATGAGGTGATTATAATGGTTCTCGATGAACCGACCTGAGCAGGAGAGAGAAAGCTGATGTCGTCCTGACACTCGGGATGACATCCAAAAGCATCTGTGGGATGCGATAGTCCCTGTTGACACGGTATCGTCCTAACTTGTCTCGATAAGCAGTATAATGTTCCGGGAAGCCTCGGTAGATTATTATAGGCTCGTTTGGCCCAACAAAGGGTTCGAACACATTCGACAAGGTTTCGAAGCGATATAGAATTACGGGGGTCGTGTTGTTGAGAATCATGATGACGAAGAGAGTTACAAAGGAGGGAAGTCGCACGTATAGGTGACGTGTAGGCCGGATGGAGTCCGTTTCGCATGAGTTCAGTTCGGTTGAGGACGAAGGAACCTTGCTTAAGGTTCGACAAAGCTTCAAAAAGAATGGGCGAAAAGTAGATTGGGACTTACGTTTCCCTTCAAGCTGACTATGATCGAGCGTGAATCATGGTGCCGCACAGTTGAAGAAGTATGACTGTGACACAAAGCATGCACTGAAACTCCTCTACAACCTATGAGAAATCAAACCCCCGCACATTTGAATACTTGGCGACTCGCGCTCATGATATGGAGCTGAGCATTGCCAACAGGGGAACAAAAGATTTCTTGGTCCTTGAGGTAGAGAAAGATAAAAAGGAAGCCAAGGACACTGGAAATATTCTAAAGAGTGCCACAAAAGAATATATGGTCGTTAGTGCGACCTCGTTGGAATTTCTATCCAAAGGAAAAGAAACAAAATTCGAAAGGAAACATAATGGAGGTAAGACACATCGCCTAATTTTAAAAGAAAGACAGGAAAAAGTTTATCCATTCCTGACTCTAACGTTGCAGACATGCTAGAGCAACTGTTAGAAAACACAGCTTATTCAACTACCAGAATGCAAGCGGCCGGAGCAGTTAGGAAAAATCAATAATCCTAACTACTGCAAATATCATCGGGTCATTAGCCACCCAGTTGAAAAGTGTTTTGTGCTAATTTTTTAATGGCAGTTCCAAAAAAGCGCACTTCTCTATCAAAAAAACGGATTCGGAAAAATATTTGGAAAAGCAAAGGGCCTTTTTGAACAGCCCGAGCTAGATGACAAAGCTGAGCTCGAAGGTACCTTTTTGATGCGGTAGAAGTACCTCGCAATCTTTTCTTCTGTTGCTGGGAAAGTCTTCCTCGGAATGTAAGTCAAAGCCTTGAAGGAGTTGTCAGATAGGAGCTGATTCTAAGGTTGGCTCGTGAAAATAAAATAAAGCTAGATCTTGATGAAGTAGCTCAAACAAATCATGTTGCAGTGACGATGACTTCAAATATCTCGCCATCGACAATGTATTATGATCAAAGAGAAATCTTAATCTGATTTGGGACCTTCGAGCCTATAGTTGTTCGGTTCCAACAAAAGATTCTAATAACAGACTCCCAAAGAGAAGATGAGCTTGTCAAAGATGATGATGATGGATAGATCCTTGTGACTCGTAGAAAGAAGAGAACGTCGAGTTCCACCCAAAAGAGTTGTGCTTCTTTTGAAATTATAGAAAAGGGAGCAAGACTCAGAAAAAGAAAGAAAAAAAGAAGGCAGGGAAGCTGAAGTCTGTTAAAGGAGAGGACAAGAACTTCCCTCAACCTTGAAGACCAATAACTTTGGCAGAATTTCTCCCTAGAAACTTCCATGAGGACTATTTGAAGGAAGCACTAGAGATTGCTACATGTCATGTTGTCCACACAACAGGGAGAGAAGATATTCCTAAAAGTCCATCAAAGATGGTGATAGAACCAAAAGACTTACTTATCATTCAACATAGATGACTTGTTGTCACTCCCTCTAGCAGCTAAGAGTACCCTCAATGACGTATTGCTAGACCCAAATGCATCTAATGACTCAACTTCGATGGTGCCCGCATGTGCATCTTGTTGCACGTCCATAAGTTTTTTATATGAATACTTGCTATTGGGATCAAAGCCTCACAACAGACCTTTGTTTGTCTCAGGATACATGCGAGAGCAGAGGGTTAGTCAAATTCTCATTGATAATGGATTAGTTGCTAACATAATGCCTAAGTCAACCATGAAACAATTAGGCATCTCAATGGAAGAACTTTTAAATAGCAAGTTGGTGATTCAGGGCTTCAACCAAGGTGGTCAACGAGCGATCGGCGTGATACGCTTGGAACTCATTATTGGGGACCTGAAGACCAACACATTATTCCATGTCATAGACTCGAGGGCCACTTACAAGTTGTTACTAGGGCGTCCTTGGATTTATGGAAATGGGGTGATAACTTCTACACTACATCGATGTTTCAAGTTTTATTAGGAGGGCATTAAAAAAGTTGAAGCAGACTCCAATCCGTTCTCAAAAGTTGAGTCTCACTTTGCAGACACAAAATTTTACTTGAAGAGTGATAATGTCGGTGACGCAATGCCTGCAGAGATTCCTCTAATAAAATAAGTCAAGCGAAGGAAATACTTCCAACTCTCAAAAGAGTGAAGCATCCACTAACCCCTGCGAAGACTAAAACTTTGAAAGATGAGAAAGCTCCAAGTTCTTTAATCTTGTGCTATGTTCCTTCATCGAGGCGCAATAAGGGTGAGTCACCATTTATAGAATGCTTGAAAGTTGCCAATAGCAATCACGTAATCGTGAAGAAGTCGTCAATTCAGGAAACCAAGCAAAAAACTTCTGTCTTTGATCGTACCAAGCCTTCAACTACTCGACCTTCAATCTTCCAAAGATTGGGTATGGCTAAGATAAAGGAAGAAGATCAAAGTTTAGCATCTACCTCCACCCGACCTCAGCCTTCAAAAGACTAAGCATCTCTATATCAAAGAAAGATCAATTTTTATCATCTGCTTTTGATCATCTCAAAATGACAAATGATCAACATGAAAGATAGATGAAAGTTTCAAAAGCAAAATAATTTCATAGAGGAAACAACGATGAGAAGATTCACAATCGTGTCCCTTCACACATGAAGAGGAAGCTATCTGTTGACATAAATATAGAAGGTCGCTTGATGGTGAAGCCAAAGCTCATCGTAGTTACGAATCTTACAAATGAAGAAAATGACCAAAATCATGATGAAATAAGAGCTTCTGAAATTTAAATGTAGAAGCTCCTTATCACAAGAGCCTAAACTGCATGATGCTCTTGGCCCGCATGAGCTTAGAAGGTGAATGACATTAAAAAAAAAAAAAAAAAAAAAAAAAGGATAAAAAAAAAAAAAAAAAAAAAAACAAAAAAAAAAAAAAAAGAAAAAAAAAAAAAAAAAAAAAAAAAGGATAAAAAAAAAAAAAAAAAAAAAAACAAAAAAAAAAAAAAAAGAAAAAAAAAAAAAAAAAAAAAAAAAGGATAAAAAAAAAAAAAAAAAAAAAAACAAAAAAAAAAAAAAAAGAAAAAAAAAAAAAAAAAAAAAAAAAGGATAAAAAAAAAAAAAAAAAAAAAAACAAAAAAAAAAAAAAAAGAAAAAAAAAAAAAAAAAAAAAAAAAGGATAAAAAAAAAAAAAAAAAAAAAAACAAAAAAAAAAAAAAAAGAAAAAAAAAAAAAAAAAAAAAAAAAGGATAAAAAAAAAAAAAAAAAAAAAAACAAAAAAAAAAAAAAAAGAAAAAAAAAAAAAAAAAAAAAAAAAGGATAAAAAAAAAAAAAAAAAAAAAAACAAAAAAAAAAAAAAAAGAAAAAAAAAAAAAAAAAAAAAAAAAGGATAAAAAAAAAAAAAAAAAAAAAAACAAAAAAAAAAAAAAAAGAAAAAAAAAAAAAAAAAAAAAAAAAGGATAAAAAAAAAAAAAAAAAAAAAAACAAAAAAAAAAAAAAAAGAAAAAAAAAAAAAAAAAAAAAAAAAGGATAAAAAAAAAAAAAAAAAAAAAAACAAAAAAAAAAAAAAAAGAAAAAAAAAAAAAAAAAAAAAAAAAGGATAAAAAAAAAAAAAAAAAAAAAAACAAAAAAAAAAAAAAAAGAAAAAAAAAAAAAAAAAAAAAAAAAGGATAAAAAAAAAAAAAAAAAAAAAAACAAAAAAATTTTAAAAAAAAAAAAAAAAAAAAAAAACTCAGTTGAACTACGTTAGGACTTGATCCCTAGTCATTATAAAGGGTATGTAGGCAGCTTGAAGGAAACTTTAAGTTCAGTCTAGTAAAAAGGTAGAAAAAAATCCTTTTAAACTACGTTACGACATGATCCCTATTCATTTCAGATGGAATTCACTCCTTTCCATCTTTAGGGTAAATACATGAATTGTTCAAATTATAAGGGCTGTATATGATACAATTAATATAATGTATAATATAAAGTTATTTTTGAATTAGGTTCAAAATTAATCTAGATATTATGAGAGTAGTAATGTTTGAATAAGATTCAAATATTAAATTAATATAAATAAGATTCATATAATGATGGAATTATATGTTAATTGTATATTATACAATTAATATAATGTATAATATAAAGTTACTTTTGAATTAGATTCAAAATTAATCTAGATATTATGAGAGTAGTAATATTTGAATAAGATTCAAATATTAAATTAATATAAATAAGATCCATATAATGATGGAATTATATGTTAATTGTATATTATACAATTAATATAATGTATAATATAAAGTTACTTTTGAATTAGATTCAAAATTAATCTAGATATTATGAGAGTAGTAATATTTGAATAAGATTCAAATATTAAATTAATATAAATAAAATTCATATAATGATGGAATTATATGTTAATTGTATATGATACAATTAATATAATGTATATAAATACATTATATATATAGTTAATTTTGAATGATTCAAAATTAAACTATATAATATGAGAGAATAATATATTTGAATAATATTCAAATATGAAATAATATGAATGAGATTCATATTAAAACTATAAGTTATAAGAGGGAAATACATTTGAATATGATTCGAATATAATACTAATTAAATATCATATATTTAATTAATATATAGATTAATTAATTAGATTAATTAATTTTTGTTTATCCAATTAAATTAAATTGAATATGATTTAATTTAACCTTAGTTGAGTTTTAACTCCACTTGTTAAGGGAAGTTAAAGGTGAGTTAAGGGAAGTTTTAATGAACATTCTAGGTCCATTTTGGTCTTTAGTTGCCATTTTTGGCCCTTATCATGCTTCTTCTTGACTTTATCATTCATATTTTCGCTAAATGTCAATTATACCCTCCAGTCCAAAATCACACATAACATATACAAATATGACTTAGTCTTATGGGTTGAATGGAAAAAGAAAATTTTTATTGTGTTATATAAGTATGTTGATTATCATCTAGGAGAAATATTTTTTTTAGTACAATGAATGCAAGAGGGTGGGATTGAATCTCGAACCTCTTGAGAAGAAGGTCATGCAAATTATCAGGGAGCTAAGTTCACTTTGGTGAAATGTGTGGCTCTATGTTGTCCACTCTTTTTCCATCCACGTCTATATTCTATAAGAGAAGAACATGATCCACTAATTTCTAGAGTTGCAAAACAGTTGTATCACTTGCCGTCTTTGGTTCAAGAGAATGATGTGAATTGTGTTAAGCAATTAGGAAGGGTTAGACAGACATGTGATAAAATGTGTAGTATTCTTAGAGATAAGGGAGAACTAAAGGGGACAAAAAATGTGAGCATATAGGAGAAATGGTTGTTTTTTTTTTCTTTTTTACATATGTTGAACATGGGTGTAAAAAATAGAGTCATGAGTTTCACTTTTAAGAGATTTGGATGAACTATTAATAAATGACTCCATGCATGCCTATAAGTTATGATAGTATGCCAAATGTATTTCTAGACAAAGACAGCTAAGCCAATTTTGAAAGATTCGATAGACCACAAATGATAATGGTTTAAGGTATGATTGGTTTGTTGAAAGTATATTTATTAGATTGCTTTTTAACAATACTAATGTACTTAAATAATTTTTTTTTTTTTTTTTTTTTTTTGTTTAGGGTTGTTTAAGTCCTCTAGATGAAGCTCATTAAGGTACATATACTAGAATCCAAAAGAAAAAAAAACTATAAAATAAGGAAAAATAAAATTCTAACTAATGTTTTTGGAGTTTCCAACCCTGACATGCAATGGTGGGAATGTTGATTAGTAAATGGTGGTTGTGTGTACTAGTACATGCAATAATTAGGTGAAATGGTTGGTAGAACCAAATGAAGATCGTTGTTGAGCTGTGGAAGTTCCACTGCCTTAAAAGTAGGCATGACCACATGTTAATCGTGTATCTCGATTACTCCTCAAGTTTAACACAACATCCAAATGCAGGTGTGCACTCACTAGAGTTAGAATTGGAATCGTCAGAAGATTATGCTCAAAACAATGATTAGGAAAATTATAGTCCCAAAAAAAAAAAAAAAGATAATAGATGTGTTTTTTTCTGAAGAATTGCCCATTGTGTTTATGAAAAAGATGAAGAAAATGGCTAGGGCATTCCAATGGGCAAAAGAAAACGGGAAAAAAATATTTATTAGATCCAAGAATTTATGGATCTAATTTAACGTAAACATTTTTAATTAAAAAATTAAAACGGTAAAATTTTAAGTGGAGGAGTAATACAAAATTACTTCTTTTTATGTACGAAGTGTCACACCCCTTCCCAGATACCATTTTAACTTAAGAGAGAGCATGAGAACGTTCTAACTTCCTACTTACATACAATAACTACTAGCTCTCTTGTAAACATCTGTACAATATGGTACCTAATAAACAGTTTCGCACATAACATTCATATTAACTTGTTCGTCTGGGTACCTAATAAACAGTGATTATACTAATTTGATAATCCATACACACATAAATCACATGATTACAAGGTTTCCAGTTACACCAAAATCCTTAACACCTATCATTATCTACAAACAACTCTTCCACCTTATCTATATGCCAAAAACTATACATGTCCTATTACTAACATGTGCCGGTGGATCAGCTGGACAAACGAGGCATAGTAGGCTAAGCTCTTGGAAACCTTTTACTACTTGGGAAAAAAAAGAAAACATTTGGAGAACGTTAAGCAAGAAGCCTAGTGAGTGACAGTTAAGAAAATTTATTAACTAGAACATTTTAAGACTTAGTTTAATGAATATATTCATAAATCAGAGAAGCATAAGGCATTTACTTGAACACATAGAGAACATGCAGTAAACATTGGTACCCTTTCAACCTTAGTTGAGGTGGAGCAAACTCGACACTTTCAATGTCGATAACTCTCCTACTTGCATGTAGAGCTAACCTCCATGGCAAAGGCACTCCAGCATACGACCCAAAGCCTATTGCATACTGAAGTGGGTCCCAAGGACCTAACATCCATATATCTTGGGTTGCCTTGATACTGTCTCATTATCTTTAGGTACCAGGGTCTCGGGCTGTCTTGATACTGTCACATAAGTCCTTAGGTACCAAAGTCCCCAATGCAAACTTTTTTTTTTAGCACAAGTGTACGAGTCAAGTTATAATATAAGATAATTAAGTTCCGAATATCGTTCCACTAAGGATCCAATTGTGAAGGTTTAAGTTACTTAGCTATTCTAGGATTGAATCAATTTTATTTGAGGATTCGACCTTAAGTTGTGGTTTTAGAAAAACTAAAAAGGAAAGTAAGTAAATAAGAAACACAAGAGTCAAAGAGAGTTTTAGGGTATTAAATCCTTGTTTAATTCATTATGCAACATTCTAGGGTTCATGGATTTATTGCAATTCATATGCTTAAGTCTAGAAACATAAATCTAAGTTATTTTCTATCAAAAACAACATTTTCTCATGCAACCTAATTGATTACTAATATCTTGAAATCAATATAAGTTACATGGCATTAAGAGTAGTCTTTAGCAACTTTCATTGTTAACCTAACTATTCACATGATAGATTAACAACAATTCATTGTTATCGATCCAATTGGACATACAATTCTCAACCATACATCTAATCTTACATTCAACGATGACCAATCAACAAGAATTAAACACAATAACAATGAAAAAAAATATTCATTATAATAAAACCACGAAGAGTCTACAATATTAACATAACTTCATAAACAATTCATCAATACCTTAAAACTAAAGAGTTTAGCCACTCATAGCTTTAGGCAACATGTTCATAAACAATTTAAGCATAGAAAGAGTGTAAAGAAGGAAAACTCTACTGAAAAGAAGCTCTTGATTGAGAAGGAACCGCCAAGATGTCCTTAGTCTTTGCTGGAAACTCAAACGGCACCACAACTCTCTTTCAAACTCTTTTCTCTTTTGCTTGCAGCTAACTCACTCTTTGGGACTCTCTAATGTATTCTCTCTAATTTCTCTTCTTCTTGCGTCTCTTGGTGTCTTTAGGGCTGTTGGAAACTCTCCACTTTATAGAGTTGGCTGCCTAAATTTGTTTCCAAAAATGTTGATTCTTCAAATAAGGAAAGTTGGAACCGCGACACTAGTCAATGGAGTTGTTGCTGTCCGACATTAAATGGTGATGCCGCCGCGCTGTGCGTCAAAAAATCCTACCCTCGGCATCATGCCGCAACAACACATCGGTGCTGCTGCGCTGATGTTGGGTGATGCTCTTGGGAAAAAGCGTTGCGGCACTACCCTGTTCTTTGGCAGTTTGGTGATTTTCTTCTCTTTTTCACTTGATTTTGGCTCGGTTTAGTTCTTTTGGCTTTCGATTCTAATTTTCTTCGGAATGACCTGATAACCACTAATAAACAAGTGAAGTCTAATATAAACTCCCTTAATTTAAGAGAACAAAATGCACTTTTAAAGGGCTTTTCACCACCAAAAACTTAGAGATTTGCTAGTCCCGAGCAAATAGTAGAATCAAATAAAGGGAGTTTAAATGAAAAGTGTGCTAACAACTCATGTCTTAGAGAATAGCATTTAAGAGCTTAAGTAGAAACATGCAAGCATATCTATATTGGTATAATGATTTAAGGCAAAATCTTGCTATCTCCCGTGTGTGTGCAAGCCTCATTTAATTCAAAATTCTAAAACTCAAACTGAGACTTAAGAGAGCTTCCTTAGTTTTCCCCCTACTCTAGCTCATGTACAAATTTTCAAGTATCCACACATTTCAAGCGAGTAATATATCCACTAAGGTGCCATTCAATCATATTTTTCATGGGCCCTAAACTTGCATTCTTTTGCCTAGGGGCACTAGCTTTCACACATTCACTGTAGGGACTCGTACCTAGTCAATTCCCAAGCATCCTTACTGATCACAGCAAAGACAACTTTTTTACTCCCATCCATGCATACTCATTACAAGTTTAACATTAAAAAAGATCGGCATGTAAACCTCATATATTTTTTTGTATACTTCTCTTTTTTATCAAAGGCATGTATACTATTTTCTTTTTCCTTAGTCTAAGATTAAAAACCATCATGCATTTCAACTCTCTAACCGATGGGCCCTTTCGACAACCAAATACACCCAACTTAATCCTTTTTTTAGTTAAAGATTCTAAATTAAAGTGGCTACGTGCTCAAGAATATGAGAGATTTTAAGAGGGACTTTAATGAATTTAACTCAAGATAATGCTATTTTATTTCCAAAATAAGTCATCTATCATGAAAATTCGAATCTCATCATGGGCAATCAACATCAAAGCACACAACCATAAAAACATTCCCATTAACTTTGAAAGCTCCAATATTTTCAAAAAATTTTTCGAAATTTCATTAACATGCATATAATCATTAAAACCTCACAAATATACATATTAGGATAAGAAAACACACAAAAGTACGAGTGACACCTCCCACCCCAAACTTAGAATCATGCATTGTCCTCAATGCATAAAAGCATCGAATAAAGAAAGAACAAGCCTAGAAGCAAACGGGAAGCCTACCAAACAGGCTTGGTGTAAGGAGTACTTTTTGTATGAACCAAAATTCTTAAAAATAAGCAAGCATATGAGTGACTCTATGATTATTTGAAAGTAAAATAAAAAGAAAAAGCAAAATAAAGACAGCAATGAAATTGGGTTGCCTCCCAACAAGCGCTTGGTTTAAAGTCTCTTGGCTAGACCGAACCAATGGATCATTCAATGAAAGCAAGGTTCTCAATTCGGCGTTCTTCATCACCGATGTAGTGCTTCAAATATTGACCATTTACTTTGAAGGTTGTTCCATTATCGCTTTGCAACTCCACGGCTCCATGTGGGGGCACCTTTATAATGACAAAGGGGCTCGATCAACGTGTTCGAAGCTTACCTGGAAACAAACATAAATGTGTGGCCTTTCTTGATGAACATATTTTTGCTTTCTTGATGGTCATGAAAAGAAACCATCAAGAAAACCATAATTTGGATGTTTTAAAATTATTATTTATTTAAAATTATATTTCTTGATGGTCTTAGAACATCAAAAAAGGTTTATATTTTTCTTGATGTGCATGTACATCAAGAAAAATATTTTTCTTGATTGCAAAGTATGTACGAAAAATACCAAATAATGAATTCCCGGTTTTTGGATTCGTTGATGGGCAAAAACCATCAAGAAATGTCTTTCTTGATGGTCACTGCCCATCAAGAAAAGCGATAAGTTTTTGGATTCGTTGATGGGCAAAAACCATCAAGAAATGTCTTTCTTGATGGTCACTGCCCATCAAGAAAAGAGATAAGTTTTTGGATTCATTGATGGTAAAAAACCATCAAGAAAATGCAACTCTTTCTTGATGGTCATTCATCGACCATCAAGAAAAAGTCAGAAAACACATTTTATGCCGTTATGTTTTAGAAATTAAAAACTTTTCTTCTAAAATACGGTTAGCAACAAGATTAGAAAGACAAACGAATTGTATATTTAATGTTCATAAACCTGATTCTAAAATTCGAAAAATAAAAACTTAGATAGTTATGAATGGGGTATAACATTCAAAACTATGTATATATATATATATATATATATATATATATATATATATATATATATATATATATATATATATATATTCTCTTTTTCATATATATATATATATATATATATATAAAAGAGAGATATATATATATATAAAAGAGAGATATATATATATATAAAAGAGAGATATATATATATATATTTTTATATTTGTTAATAAATTTAAAGACTAGACAAAATTAATTTATCAGTTGTGGGTTTTTTTTTTTAATTCAACGATGAGTAAAATGGGTGAGGATCGAAATATTGACAATGAGTGTAATAAATTAGAAAACTCTTTCTTGATGGTCACTAATTGGCCATCAAGAAAAAACCCAAAAAATAAATTATAGGAAAAGCATTTCTTGATGGTCACTAATTGGCCATCAAGAAAAAAACTCAATAAATAAATTCTATTAAAAGCCTTTCTTGATGGTCACTAATTGGCCATCAAGAAAAAACTCAAAAAATAAATTCTAGGAAAATTCTTTCTTGATGGTCACTAATTGGCCATCAAGAAAAAAACTCAATAAATAAATTCTATTAAAAGCCTTTCTTGGTTGTCATTAATTGGCCATCAAGAAAAAACCCAAAAAATAAATTCTAGGAAAAGCCTTTCTTGATGGTCACTAATTGGCCATCAAGAGAAAAACTCAATAAATAAATTCTATTAAAAACCATTCTTGATGGTCACTAATTGGCCATCAAGAAAAAACCCAAAAAATAAATTCTAGGAAAAGTATTTCTTGATGGTCACTAATTGGCCATCAAGAAAAAAACTCAATAAATAAATTCTACTAAAAGCCTTTCTTGATGGTCACTAATTGGCCATCAAGAAAAAATCCAAAAAATTAATTCTAGGAATGTCTTTCTTGATGGTCACTAATTGGCCATCAAGAAAAAACCCAGAAAAAAAATTCTAGGAAAAGCCTTTCTTGATGGTCACTAATTGGCCATCAAGAAAAAAACTCAATAAATAAATTCTATTATAAGCCTTTCTTGATGGTCACTAATTGGCCATCAAGAAAAAGCCTACACCTTCTTGGTACATCTTTCCTTGATGGTCAATGCCCATCAAGAAACATTTCTTATTAAAACCCTATTTACATTAGGGTTTGGAAACTCACACTATTAGAGTCAGCCGCTGCTCTCCATATCCATTTCCTTTGAGTTCGCCGTCGCCGGAAGCATCGACCAGCTGTAGCATTAGCTGTTTGCCGCCGGTTCGTGAAGGATCGTCAACCGCCGCTGCCAGCTGTTCGTGGTTTCATCTGTTCGTCGGCGCATTTGCAAATCCATCTGCCGCCTCCTCGATCTCGATCATTCCGCCACCGCGTCACACAGCCGCCACCGCATTGCGTAGATCCGTCACCGGCGCCACTCGTGCAAACCTATCCGCCGCCGTATTGCGTAGATCCATCGTCACACAGCCGCCGCCACTCGTGCAGACAGATCCGTCGTCGTGCACTTTCGTCCCCGCCGCCGTCGTGGTGTAGTTTCGGTCCCGCCGTTGTCGTCGTGCACTTTCATCCCCGCCGCCTGATCGTGCAGATCCGTCCCCGCCGCCGTGTCGTGCACTTTCGTCCCCGCCACCGTCGTGGTGCAGTTTCGATCCCGCCGCCGTCGTCGTGCACTTTTGTCCCTGCCGCCGCGTCGTGCAAGTTCGTCTTCGCCGCCGCATCGTGCACTTTCGTCCCCGCCGCCGCGTCATGCAGATCCGTCCCCGTCGCCGCGTCGTGCAAGAACTTCTGCCGCCTCGTGCATACCCTTCCGCCGCCGCCTCCGCATATCCTTTCTCACCGCCGCCGGCTCGTGGTAGTTTTTGGGTTCGCTAGTTCTTGGTAGCAGTCGGTGTTCGTTCGCTATTCGTCATCCGGTGTTGTGAGTATTAAATTTTTGTTATTATCACTATGAATTCTATATTTTTGTATTTTAATTTTGGTATTTGGTTGCTGTAAGATTTAGGTTCAATTTTCTTGTAAGCTAATAAAATTAATAACTATTCAAACACAATTAAGAATCTTTTGTTTATGTTTTTTTAGAGTATAGTGATGACAAACCAAAAATAGTTTTCTAAATTATTAGTGAGCGTATAAATAATTCACTAAACTCAACTATCTACCAAGGTATAAAAAGAGGTGTGCGTTTGGAAAACGTGATGAAAGGGGAGGTTAACTAGATGAGAATTAGGAACCCTTAAATTTGAGTAAGTTTTGAAATAAAATTTTTTTGAATCAATTGAGTCTGATTATCTATATTTTCTGGGTATAATGTATTATGTTAATTACTATAAGGTGGATGACTATCCTGCAGCTATGGTAGTCACTTATATGATGTGTTATAATTTTAGTTAAGTTAAATGTGTACTCCATTATATTTCATTTTCTATAAGGTGGATGACTATCCTGCAAATATGGTAGTCACTTATATGATGTGTTATAATTTTAGTTAAGTTAAATGTGTACTCCATTATATTTCATTTTTTATAAGGTGGATGACTATCCTGCAGTTATGGTAGTCACTTATATGATGTGTTATAATTTTAGTTAAGTTAAATGTGTACTCCATTATATTTCATTTTTTATAAGGTGGATGACTATCCTACAACTATGGTAGTCACTTATATGATGTGTTTTAATTTTAGTTAAGTTAAATGTGTACTCCATTATATTTCATTTTCTTATGTGTCCTTATTGTCTCATTAGTATAATATGATATGACTTATTCACTTCATTTGCTCAGGTTTTAACATAATGGATAAAACATGGATGAAAAAAGATAGATTATCTAACGAATACGAAGAAGGCGTTGATAGTTTTATTGAGTTTGCTCAAATACATTTGAGTGGTAAAACTTTTATACGATGTCCATGTGTTAAGTGTGGAAATTGCAAGATGTTGAACACTAAAGAAGTGAAAAACCACTTATTAATATATGGTATTGACATAAGATATGATAATTGGATATGGCATGGAGAAAGTCTTGTTAGGTATTCTCCATCGAATATAATACCAAAATCAGACAAAAACCTTGACAAACAAGTGTTTAACGATGATTTTGATGACAACATTGTTGAGATGGTTGAAGCAACCCAACAACATAGTGTTGATGATCCCAGACAATTTAATAAGTTGCTTACAGATGCTAAGAAACCTTTGTATCCTGGGTGTGAAAAATTGACTAAGTTGGGTACATTAGTCAAATTGTATCACTTGAAAGCAAAATTTGAGTGGAGCGATACTAGCTTTACAAAACTGTTAACATTGTTGAAAAGTATATTACCCGAAAATAACGAATTGCCAAAATCTACGTATGAGGCAAATAAAATTTTAGTTACTCTAGGAATATCCTATGAAAAGATTCATGCATGTCCCAACGATTGTTGCCTATACAGAAAAGAGTTTGTTGATGCATTTAATTGTCCTCATTGTAACGAGTCAAGGTGGAAGAAGCGTAAGAACTCTTCTGAAGTGAAAAAAGGAGTGTCTGCTAAGGTTGTATGGTATTTTCCACCAATACCACGATTTCAAAGAATGTTCAATAGTCCGATACATTCAAAGAACCTAACATGGCATGCTAATGAAAGATTGGTTGATGGAAACCTACGCCATCCAGCTGACTCTCCATCTTGGAAATTGGTCGATCATTTATGGCCTAAGTTTGGAAATGAAGAGAGGAACCTTCGCCTTACTTTATCAACTGATGGGATAAATCCTCATAGCGAGATGAATAGTAAGTATAGTTGTTGGCCTGTGATTTTGACAACATATAATCTCCCACCCTGGTTATGTATGAGACGCAAATTTATGATGTTAACCATGCTAGTTTCTGGGCCAAAGCAACCGAGGTACAACATAGACGTGTATTTGGCCCCTTTAATAGATGATTTAAAAATTCTTTGAAATGATGGTGTACCATGTTATGATGGGTATCGACGTGAAGTTTTCACATTAAAGGCAGTATTGTTGTGGACTATTAATGATTTTCCTGCATATGGTAATTTAGCGGGTTGCACAGTTAAAGGGTATTGTGCGTGTCCAATATGCGGTGAAAAGACATCTGCCATATATGTAAAATTTGGAAAAAAGATGGCATATCTTGGACATAGAAAATTTTTATCACCTGACCATCCGTTTCGAAAACAAAAGAAGGCATTCAATAATGAAAAAGAACTTGGGATGGTTCCACAACCGATGTCTGGAGAAAGTATATTTGAAATGTTCATCAATAATAATTCTCCTTACAAGTTTGATTCGTCGAAAGATAAGAATCCGATAAGTTCTTTGTGCAGTTGTTGGAAAAAGATTTCTATATTTTTTGAACTTTAATATTGGAAAAAGCTGCACGTTCGACATTGTTTAGATGTTATGCACATTGAGAAGAATGTATGCATGAATTTGATTGGTACCTTGCTTGACATCCCTGGCAAGACAAAGGATGGATTGCAGACTCGTCGTGACTTAGAACAACTAGGAATTCGTCCTGAGTTGGCGCCAAAGGTCGTGGGGAGAAGGATATACATACCTCCTGCTTGTTACACGTTATCCAAAAATGAGAAACGGGTTGTTTGTGATTCATTGTCAAAAATGAAAGTTCCTAAAGGGTATTCTTCTAACATACAAAGTCTTGTATCAATTAACACTTTAAAAGTGACAGGGTTAAAGTCCCATGATTGTCACGTGCTCATGCAACAATTGCTTTCTGTTGCACTTCGCGGTGTACTACCTAAGCACGTGAGAAATGCTATCACACGATTCTGTTCTTTTTTTAACGCTATATGCAGTAAGGTGGTAGACATTACACATTTAAGCGTCTTGGAGCACGAGATTGCAGTGATATTGTGTCTGTTTGAAAAATACTTTCCTCCGTCATTCTTCACCATAATGATGCATTTAACTGTACATCTAGTTAGAGAAGTTCGTCTTTGTGGCCCGGTATATCTTCGATGGATGTATCCCTTCGAACGTTACACGAAAGTTCTTAAGGGATATGTTCGAAATCAAAATCGACCGGAGGGTTGTATTGCTGAAGGGTATATTGTTGAGGAAGCTGTAGAATTTTGTACAGATTTTTTACACGATGGGATGCCAATTGGACTTGGAAAGGCAATTGACCGAGGTCAGATCGATGAAGTAGGACGACCTTCATCTGCAGCTTCACACATGAATCCCGAAAAAGAACAACTAATGCAGGCTCATTTGTATGTTTTGGAAAAGACAGATGACGTACAACCTTACATAGAGTATGTTGACTTAATCTTAAGCTCATGTTTTTTATCATGTTGCCAATAATTTGATATTTATAACATCCGTGATGAATTACATGTCATTTTAGGAAACATATGAACCATTTGAGAAAATTGTATCCATCAAAGTCAAGAAACCAAAAGTGGCTACAAGATGAGCATAATCGAACTTTCATTTCTTGGATTCGTGATCATGTATGCCTCAAAGGACGATGGCTATTGTATTTTGATTACATATTTTTACAAATTTTTAGTTTCATGCTTATAACTTATGCTTATACACTCATAGGTTACTACAGAGCTTGAGTTACCGAACAACACAGTATCTGATACAGTGAGGTGGATATCACATGGCCCTTCGCCTACTGTGATAACTTATGTTAGTTATTTTGTAAATGGAATTCGTTACAATACAGAAAACCGTGATAGTGCTCGTAATGTGCAAAATAGTGGAGTTTGTTTAGTAGCGAAGGCAATGCAGATAGCTAGTGCAAAAGATAAAAATCCAATAGTGACGGACATGTCATTTTATGGCGTGATTCAAGAGATGTGGGAGTTGAATTATATTACTCTTAAGATTCTAATGTTTAAATGTAATTGGGTTGATAGTGCAAGTGGTGTCAGAATGGATGATTTGGGATTTAAACTAGTTGATCTTAAACGCATTGGATATAAGTCTGATTCTTTTATACTAGCATCACAAGCGAAACTACAAGGAGCGCACTGCTAGATGGCATGATAAGAATTATATTACTCGATGGCATGTTGTGTTGCACCCTCCAAATAGGGATTAGGAAAATCATATAAACGAAGATGAGTTAGGTGACATAACTTTAAATTACAATAGTTCTAAAAATGTCGTTGCTTCAAATGCATTTGAGGACATAGATGAAGATGATTCGGTCTATATTCGAAGTGACTGTAATGGCACTTGGATGGTCAATGATAATCTATTATAGATGGTATGACTTATTATAATGTATTGGCATGTTGTGTTGCATTCCTTAATAATTTGAGTGTTTCAATTAACTTAATTGATTAGTTTTGCTTATTAGTTACACTTACTTTTAGTCCATTAATAACATTTACTTTCATTGCAGGATACTTACAGATGGACACTAACAACGATGACCACGTCTCACCTAGTAGTGATGGTCATTCGTTAGAAACAGCACATGATTTGGAGACACCGTCTACCCGCCGATCGATTCGTGGTCCTACCACTATGATTCAACTAACACAGATTAGATCGGTTGTAGATCCATGGGTTGTTGAGTATAATGATCAAGGCCAATGGATTGGGAAAAATGCCACAAAAATGGTGAGTTACATTAGGACTTGTGTGAGGAACCACATACCAATTTCATATGCTTCGTGGAAAGACGTGCCATCAGAACTGAAAGAAAAAATTTTCGTGAGCATCCAGGTAACTTATATGTATTTAATGTTTAATTCAATAAAATATGATGTATTTGGATTTAGATATGTTTACATGTATATTATTTTGTAATTTTCAGAAGTCTTTTGTGATAAACCCGAAATCTAAGAAGGATATTTTGATAAAAGCTGGGATTGCATTTTGAAACTTCAAAAATTGTCTGAGTAAGCACGTTGACCCATATACAGACATGTCAGAATGCTTGAAATTTCCTCCATTTGAGTATCCTTCTATCGATCTAGCTGATTAGGAAATTTTTGTTAACCAAGCTCTATCAGACGACTTCCAGGTTAGTGTTATTAACTATTTTATGTTTGAATCATCAAATATGTTGCTTAATTTAACTTGTATTATGTGGAGTGTATTGTAGGCATGTAGAAATTTGCAGAAAGAGCGGCGCAAACAATACAAATACAATCATAGAACATCACACAAAGGTTATGCAAATTTAATTGAGGAGTTGGTAAGTTTTATGTGATAACAATTTATTATTTACCAATAATTTATTATGTGGCGTTCTTCCAACTTTATTTTACTCATATATACTTGTAGAAAAAACAAGGAAAGTTGTCTACAACAGCAGATCGAGCCACTGTTTGGAAACATGCTCGACTAGGAAAAGATGGAGAATTTTTAAATAAAGACGTCGGAGAGGTTGCAGTGAAAATTGTAAGTAATAATCTAATGATTGCTTCTCTATGAGTGTATGTAATACATTATAACTTGTTTGAAAATAAAATGTTTATCTATAAAAATTACAGGATGAACTGTCCAAAGATTGTGTTAACTATGAAGGTTATTCAGATGATATATTGACCCAAGCATTGGGAACACCTGAACACCGAGGACGGGTAAGAGGTGTAGGGCGCTTGGTTACACCATCATTATACTTTCACAAACACATCCCAACAGAACCCACACAAACTTCAAAGAATGACGATCCAGAGACAATTTGAAAAAAGGAGAAAGTACTGATTTTGGATCAATATAATTTAATGGTTAAACGTATGCACGAGTTAAATTCTCGAATGAAGGTCGAGAAAACACATTCAGTTGCACATGATCAACAAATCATATCATCGCCCGCACATGAAGAAAAAATAGATCAGGTAAAAATTATATTTACATATTAAGAAGTTATTGTGATGATGGATTCTTTGACATTGATAATCGATTGACCGTTTGAATGTACATTTTAGGGGAGACCTTGTAGTCTTGCTGTAGGAAGTGTTGATAACATTGTGGCAGCAAGTACTGTTTTCAAGAGACAATGGTCTAACGAAGTAGTTTATGGGGTAACACTTGGGGTGAATGATGTGCGGGTTCTCATTGAAGTTGTGGAGGACACCAACTCCACATTACCCATACCTGTTGTTGGAAGTATTTATAGGGTTTCTGATACAATTGGATCGTATGTTCCATGACCAAATCATTTGGTGGTTGTAGAAAAAGCAGAAAAGGTAAATTTTATTTATGAAAACATGAGTTATTTCATTTGAACATGAGTTATTTCATTTGCAAGTTCCGTTTTAATATTTGACATTTTTTGGAAAGTCACATAAGAAGCATTCTCGAGAGTTAGCTGCTTTAAAAGGAAAGAAACCAAAGGTCAATGTGTCAAAGTTGCCAGCAGCAATACGATTTGTGCTAAAATTCGTGGAAGAGGAGATGGTTGATGAATATTTACATATCCCAATTGATGATCAGATTTTTGGGTATCACTTCAACTTCTATATGATGAAGGATAGCATAAAACAATTATGTCAGATGGAGGAATTGGCACTCTCAATTATAACGGGTTATATCGCGTATGTACAATTAACTAATCTGATTAATAGTAATGATTTATCGTAACATTTCTAATATTAACAGTTTTTTTTCATTATGATCTTAGATGTTTGGTAGCAGCCGACCCAAGTATATTAGAGGATTATGCATTTATTCATCCTGCGCAGATTTCAAGTGACTCAGGCACCGATGAACAACGTTCTACATTCTTATGCAACAGGTTGACCTCAACAAAGAATAAGTTGTTGATATGTCTGTATAATCCCGGGTAAGTTTAGAAAAATGATCATTTGAATAATTTTTTTATTGATAAACATTGATTTATCTAAATGTTTTGAGTTACTTCTTTTATGTAGATATCATTGGATGGTAGTTGTCATCAATCTATGAAGTAATACAGTGTATTCAATTGACTCCATAGGACTTGGTGTTCGTGAAGATGTGAAAACTATTGTCAATACGTAAGTAATTAAAAGTATTTCACATTATGTACTTTTATTATGTTAACAATTTAATATATTTGTGCGTTTGTTTTGTTTAGGGCCATGAGAATGTTTTATGCTCGAACAAGTACACGATCCCGACCTGTTACGTGGGTACCCGTTAAGGTAAGCATTTCAATTTCGATGTAATAATATTATATTTTAGATTACAAGATTTGGTTTATTCTATGATGGGCTGAAATATATGTGTACATATATAGTGTGCTAAACAACCGGGGAGCACGGAATGTGGGTATTATACTATGAAGTTTATACACGACATAGTAACTCAGAGGAGCACAACAGTTACAGACGTGGTATGCATTTGCTTAAACCATATTGTTTAAGTATAGTTATTACACTTAATAGCATTGTTTTTGGCCATCAATCTAATATGGTTTGTTTACTTGCAGTTGACGAGACAAACACAATATAGTCAATTGGAATTAGACACAATTAGAGTTGACTATTGTGACTTTATAGGACGTTATATTTGAGTGTTGTGACTCCACAGTTTGATATTAGATTTAGGGACGAAGTTTTTGGTTCGATAGGTTCAAGTTTGGTAGAGTATGCTTTACATGTTTCTATTCAAGATACTAACTTTTTGTACAAAAAAGTATTTTATTAGTTGATTAATGAAAATAATTTGATTCATTATGTTGTGGTATGATGTTTGGAGTATCTAGGTTGTTTGGAGTATATGCAGACTGCAGGTACAAAACAGTTTTGGGGTCGAGTATAGGTCGATTGTGGGGGGTCACAATGACCCGATTCTTCCTTTTTTTTATTTCAATTAAATTGTTATAGTTGATGGCCAAAAAACATCAAGAAAGATAGATTCTTGATGGCCAAAAGACGTCAAGAAAAACACTACATTTATCTTGATGGCCAAAAAACGTCAATAAAAACGATCCTTCTTGATGGTCAATCTCCAATACTTGATGGCCAAAAAATATCAACACAATCCCTTTCTTGATGGCCAAAATCATCCAGATATTGATTGTCTTGATGTTTTTGGCCATCAAGAAAACATTCTTTCTTGATGATCAAGCTTCAATACTTGATGGCCAAAAAACATCAAGATAACCTATCTTGATGGACATGACCATCAAGATATGGTTTGTGTTGACGTCTTTTGACCATCAAGAAAACAACACTTTCTTGATGGTCAATCTACAATACTTTATGGCCAAAAAAATCAAGAAACCCTACCTTGATGGTCAAAATCATCCAGCTAGGGATTGTCTTGATGTTTTTTGGCCATCAAGAAAAGGAACATTTCTTGATGGTCAATCTCCAATACTTGATGGCCAAAACCCATCAAAAGAACCTATCTTGATGGACATGACCATCAAGAAATGGAGTGTGTTGATCTTTTTTGGTCATCAAGAAAAAGATCTATCTTGATGGGCGGGCTTTCTTGATATGGGCTTTCTTGATAGTTTTTGGCCATCAAAATATGTCTTTCTTGATTTTTTTTGGCCATCAAGAAAGGCCAAAATTCTAGTAGTGAATTGTCCAGGAAGAAAGGTTCGTGAGGTGATCTTCTTATCATGCCATCTAGCAGTGCGCTCCTTGTAGAGTTTGGCATTCTCATAAGCTTGAGCGCAGAATTTCTCCATCTCATTGAGTTCCAAGAGGCGCTTCTCATCGGGCTTCTCAAAATCCATGTTTAGCTTCTTGATGGTCCAATAAGCTCTATGCTCGAGCTCTACCAGTAAGTGATAAGCCTTTTCAAACACCAACCTGTACGGTGAAGTACCTATCGGAGTTTTGAAAGCTGTACGATAGGCCCACAGTGCATCATCAAGCTTAAGGGCCCAATCCTTCCTATTGATCTTGACAGTCTTTTCCAAAACTTGCTTGATTTCCCTATTAGATAACTCAACAAGACCATTAGTCTGAGGATGATAAGCTGTAGCAATTTTATGATTAATATTATATTTTTGCGTCATGGATTCAAATAATTTATTGCAAAAGTGAGAACCTTCATCACTAATAATAGCTCTAGGTATACCAAAACGTGTAAATATATTCTTATGCAAGAATTTTAAAACAGTGCGAGTATCATTGGGCCTAGTAGCTATGGCTTCTACCCACTTAGATACATAATCAACTACAACTAGAATATATAAGTAGCTATCACAAGACATAGGAAAAGGCCCCATAAAGTCAATACCCCAGATATCAAAGAGCTCCGCTTCCAAGATCAGTTTCATTGGAAGCTTATGTTGTCTATCAGCACAAACCTTGTAATAGAAGTGGGTCCTCCCAATGGCAAGACTTGACATTGTGCAGAAATCTCTTCTTTTGTTGAGTGTTCATGCCAGGCGGCAAATGTTCTCCTGCAAGATAGTTAACTATGTCAGCAAACCAAGGTAAACTATCTTTTACCTAATATAGTTGTTCATCAGGTGATAACTTGTAGAAATACAAGTTATTATAGTCACTATTTGAATTAATTATAGTAACTTTAGAGCTAAACGCATGATTTTGGTAGTTGAATTATGTAAAATGTATCACCATGCATTGACACTATTTACAAAAGAAAATACCTGAAAAATTATGAGCTTTTCTTTCTTAACGCAGGATTAAGAAGAAAAGAAGCACAAATAACCCAAGTACTAGAGACGAAGCTGCTGCTAGAACAAATAGAAACCCATGCATCGAGACTATGCGTTGAGACCATACGTTGAGAAAAAGTAGATACGGACGCTTGGGCAAAAGCTGTCATGTCATTATGCAAAAGGACAACACGTTATCAAATGATAGTAGAACCAATGGGCCGACAATGTGAAAAGTCTATGCAGCGAGGCAGGGAATTTAATGCAAAGGTGTCAGGTCATCATGAGTTTCAACTTTTCAACGCCTATAAATAACCCAAAGCTTCTCCAATCGAGGAAGAGGGAGAAAAGAGAGAGAGAAACGAGTTTAAGAGGCTAAAGCTCTGCACAAACCCTCCTTCACCATAACCAGTCTCCATTTCGAGCTCTTCTGAGAGAAGGATTCTGAGAACTTTCAGAATCGTCTCCCAGTGAGTGAGAACCTTCACCCTATCAACTTTATATCAGATAGCAACCATCTTAAGCCTCATGAAGCAAGACGTTGCCAGTGACGGTTTGACGTCTTCCATTTCTATTTTATCTCCATTTCCCTCCTTTTTACTTATGTTTTGTTAATGACATTCAAGAGAATGGTTTATTTTCTTAATATGAGTTTGATTGACGATTATCTTCCATCTATTTCCATATTAAATATCTTACACCATGTTGTTTGAATGCTAAATGAGTTAGATTTAGAGTTAGTTTTTCTTAAGCAATATGAAGTATGTTACATCTTGATTAATGCATATCATTTGCTTGCATAGCTTTGTCTGACAAACAAATGTAGTAAGCACGACTGTCTAGCTTGAGAGAGTATATGGTTAATCTTTAGAATTTATCAAGACTAGATGAGGTACAAAGATGTAGTTCATCTTTTGCCAATGCAAACTTACCATGCGTCTTAGAGATAAGATTAATGTGGTGTCGAAACATCGAGAGATGGATTCACAAACTCAGTTTGTAGGTATGTACTTATACTTAGATAAGCTTAAGTAATAACTAGCTCCTGCGTTAACTCTACTTTTATCGCATGATTCCATTCATTCTCAACGCATGCTATCTGACACTAAACGACATTTGACTAACCATCGCCGCGTCCACCTCATTGTTAGTTGTAGGAAATTTTATTCATTCTTTATGTATAGTTTTGGATACATACAACCAACTCATGCACATATTACATGTATTACTCACCGCATAGTCATGCATCTATTCTGAACGCCTAGTTATTACAAATCCCTACATTCGACCCTGGACTCATTAGGAAACCTATAAGAGCTTGTACTTGGGCTTTTATAGGAAAACTTGCTTAATCATGATCATACTTGAGTAATTCTCGACGCATCTTTGTACGGAAATTATCATATCTATTTTTGTGCAACAAGCTAAGAAATTCAATCTAAATCAAAAATAGAAATCCAACAACAAGTTTTGGCGCCGTTGCCAGGGATTTGAATTAATAAATCTGGTTTTGAAATATTTTGTTGATCTATGCAGAAAATCTCAATCTTGGGCTGTACAGAGCGTTTAGTCAAAGACGTACCTGACAGTTTATGAACAAAGAACATCCTGCGTTCATTTCTAACCCTGAGATCGAGAGAACCTTTCGGAAAAGAAATAAGACATTTCAAAGGTGGGGACAATTTTACAGACAGAAGAAAATGGAAAATCAAGCAAACAACGCCAATCAGCCTTTGAGTGCTAATAATGGGGCTAATGACAGATATGACGAAGCAATGAACCATGCGTTAGCCTAAGCGTAGCTTCAAGGTCAGTTGCAAATGGATCAACAAACTCATCCTATTCTATTGGCACATGATCGGAACCGTCCGATCAAGGATTACGCGTCGCCAATCTTATATAATTTTTCACCTAGAATTTTCTCAAGGTTCGAGATTCGAAATGAAGCTAGTCATGATTCAGATGCTACAAACAGCAGGTCAGTTTGGGGGATCACTCGGTGAAGACCCTCATGCTCACCTAAAAAGCTTCATCGAAATCTGTAATACCTTCATCATCCCAAACATAAGTTCAGATGACATCCGGTTGACACTGTTCCCATTCTCCCTCAGAGATGAGGCGAGACAGTGGGCATATTCTTTGGAACCAGGTGAGATCACTACTTGGAACCAAATGATAGTGAAGTTTATGAAAAAGTTCTTCCCACCGATGGAGAATGCTCGGAGAAGAAGAGATATCGCCAACTTTCAACAAAAAGACAGAGAAACCCTGAGCGATGCTTGGGCAAAATTTAAGAGATTGGTGAGAAACTGTCCGCATAATGGTTTCTCTGATTGTGTTCAAATGGAGATATTCTATGATGGCTTGACCGAGGCATCTCAGACCGCTGCAAATGCTGCCGCAGCGGGAGGACTACTTGATAAAACTTATACCGAGGCCAAGGACATTCTCGATAGAATATCAAAAAACCATGAGGATTGGGAGGACCAGGGATATAGCCGATCTGGCCGCGAGCAAAACAATGCGTCAAGAGCATGAGAGCATAATAGTTTTGCTACATTATAAGCTCAAGTCACCGCCATGACTAACCTGCTGCAGACTATGGCCCTGAATCAGTCAAATACAGGGGTGGCGGCCAGGTTAACGCAGTGAATCAACTAAACGTTGCAGGATGCGTTGGATGCGGGGAGCAGCATACGTATGAGGTATGTCCACAGAACCCTCAATTTGTATGCTTCATACAGAACAACCTGTATTCCAATACCTACAACCCTGGCTGGAGGAATCATCCGAATTTCTCATGGGGTGGTAACCGCCAGCCTGAACAGCAAGGTGCGCCCACGCACGAAAGGGGTGGATCATCTGGATTCTCCCATGGACATCAGAGGCAAAATCCACATCAATCAGCGCCTAGTCCATCATCATCTATGGAAGCTCTTCTGAAGGAATACATGCAGAAGAATGACGCCTTGATGCAAACCTAGGCGTTGGCCAGATCGCTGGAGAGCTTAAGACGAGGCAGAAAGGATCTCTTCCGAGCAACACCGAAGCCCCACGCGGTACGGGCAGTTCAGGAAAAGAACAGTGTCAAGCTGTGACACTGCAAAGTGGAAGAGTCATGAATGAACTTCCCCGCCCAGGGAAGAAAACTCTAGCTAACAACACTGAGAATCACTTAAACCAACCAGAGAACTTTCAACCAACAATTCATCTTTCCAATCCCACCATTGAATCTGACCATTCAACACAACAAAAGCAAGCTGACATGCAAAGAAGTTTATCAGGGAAAGATGCATCAACAAGTGTGTCAGTCGAGCAACAAATGCCTCCTTATCCACAGCGGTTAAGAAGGAAGAAAAATAATGAGAGGCAGTTCAAACGCTTCCTGGATGTACTTAAATAGCTGCCCATCAACATCCCACTGGTGGAAGCGTTGGAACAAATGCCCACTTATGCTAAATTCCTCAAGGACATACTGTCTAAAAAGAGAGGAATGGGTGAATATGAGACCATAGCTCTAACGCAAGAGTGCAGTGACATGGTCTGTGAACACGTCCCCACAAAGATGAAAGATCTAGGGAGCTTCACCATTCCTTGTTCCATCGGAGGGGTTTACATAGGAAAAACGTGTGATCTAAGGGCTAGCATTAATCTCATGCCCCTGTCAGTATTCAACAAATTGGGGATCGCATTGTAGCCAATAATAGTTATCCTACAATTGGCAGATCGATCCATTGTGCATCCTGAAGGAAGGATCGTGGATGTGTTGGTAAGGGTAGACAAGTTCATTCTCCTTGCAGACTTCATTATCCTGGATTATGAAGTAGACCAGGACGTCCCTATCATACTTGGAAGTCCGTTTCTGTCGACGGGTCGTACACTCATCGACGCCCACAAGGGGGAGATCATTATGAGAGTTAATGATCAAGAAGTGATTTTCAACGTCTTTAAGGCGTTAGAGTATCCAGGAGAATAGGACACCTGCCAAAACTTCAACGCAGAGGATGAGTTCCATAGAATGTTGCTTGAAGAAGAAAATGATGAAAAGATCGCAAATCTGGATGCATAGCAGCCTGAACAATGCTGTGCTGTGGTCCATTCTGCTTTTGAATCCTTGACATCGAATCAAATCAACCAACGAACAAAACCATCTCTGGAAGAAGTGCCAGAACTTGAGTTAAAAGTATTGCCAAACCACCTCAAGTATGCTTACTTAGGAGAAGGTAACTCTCTTCCAGTTATTATCTCAGCTACTTTATCCCCTAATCAAAAATCAGCTTTGCTAATCATTCTTAAAATGCACATCCGAGCTGTTGGATGGACGTTGGCTAAATCCAGCAATGAAAGAAGTTGTCAAGAAAGAAGTACTTAAATGGTTGGACACATGCGTTATCTTTCCCATCTCTGATAGTAAATGGGTAAGTCCTGTGTAATGCATTCCCAAGAAAGGAGGTATGACTGTAGTCCCAAACAAGAATAACGAATTGATCCCCACCAGCACTGTCACGGGGTGGAGAATCTGCATGGACTACAGGAAACTCAACGCGGCGACGAAGAAGGATCATTTCCCACTGCCTTTTATTGATCAAATGTTAGATAGACTTGCAGGAAATGAGTTCTCTGCTTCTTAGATGGCTATTCAGGCTACAACCAGATCATGATTGCTCTAGAAGGCCAGGAGAAAACAACATTTACATGTCCTTATGGTACATTAGCATTTCGACGCATGCCGTTTGGACTATGGAACGCCCCAGGCACCTTCAGCGGTGTATGATGGCAATCTTCTCTGAATTTTTAGAAGAATCTGTGGAGATATTCATGGACGATTTTTCGGTCTTTGAAAATTCGTTTGAAGCGTGTTTAGCCAATTTAGAGAAAGTATTGGAAAGATGCGAGGACACCAACTTAGTGCTCAATTGGGAAAAATGTCACTTCATGGTGAACGAAGGAATTGTCCTTGGTCACAAAATATCCAAGAAGGGCCTTGAAGTCGATCAGGCCAAAATTGAAGCCGTGGAGAAGCTCCCACCTCCTACAAATGTAAAGATACTTCGCAGCTTCTTGGGACATGCAGGCTTTTATAGAAGGTTCGTCAAGGACTTTTCAAAAATTGCACGCCCTTTAATCTCATTGCTGGAGCAGAATCAACCCTACAAGTTTGATGAAGAATGCCTCAAGGCGTTTGAGACTCTGAAAGCAGCACTGGTGTTAGCACCAATTTTAATTGCCCTAGACTGGTTGCAGCCATTCGAGCTAATGTGTTATGCTAGCGACTATGCGATGGGAGCTGTGTTGGTTCAAGCGAATTACACCACTACAGAGAAAGAATTGCTAGCAATAGTGTTCGCTGTTGAAAAATTGAGAGCATACCTTCTAGGGTCAAAAGTCATCATCCACACTGACCACTCAACTATCTGATACTTGATGACTAAAAAAAATGCCAAGCCGAGGCTCGTCTGATGGGTTCTGCTTCTTCAAGAGTTCGCACAGAAATAGTTGATCGCAAAGGTACAGAGAACAACGTGGCAGATCATCTTTCCAGACTTGAGAATATGGAACACGATCGAAAACAACTGGACGTTAACGCAAACTTTCCAGATGAAGTTGTATTAAAAGTCACAGAATCCGCACCATGGTATGCAGATATTGTCAACTTCTTGGTGTGCAAGCAATTTCCCGAAGATTTCAACGCACAGCAGAAGAAGAAGTTGATGCATGATGCGAAGTTCTATTATTGGGACGAGCCCCAACTCTACAAAAAGGGGCCGGATCAAATCTTCAGACTTTGCGTCCCAGATACTTCACATCAACGCATCCTATCTCAATGTCATGACTACCCCTATGGAGGACATTTTGGAGGACAGCGAACTGCAACTAAGGTCTTACAAAGCGGATACTTCTGGCCAACTCTTTTCAGAGATGCCAGGGACTATGTGATCAAGTGCGGCAAATGTCAACGCACTGGAAATATCTCAAGTTGAAACGAAATGCCACTTACCTCTATCTTAGAAGTTGAGCTCTTTGACATTTGGGGTATTGATTTTATGGGCCCATTTTCGCCAACAAACGGCCACAACTATATACTGGTAGCTGTGGATTATGTATCAAAATGGGTCGAAGCAATCTCTTGCGCTAAGAATGATGCGGCGATAGACTCAAATTTTCTTCAGAAGAATATATTCACGAGATTTGGAACGTCGAAAGTCTTGATTAGCGATGAAGGTACACATTTCATTAATAAATCATTTCCAAGTTGCTAATCAAATACAATGTACATCATAGGGTGGCAACTGCATACCACCCGTAGATAAATGGGCAGACAGAAGTTTCCAATAGAGAGTTGAAAACTATTTTGGAAAAAGTGGTTAACTCCTCTTGAAGGGACTGGACGTCCAAATTGGACGAGGCGTTATGCGCATATCGGATAGCATTCAAGACGCCTCTCGAAATGTCACCGTACATGCTGGTCTTTGGAAAGGCATGCCATTTGCCGTTGGAGCTAGAACACAAAGCATTGTGGGCTGCCAAGAGATTGAATATAGACTTGAAAGCAGCTGGAGAAGTGCGTCAGCTTCAATTCAATGAATTGGAGGAATGGAGATTGCAAGCCTATAAGAATGCAATGATATACAAAGAGCGAACAAAGCGTTGGCACGATCAATGCATCAGTAAGAAATCTTTGCATGTAGGTCAAAAGGTCCTTCTTTTTAACTCAACACTGCGTTTATTTCTAGAAAAATTAAGAATAAGATGGTCTGGTCCTTTCGTGATCAAGGAAATCTTTCCTCATGGTGCTGTAGAGTTGATGAATGAAGACGACACCAACACATTCAAAGTTAATGGTCAACGCGTGAAGCCATATTATGGAGACTGCCTTGAACGAGACAAAGTAGCTATTGACCTAGAAAAGATTGAATGAGGAAAAGATGGACGCGTCCTACGTTGACAATAAGCACATATATCCCAGGGACACATCCTAACTTTTGTACCTTAATTGCTTTTGTCTTAATTTTTTTTCTTTCTTCCCTCATTATTTGATTTGATTTGATTTTTATTTTGTTTAATTTTAATTAATTTAATTTAATTTAATTTTTTTATCTGCTTTGAAAAATTTTGTTTGGATGCTATCTATCATTTTACGATGAGTGAAAATTGAACTCAAATTCAATTCCAAGGCGTTCACATCAAAATGATGCAACACGATTAGCTTGACGCCTAGGGGAGAATCTGAAGCGATTCTGTCACATCGCTATCAGATCAAGAATTCAAAATGCTAACTACGCTTCAGACGACTGACGTCGACGGGTGTCAGACTATTTAATGCGGCTATGATGTCACGCATCGAGCCGATAACCCACGTGCTCAGCTAAAACCTTTCTTAAGAAATCTTTATAAACCCAAAGCTGAATGCATCAAACAAAACATGAAAAAAATAAGGGAGGTGAAGAAGAAAGAAAAAGAGGTAGCAATAACCAAGGAGAAGCTACCGGAGAAAAAGAGGAAAACTGAGGTGGCTAAGGCACCTGCAGTGGTTATAAGGGATGTAGACGCAGGCAGAGTAAGGAGAGCGCCTGCTAGTCCCATCAATAGGAACGAGAAGGGAAAAGAGAGATTGGTTGAGGAACCAACAAAGAAGGCGGCGAAGAGCCGAAAGAAACAATTCAGTGGGCTTTATACTGAAGTGAGATTTTTCCCTGAGCCAATTGAGCTGCCCGCCTTCATTATACAAGGAATCAACGCAATGGGTTAGAGGCAATTTTGTGAAAGCACCCAAGTCATCCAACCTACCGCCGTGGAGGCATTTTACGAAGGAACCATTCACCGCAAGACACACAAAGTCAAAGTTGAAGATGAGGTGATTTCCTTCGAGCCTCAGGAAATCAACGGGTTGTTTGATCTTCCCGACATCCCGGCGGCAGAGGGTAATAGAATAATGTCGACGCCTACAGAAGCCAAAATGAATGACGCCCTCGCAACCATCGCCAAACCGGGGTCAGAGTGGAACACTTCCCCAAGGGGCATTCAAACATTGGTGCCAATTTGCTTGATCGTAGAGGCCAACTTGTGGCTTTACTTCATCAAGCAGTCGCTAATCCCCATAACGCATGATGCCTCAATTTCAAGGGACCATGCCATGGTCATTTACTGCATCATGCGGGGAATTCGGCTAAACGTGGGACGCATCATTGCCCCACAGATTCGAGGGTTGTTTTTCAAGCCAAGGGGTCAACTATTCTTCCCCTTTCTTGTGACAAAACTGTGCGCTAATGCAGAATTCATGGAAGATGCACCAGTCAGAGCAGTAAATGGAGTCCTTTTAGCCCAAAGTTAGACGGATATTAAAGGACTCACCGCATCTGCTTGAGGCGACCAACTCAAAGAAGAGGCAGACCAAGCCACAAGTCACAAGAGCAAACTTGTCAAGAAGAATTTTGAGATTAAGGCGTCGAGTTCACAACCTAGTGAAGCTGAAGAAGCTGTTCAGCTCGACGCCAACGCACAAGCCTTGACCATTTATACTCCTCGCATCGACCCAATCCCTGAGGAGCCCTCTTCACCACCAACTTCCACTTCCCCTTCCCCTTCCTCGAAAATCCAAAAACAGCCACTTCATGTACCCACCACCCAACGCGGCCTCCCATCGCCTCTCCAATTTCCTATCGCAGACTTAAATGAAGCGTCAAAGGAAGTGTCGCTTCCTTCTTCGCCCCACCTGGAGTTAACCCTCTCCCCACCTCAATCATCTACCTTTCGAGAGGCTCCACCATCACCCCCACCACCTGTTGAGCCGACCCTGACTCTAGATCCTGAGGAGTCAGCGCCCTTTCAATTCTCACTGCCTCGCCATGAACCTCAATCTTCCAATCTTCCAACTCCACCAACTACTGAACCTTCTGCCCGCCCAACTTCTCACTGCAGGCAGAAGCAACTACAAGCACGCATCATTAAGAAGAATCATATCACTTGCAGCACGCCTCTACTCCGCTACAGTTTGTTGATTTGAGTCTGGATGATTTGCTGCGGTACTTGGATGATGGGATCCTTCACCCAGTCATGGGAGACATGGATGAAATTCGGCGCAAAGAGATGGAAAGTCTCCAGCGACAAGAAGAGTTGGCTCAACAAGTTTCACAATTGGGTCAGCAAGTGACTCAGATGGTGTAGCAACAATTGGAGCTTCAGAGTTTTGTTCAACGCCAAGCTCAGCGTCAGGATGAACAATTCAGCACTATGATGAATTACATTTATGAAGTGTTCGTCCAACGCATCCCAGCGCCAGTTATTCCTCCTTCTCTTCAGCAACCCTTTCAGTTCAACGATCCAAATCGTCCCTCCGCGGACAACAATGACAATGCCCGAGGAGAACTTAAATTTGGTGGCGTTCTTTGGGAGTTTTCCTTCTTTTCTTACGTTTATTCCTTTGATTTTCTTGTAATTAGTACAACGCGTAATACTTTTGCATCAATGCCATATTCAATTCATGAATCTTTTTGTTCTCTTTAGTTTGTGCTTTCAATTATTTCTTGCTTGTTTATTTTCTCTGCCTTGTTTTTGTTTCTGCGTCCAACCTCAATGATGATATTTATGCACTTCCCCTGTAGACGTATTGAAATAAGAGGCTTAACTCACAAGCCTTAGGATATTACACTTGGTAAATTACTTCCAAGAGTTAGTATGCGTTGCAAGCTTTGCCTCAAACCTCTTTTACAAAATTTTTCAAAGGCAATCTCATAACTCGATTTCAGCAATGAGGACCTTGCTGCCTTCAAATTTGGGGGTAAGAAAGGTTTAAGCCATGCGTTCAGAATTCATAAAATACAAATAAAATAAAAAAATGGTATAAATATATTTTCGTGGACAAACAACTCCGCTGACAGCGCACAAAATTAGCCTGTTAAGAGTTGAGTTGAGAATGGCTTGTTACACCCCATAATCGAAGGTGAGAGTCCAAGATTAGAGAAAAATAAATAAACGGTACCACTGTCGACGCAACCAAAAAGGAACGCGATAAGTGCCGAGTTGTGAAAGGGTATTGGCTGCCTCCATGCACCCCATCGTTGGTATGTCAAAACGAAGGTAGATAGCCCGGATCAACGCAAGTCCACTTCAAAAAAAAAAAAGAAAAAAAAAGAAACTTTATGAATGAATGAACTTCATGGCACATTACTAAAATGAGGACATCAGATTGGCTGGAAATGAGTAAGGGCATTTTTTAGGAATAAGCTTGCCGCATCTAAAAATGAGAAGTACTTTCAAAGCGTCAATTAAAAAAGAACTTGGTGTAGTTATCTGATTGTTGATATAGTCAAGGAATAGAAGGCATGTTGAGAGGGTGAGCTTTTACTTAGACTTGGGTTGTAGAATTTAATAAATCTTCAAATAAATGTTTGAGGACAAACATTAACTCAAATTTGGGGGTGTGATAACTTGTAGAAATACAAGTTATTATAGTCATTATTTGAATTAATTAGAGTAACTTTAGAGCTAAACGCATGATTTTGGTAGCTGAATTATGTAAAATGTATCACCATGCGTTGGCACTATTTACAAAAGAAAATACCTAATAAATTATGAGCTTTTCTGTTCTTAACACAGGATTAAGAAGAAAAGAAGCACAAATAACCCAAGTACTAGAGACAAAGCTGCTGCGAGAACAAATGGAAAACCATGCGTCGAGACTATGCGTTGAGAAAAAGTAGATACGGATGCCTGGGCAAAAGCTGTCATGCCATTATGCAAAAGGACAACACGTTATCAGATGATGGCAGAACCAATGGGCCGACAATGTGAAAAGTCTATGCAGCAGGGTAGGGAATTTAATGCAAAGGTGTCAGGTAATCATGAGTTTCAACTTGTCAACGCCTATAAATAGCCCAAAGCTTCTCCAATCGAGGAAGGGGGAGAAAAGAGAGAGAGAAACGAGTTCAAGAGGCGAAAGCTCCATAAATCCTCCTTCACCATAACCAGTCTCCATTTCGAGCTCTTCTGAGAGAAGAATTTTGAGAACTTTCAGAATCGTCAACCAGTGAGTGAGAACTTTCACCCTATGAACTTTATGTATCAGATAGCAACCATTTCAAGCCTCATGAAGCAAAACGTTGCCAGTGGCGGCTTGACGTCTTCTATTTATGTTTTATCTCCATTTCCCTCCTTTTTACTTATGTTTTGTTAATGACATTCAAGAGAATGGTTTATTTTCTTAATATAAGTTTGATTGACGATTACCTTCCATCTATTTCCATATTAAATATCTTACACCATGTTGTTTGAATGCTAAATGAGTTAGATGTTAGAGTTAGTTTTTCTTAAGCAAGATGAAGTATGTTACATCTTGATTAATGCATATCATTAGCTTGCATAGCTTTGTCTGACAAACAAATGTAGTAAGCACGACTGTCTAGCTTGAGAGAGTAGATGGTTAATCTTTAGCATTTATCACGATTAGATGAGGTACAAAGATGTAGGTAATCTTTTGCCAATGCAAACTTACCATGCGTCTTAGAGATAAGATTAATGTGGCGTCGAAACATCGAGAGATGGATTCACAAACTCAGTTTGTAGGTATGTACTTATACTTAGATAAGCTTAAGTAATAACTAGCTCCTGCATTAACTCTACTTTTATCGCATGATTCCATTCATTCTCAATGCTATTTGACACTAAACGACATTTGACTAACCATCGCCGCGTCCACCTCATTGTTAGTTGTAGGAAATTTTATTCATTCTTTATGTATAGTTTTAGATACATACAACCAACTCATGCACATATTACATGTATAACTCACCGCATAGTCATGCATCTATTCTGAATGCCTAGTTATTACAAATCTCTTCGTTCGATCCTGGACTCACCAGGAAACCTATAAGAGCTTATACTTGGGCTTTTGTAGGAAAACTTGCTTAATCATGATCATACTTGAGTAATTCTCGACGCATCTTTGTATAGAAATTATCATATCTATTTTTGTGCAACAAGCTAAGAAACTCAATCTAAATCGAAAATAGAAATCCAACAACATCAGGGAACATCTCAACAATGGGAGGAAATGAGTTGGCATCCCCATTCTCAATCATAGACAGGTGGTTTGCAACCACATTTTCACATCCTTTTCTATCTTTGATTTCTAGGTCAAATTCCTGCAATAATAAGATTCATCTCATTAATCTAGGTTTGGAATCTTTCTTATCAAACAAATACTTCAAAGCAGCATGGTCAGTATGCACTACTATTTTAGAGCCAAGTATCATCTAAATGTATTAAGGGCAAACACAATAGTTAGCAGTTCTTTTTCAGTAGTAGTATATTTCTTTCGAGTACTATCAAGAGTCCTACTAGCATAGTAAATGGTCCTAAACATGTTATCTCTACGTTGGCCTAAAACAGCTCCTAAAGCATAGTCACTAGCATCACACATGATTTCAAAAGACTGACTCCATTCAGGTATAACAATAATAGGTTCAAAAATCAATCTTTCTTTCAAGGTATTAACAGCTAGTAGACATGCATCATCAAAAACAAATTTAGCTTCCTTTTCTAACAAGTTACTCAAGGGTTTAGCAATTTTAGAAAAATCCTTAATAAATCTCCTATAAAACCCCGCATGCCCTTGGAAGCTTTTGACTCCCTTCACATTAGTGGGAGGTGGTAATTGTTCAATGGCGGCAATTTTAGCCCTGTCCACCTCTAATCCTCTTCGTGAAACTTTGTGCCCCAGAACGATGCCCACCTTGGCCATGAAATGGCACTTCTCCCAATTCAACACAAGGTTAGAATCTTGGAACCTTTGCAAAACACAAGTAAGATTAGCAAGACAAGAATCAAATGAAGACTCAAGTACAGAAAAATTATCCATAAAAACCTCCATTATGTCTTCAATGAGCCCCTGAAAAATAGACATCATATAACGTTGAAAAGTAGCAGGGGCAATACACAAACCAAAAGGCATTCTCCTAAAAGAAAATGTCCCATAAGGACAAGTAAATGTGGTCTTTTCTTGATCCTTAAGAGCAATGACAATTTGATTATATCCTGAATATCTGTCTAGGAAGCAATAATGAGAATAACCTGCAAGTCTATCAAGCATTTGATCTACAAAAGGAAGAGGAACATGATTTTTTCTAGTAGCCTTATTCAACTTCCTATAATCAATGCACACACGTCATCCTGTCACAGTTCTAGTGGCAATCATCTCATCTTTTTCATTTTTAACAATTGTCATACCACCTTTCTTCTTGTGTCTTTTGGTGTCTTTAAGGCTGCTAGAAACTCTCTAATTTATAGAGTTCACCGCCCAAAATTATTTCCAAAAATGTTGATTCTTCAAATAAGGAAAGTTGGCGTCATGGCACTGGTCAATGACGTTGCTACGCAGTCGGACATCAAATGGTGGCATCGCCACATGTGCGTCATAAAATCCTACCTCGGCACCATACTGCAACGCCGCGTCGGTGCTGCTGCATTGATGTTGAGTGATGTTCTCGGGAAAACCACGCCTATGGGCGTGTCAACTGGGTGGCATGGGTTGGCAGCAGTTCCTAAAATTTTCCAGATTTAAACACAACTTCAAAACAACTCATTCTCACTCGATTCTTAACCAAATTAAGTGAATCTTTTTGCAAACTCTTTAGGATTAAGTTCTCTATAACTTACCTTAAAGGTTGAAGATCTAAGAACCTGGTGGATTGCCTAGAATTGTCCTCAAACCAGCAACCTTTCCAAATTACCGAAAACTCCAAACCAATCACTTCTACCTACAATTTCACCCATTTCCCTTCACAATTAGCTGGGACATCCTTTACAAAAGTTGTTAAGAAATGAGTTAACCTACTACCTTAAAATTTCAACTCCAAACTCGATCTCTACAGCTCAGCTCGATATCCTTCAAACACCATAACCGGTTTAGATTTGCACAGATTCTAGGCTACCTTGATTTTCTTTCAACTTTTCACCATCAAGTCTTGCTTTAATAACCACAACCACTTGAGTTCTCCTTCTTCACCTTCTTCTTCGTGAGCTATCTAAGAGAAAAATGAAAATTACTCTTTGAAGAAGATGAAAGTCGGGCCCCCTTAATAATGAAGAAGAGAAACAAAATGAATTTGTTTTTTCTCCATTAATCTCCACCACTGCCAAAACTCCATCATTCTCTTCTTTTCTTTTCTTTTTCTTTTTTTTTGTTTTATAATCTAATTAACAACAATAATAATACTAATACCAATAATAATCCTTAATAATACCAATCAACCTTGATCCAATTGGTGACAATCCACTTAGGTCTTCTACACTCTCAATTTGCATGTCAAAATAAATTCCAAGCTTAGTAATTCACATACGAGTTTAGAGTTAAAGATTACGGCTTACATGAAGGTTGTTACTCAAATCGGCCCGCCCTGGAAGGAAACGATGTTAGCGCGCATGTGGGGAAAGATCCAACTTCCACCACAAACACAATTTGGAAACTCCTCTTGCATGCCTTGGTATTTATACCCTCTTGGCAATGCATAGTTTTCCAATGTGGAACAACACTCCCTCCTCCTCACTTCATTTTTGCTATGGGCCTTCGCCTAAGTCATTCCAAACAACCCCTCATGGATGACTGATGTGGTTCCATTTGAGCATTGTTTAATTCCCAAATAGAGCCTATCTAAAGAAATTTATAATACCAAACTACACTACTACTACGATGACGTAGCAACAGTGGTAAGTCTAGGTCGATCACAGGGAAGCACGCAATGTTTTGTTAAGTCAATTCATTAATTATAGCAGTGAACGGGGGTTTTGTGTGGCATAGAATTGAGGTGCGAAAATTAAACGTGGGAAAATAAAGTGCAACATGCAAATGTAGCTAAAGATAGAAGTTTCTAGTTTCGGGAGCAAGTTGTGTAACCCTACTTTCATTCTCAAGAACTTAATATTCTTGGGAGAGATGGCAAGCAAGTAAGCGGGTAGTTGAGATGGAAGATAGTCGAGAGCTCTTGTCATGAAGTAATTGGGTTGTGTATTGTAGGTGTGGCCGGCAAGAATTGGCTAAATGTTGGAGCATGTTTGAAGACCTTGAGTAGCCGAGCCACCAAGAGTGTGAATGATGAGGGCTTAATATGTTGAGAGGATGGGCTAAAAGATGCGTCTTGCTTGGTGAAGGATGCACCCATGGTGAGTTTGGCTGAAGGCCTTTGACACGTTGCTTGATGGGCAAGTTGGACTAGGCATCAATGAGTTTGGATGTGTTGGTTGAGGTTAGTAAGAGGGAGTGTTGCATTGAGGCTATGTGTCCAAGGGAGGCTTGTGAGGCTGACGCAAAGGGTTATACGTCCAAGTTGGCAACCATCAGCCAAGGCGTTGCGTGCAATGGATAGCCGAGAAGAGTAGTTAACTAACCTCAAAGCAAAGCTCAACTATGCATGGAGAAATGTTGCTCAAGGTTGTGTCCACCATTTCTTATTCCTCAAGTAAATTTGAGACTTAAGTATTAAGTAAGTTATATTAGGTTTCAAAATTGGGTGTGTGACATGGGCTTGCATGCAAATAAGAGGTGGTAAGCTAGGATTTTGCATGTAACTTTCTGTGAAGGCTATAAATAAAAGGGTTCGACAGATGAGACTAGTGTGTGCAAACTACTCAGGCTATTTGAGAGTTTCTTCAACCAAATTGTTCTAAATTGAGTCTATTTTGACAGAGAGGGCTGCCAAAAGGAAACTCATTGAGAAAAAACTAGAAGCAATCGGAAATTCAAGCTTGCTCAGGCTATGGAGTAAATTGGAGCAGACCGGGAAGATTTAATGATATCTTGTGGAAGCAAAGAAGTTAGAGACCAAAATTTTTAGATAAGCTAGCCACAATTTTCTATAAGTTTGTAAGAGGAAGCAAAGTCTAATTTTGGCGAGAAATATTACTTTTGGCAGCTAGAAGTGAAGAAAGTGTGTCTGAGGCTGTTGGGTGAGTTTTGGAAGAGGTTGTGCGTGCAGCCAAGCTAACTCAGTGGCCAAAGGTAAGAATCTATTGAGGTTATTTTGACGTGTTTTGGATGCTTAGGAGGCGGGTTGACGCGCCACCAGTTATGCGGCCATGCATGCTGATGGGCGAGATTTGCTACTATTAATCCGTAGGCTGTGGGGGCGAGATAGATCTCACTAGTGAGTAAGGGTTGGCACTACGTGCGTGTAGGAGTTGAGCAAGACAAGTCTCTCTAGTCTGCTGAGGCACAAGTTGTCAATGTGGAAGCAAGCAGCTGGAGACGAGCACAACACTACCCTTTTGAGGTTAGGCAGATTGGGTGAGCGGGCTGCAAGGTTGTTTGACACGCCTAGGGGCAGTTTGCAATCTTTGGACATTTTGGCTAATTTTTTTATTGTGGGCGAGCGCTTTTTAGCTAAATTTCTATATTTAAGTCCCAATTGTCTTAAGTTATACCATGAAGGGAATTTTAAGGATATTTGACAAAAGGAATCAAATTATTTCAGGCTGGGAAGAGCTAGAGGAAGCATATAACCCATTAAGAGCCCGACACAAGTTGTGAATGATAGAATTTCATTCAAAATGATTTAAATTCTCAGTATTTCCAGTATGCTCGGATTATTCTCAAAATATGAGATTTCTGGCATGAGTTGAATGTAACAAAGCATGTGTTTCTTCATATGATTTTGAAGATGCTTTTACATGATTTTGAGCATAATGCTTTATGAAGCTGTGTTTTATGAAAGCATGTTGTTTGATAAATAGTTTGAAATTCTGGAAAATTGTTTAACTTGTGTTATAAATGATTATATCAAAGCATGCTATATGTCCAAATGAATAAATGGTCCCCAATGCCAAAGGACATGGAGAAGGCATATAGGTAGCTTTAATGCTATATATATTGGGACCCCGGTACTGAAGAACTTGAGAAGGTACACGAACAGCCCGGGAATAAATTTCTATGTGCACATAGAGGGAGATTCGACGCTGTTGTGCTGAGATTACTCCATGCAAGTAAGGTTATTCGACGTTGGGTGTGTTGAGATTAAGGTTGTATTCGACGTTGTGTAACATTGAGCTCTGCTTCGCCTCAACTAAGGAAAATCTTTCGAACATATGCAAACATTTATAAGCTTCCAATGCTTTATTATTCAATTTTCGAGCATGATTTCGTTGAGCTTTTAAACCGAATATTGATTTCCAAACTTGTCACTTACTGGGCAACCTAGCTCATGGTTTCCACTGTTTTTCTACTTTCCAAGTAGCGAGCAATACTGGGGTGCTTAGCCTACACATCAAACTTGTATGGGCTAGCTACTTAGTTGTAAATATTTATACTTAGACCTAGCATTGTACATATTGGGGTCTAAGGAGTGGAAGTCTGTAAAGATGTATGGATATTACCATAAGTGGTTGAATGTAAATCTAGAAAAGTTTGTTAGCTTAACTTGAGCTTCTTGCATATAGTCTGGTTGAGAGTTATAAAATGTTTATCAAGTACTTGGTAAGGAGTCCAGGTTAGCAAGGATTGACAGTAGATGTCGTAAGAGGATCGATGTCTGCTGTCCTCACATTTTTCCCAGGTTAACGAGGGTAACTTAGGTGAGGGTGTGACAAGCTGAGATCCTATGCAATTTTGATTATTGATTTCTATAGATTAAACATGCATTTGATTTATGTGTCTACACTGACCTACTTAGCTTAACCTAATTCAACAACGCTACAGGCAATTGAATCAATTGATTAAACTAAGCAAGCGTCCTAAATATTAATTAAAACCTAAGATCTAACTAAACTACATGCCTCTAGATCTATTAGGTTTGATAACATCCATATAGAAATAAGAACATGTGCATTAGGAACAAGGATTCCATCATGTGATTAATTAGCTAGTTAGCTTAGCTTGATTAGCTAATTTTATCTTTGAACCTAGTGAAAGCATGCATTCTAGGTTAGCCATAAAATACGTAATTAACTAATAGCTACCTAGGTTGATATAGTTAGATGAACTATATGTGAACGTGTGACGCTACAAATCGATTAGCAAGGTCAACACACATTTATGAAGAAATAGTTATTCACAAACATGCACTTAGAAATTAAAGAAGATTCAAAGAATGGCATAAATCATATACATTCAGTTCAATAATAGAAATCTCACAAATTTACATAAGTCTTGCTCCCTAACTAGAGAAAATTCCTTAGCTCAACATCTCATAGACAAGAGAAAGAGGGGAGCTTCAATCCATAAGTAACCCAAAAGAAATTAAAATCCTAAGCTAAAAATGATAGAAATATGAAGAAGACAAGAAAAATTTAGGAACTTCTAGGCCTTCATGCTTCCCACCATCATCATAACCTAAAAATGAAGAAGAAACTTTTAAAATATCGCGGGAGTGCCTAGGCGCTTAGGGAGAGTGCCTAGAAATTGAAGTGCCTGCTCAGGTGCCTGGGTGCTCGCCAAGTGCGCACAGGGGTTAAGCGCCTAAGAAATCAACCCCGAACGACACGTAACGCTCCATAATGCATGTTATGCTCGAGAATCTATAAAAATAGACATTTAAACACATTATACTAAACAATCAAGCAAAATTAGAGACATAAAAATACCTTTTTTTGGAGAGCTATCAATGACTCGTAAGCAAAACAAAAAAAAAATAAATAAAAGAAAAGAAAAGAAGCTATTTTTTAGCAAAGATAAGAGAACAAACTTAAACATCAGTATCTGACGATTTGAATTGATGCATACTGAAGTAAGGCAACAACTTTATTAGAGAAAATGAATTACCTCTTGAACTTTCAATAACTATGGTTGAGACCTCCACAACATGTTTTATTCCTTTAAACTTCCTTGATTTCGTGATAGAAAGTGTGCTATTAAAGGTCATGCACCTAAACCTTGGGTCACCGTGAAAGTTTTAGAAAAAGACCCTTAAATTTTTTCATAGAAGGCGACAACACCTTCACAATCAAGTTAATTGCTTCATCAAGTCTATTGCAATAAACTACTAAAAAATTGAGCTATGAAGACTTCACATCTAATCCGTACCAGAACCAACTTCATCAAGTCTGTTAAAGACAAACAACTCAAAAACTGAGTTATGAAGATTTTACAATTATCCATCAAGTCCATACCAGGACCACCCAAAGAAAGAGCTATGGATCTTTAAGGTTTTAGTTATCTCCATCAAGTTTGTACTATAACCACCCAAAGAAAGGGCTATGGAGTTTTTATGGGTTTTAGTCCCATGCATAAAGAGGATTATTAAATTATTCTCCTGGTTAGACCTTTGGTTAGAGGATCTGCCAAATTCCTCTCACACCTCACAAACTCCAAGTAGATAATTTATCCTTTCAACAACTGTTTCACAACTCCATGTCTGAGGTGTATATGCTTCATTTTGCCATTATATACACTATTCTTGGCAATTCCTATGGCGGCCTTGAAAGGGTTGAAATCCCTAATACAGCGGAAGCAGTACAAAACCAAAATCAATATAATTGGGATTTTGAAATACCAATACATTGGGAAAAAATACTTTAATTCTAGGCTAAGCATGGAATAGAGATTAGAAACTTACTTTCGTTGTCGACTCTGAACACGACCACTACGAACCTCTTTCTATTTTCTGAGGAATGAGGTAAGGATTGTGGATCCTTGATCTTTTGGGAAAAGGAGAGAGCACCAAAGAGAGTACTAGAGAGAAAAGTTTTTCTCTATTGAGAGTAAAAAAAAGCTTCTTTTTTTTTCTGTTTCTTTTGCAGCTCTATTTAGGGAGAGAGAACAGGAGATATGGGAAAACCAAGTAAAACGTAACTCCCACATTTGGGAGTTACTTTTTAATTAATTAATTTATTTATTTTAACAAATAAATAAATCTAATTTAATTAATTATTTCATTTAAATCATATTTAAATGAACATCTCCCATATAACCTATAGTTTTAATTCATTTAATTTAATTAAATCAAATTTAATTAAAATAAATTAAGAAAATTAATTCTTTAATTAATTAATTGTCCAATTAAATATCTAATATTTAATTTAACCTACATTTGAATCATATTCAATTGTTATTTTCTCATAACCTATAGTTTTAATGTGCATCTAATACACATTAATTTTAACCTATAGTTTTAATATGAATCTAATTCATATTATTATTTGAACTCCTTCAAATATTTAATTCTCTCAAAAATTAATTTTGTATCATATCCAAAATTGAATTTATATTATAAAGTTCAAATTAAACTTTATATTATAATATAATGTATCATCATACATTATATTATTTCCCTAAGTACATTTGAACATTTCAAATTTCATTCAAGGCATAAATGCCAAATCACTCTTTATGAGTGAAGAAGGGGACCTAATAGACCTATAGATCAGAAGGTCCAACGATCTGAGATTAATCGGTTAAACTCATTAACCACATTAATCAATATTTGTTAACTATGGGTACACTTCACTAAAGACCGACAACTGCACTCTTATCACTGCAGATATATTTATGTATCCATGGATATAGACCAATAATGGCAAATTAGTCCTTCACAAGTGTTTGTAACACCAGCTGGGTCAAATTAGCGTTTTACCCCTAGGTTACTTCTAAATCCTAATTACCAGTGCTTCTCTAATGAACAACTTGTTTATGGTCCAACCATTAAACAAAAACCCTCTCGAGCCAGTGAGAGGGTAGGGCCTTTTGTTCAAGTCTTGGAGACACCATTTGAGGGAACACTTATCTACTTACCCTAAAGATGGGAATGAGTGGATTCCATCTTGTATAATTATGTCCCCAACTCCCCACTCGATCTTGTCCCCAAGATGGTAGGCATATTGAGTCGACAAACGACCACTCTCACCCATACAAATTAAAGGATAATCCCTCGTGGACAGGAGTTCATAATATACTCAGGATTAAGACGAAGTTACGTAGGTCATCCTATTGAAATAGAAACCTAACTAGTCAACACGGTTACATCTAGTGATTACTATTTCGTGGTTTGGTCTTATGCAAACTCATTGCATAGGATACCCCACTCACATGTCACCTACACGAACGCGTTAGATTATTGCGTTTGTATCAAATACAAAGTGGGTCGTATCCTTAGTATCACCAGGATAAGGTACCCAACCTTATCCCCATACTATAGACTCTTTAGACTGTATCTTGAACACTAATCTCCGTATGTCCCACATACAGTTTAAGACTCATAAAACAGCCTAAGATGTTAGTTTATTGGATTTATGGTTATTAAAACAAAACAAACAAAAAACAATCAATAACGCTTATTGAAATAACACATCAATAACTCTTTATTAATGATTTAATGAAGGTCAAATAATTACATTTACAATCTACGAGTTTTAGGGCATAAAACCCAACAGGCCTTTGAATCACAATACAAAGAAACTGGAACTGATGCTCCCCCCTCCCTCCCCCCCCCCCCCCCCCCCCCC